>LR738712.1:406616950-406659710 GCA_902687465.1 Secale cereale
GTTATGAACCATGGAGAAGTTGGAATACAGCAGATATTACAGCAATATGAAATTATAATAAGATCACAACAGTACCTTGGGTGGTTATTTGCTTTGTTTTACTAACAAAGCTCACGAAGTTTTCAAGTTTTGGGTAAGGATTTGATGGACTATGGAACAAAGAGTGGCAAAATCCTAAGCTTGGGGATGCCCAAGGCACCCCAAGGTAAAATTCAAGGACGACCAAGAGCCTAAGCTTGGGGATGCCTCGAAAAGGCATCCCCTCTTTCGTCTTCATCCATCTGTAACTTTACTTGAGACTATATTTTTATTCACTACATGATATGTGTTTTTCTTGGAGTGTCGTGTATGATATGAGTCTTTGAATTTTAGTTTGTCACAATCATCCTTGATGTACACACCTTTTGAGAGGGACACGCTTCAATCATGATTTATTAGAATACTCTATGTGCATCACTTATATCTTTTGAGCTAGGCAATTTTGCTCTAGTGTCTCACTTATATATTTTGAGAGCACGGTGGTGGTTTTATTTTGTATAAATTGTTAAACTATCTTGCTTCACTTGTATTATTTTGAGAGTTCTTAAGAACAAAATGGTAATTTGCTTGTTTATGAAATCAGTCCTAATATGATAGACATCCAAAGGAGATATAATAAAAACTTTCATATAGAGAGCATTAAAAATTATTTAAAGTTTGACTCCTTGTAATTGTTTTGATATGTTAAGATGGTAATATTAGAGTCATTCTAAAGGTAGTTGGTGAGGTTAAAGAAATAATTGTGTTAAGGTTTGTGATTCCCGAAGCATGCACGTATGGCCTATGTAACCAAATTGGCGCGCACTATATTTTGAGTGTTTCACCTTTGTGGGAAGGTCGGGGGCGCGCGATGGTTAACTCCTACCAACCACCCCCTAGGGGCATGCGACATCATTTTTGCTTTGAGGGCTATGTAGATTTTTTACAATAAGTATGTGAGTTATTTATGACTAATGTGTGTCCATGGATAATACGTACTCTCACCATTCCACCGCTCTAGCCAGTCTATTGCCGTGCAACTTTCGCTTGTGCAAAAACCCTCCTTATACCTTCCTCAAAACAGCCACCATACCTACCTGTTATGGCATTTCCATAGCCATTTCGAGATATATTGCCATGTAAGTCCACCGTTCCATTTATTATGACACGCTTCATCATTGTCATATTGCTTTGCATGATCATGTAGTTGACATAGTATTTGTGGCAAGGCAACCTTTCATATTATTTATACATGTCACTCTTGGTCATTGCACATCCTGATGCACCGCCAAAGGCATTCATATACATTCATAACTTTGTTCTAGTATCGAGTTGTAATATCGAGTTGTATGTAAATAATAGCATTGTCCCATGTGAGGTTATCAAAGATAAAAGAGGCCAATGAAGCCAAAATAACTAAAAGAGACCAAAAAAGCCCACCAAAAAAGGAGGTCAAAGAACCCAAAATAAAAAAAAGGAAAAAAGGAGAGAAAAAGAGAGAAGGGACAATGTTACTATCCATTTCCACACTAGTTCTTCATCATAGCACCATGCTCTTCATGATTGAGAGTCTCCTATGTTGTCACTTTCATATATCACTAGTGCGAAATTTCCGTTATAGAACTTGGCTTGTATATTTCAACGATGGGCTTCCTCAAATTCCTTAGATCTTCATGAGCAAGCAAGTTGATGCATACCCACTAGTTGTCTTTTTGAGCTTTCATACACTTATAGCTCTAATGCATCCGTTACATGGTAATCACTACTCACTCACATTGATACCGATTGATGGACATCTCCATAGTCCGTTAATTTGCCAAGTTGATGTGAGACTTTATCCCACCTTTTGTCTATTACCACCTCCACTCCACCCATAGTGCTATATGAATTTTGGGACTAACTCGAGATCTCCGAATCATCCACTCATCGCCAACGACCTCCTGCTGCTGGTCTCCGCCGCCATCAGCGGGAATCTCCACCGCCGCGTTAGGGTATGAATTCAACCCTTTGTGTTTTCTCAATCTAATTCTCAGCACAAAGTCAATACCATGTTTCTTGCCACGTTAGAGATCATCTTGTCCAGTGGAAACTCCCTCTAGATTAGATTTGATTCGAATTTTACGTGTTTGGTCTCCGCCGAACTCATCTCGGACCGACCGAGTTGTAGAAATTGGTCTCACCGATCTGGCTTAGGCCATTGCACTTGTGACTTTCGGTCTGACCGAAACTTACAAATCGATATGACCGAGTTCAACTCTTAGTGAAACACTAGCAATCCCGGAGTCACCGAACTGTGTCTCGGTCTGACCGATTTCACCAGTTTAGACTCTCCAAGTTGCTTCGGTGTCACCGAGTTTAACAAATCGGTAGCTCCGAAATGCTTTCTGTAGAAACCTAAAACTAAGTTTTTGACTCAATTGTTTTGCAAAAATCTCTGCACTTTGTGATGCTCATCCACTCTACCTCAACAATATCTATTCACAGGGTCAGCTTGCAATTTCAGATATGTCTGAGGGAAGTGACAGCCAGAACAGGTCAGTGGAGCAGGCAGATCCGAGTGAGGGCTCTAGTCCCTCCAACAGCAACTACTATGAGAACAGGAGAAGCACTCCAAGCAATCTACCAAAGCCTGCCACCAAGACAAGGAAGAAGAAAAATTCTGACAGTGAGGATGAAGACTTTGTGGCTCATGACAAAGTCAATTCAACGAAGAAGGCTGTCAACAAGGAGGAAACTGCTAGAGTTGTCAAGCCTGGTCTGAACAAGAAGGCCCCTGCCAAGAGAGCTCCAATGTCAAAGGCCAGAGCTTCCACACAAGAAACCATGGTGTTCACTCTTGAAACAAGAGATGATGAGCCAGCAGGATCCAAGAAGAGAGCTAGGAAGACTAATGCCAGAGTGATTGCCAAGCCATCTATGAGAGATGATGATGATGGTGATGAGCCTGTTGCACCTGCTGCAAAGACTCGGAAGATGATGGGGGATGCCATCAAAGCCAGGGCTGCTCCATACAAGCCCAAAGCTGTCCCCAAAGCTTCTCACCCAAGAGATCCACCAGAGACATTCCTACAGCTAAGAAGAACAAGGCCCCAGTGCCAGATGTTCCAGAAGAAGAGAAAGATCAAGAATAAGAATCTTCAGATGATAATGATGCCCATCTTGTTGCTGAAAACATGAAACTGTGAAAGGATGCAGGTTTGAGACGTTGGAGACACACTGATCCATATGCTACCAGAAGGATAACTGATCTGGACTATAGATTTCACACCTAGGAACAGCAGGACTTCTATGAGACAGTGTTGTTTTACTAGAAGCCCATTGTTTGTGACATGAAGTGTGTTGACTGGAAATACATCGACAAGCATGCTGATTTCTTTCTAAGGTGTCCATGAAAGCTTCATGCGGAATGAAGTTGATAAGTTTGTTGGGAAGAAACTGACCAGATGGAACGATGTGATGATCATGAAATTCTACTCCGGTCCTCATTTCTATCCAGATGGGATAATTGTATGGACGACTGAGGGAACTAGATACCAATCAATAGTTGCTAAATGGGCAAGTTTGATCAATGCCCCCAAGGAGGATGACAATGACACAGATGTGTATGCCAAGCCCAGGAAGGATCATGAATCTATGGCAAACATGTACAAGCCAATTCCTGACAAAGACTTGAAGACTCACAAGCGTGGCTCTATATATCATGTGATGTCTGGAGTGACCACCATGAACACCATCTTGAGGCACACTTTGATGCCAAAGTCAGGAGATCATAGAATGATCCGAGGTCACTCAGTTAACATGCTCCACATGTTTGATGTTATAGAAAAGTTCAAGGTCATGAGCCTGATTGTGGAGACAATTAGGAGGATAGCAGCAGACCAGAAGATGTCTTGTGGATATTCCCCTCACATTCAGATGCTGATCAACTCCAGGTTGGAGAAAGGGACATATGTGCTTGACAAGAGGCATATACCTCTTCGGGCAGAATTTGAGGACAATGAAGTTGTCATGGATGCATCCCAGCCTACCTCTATTGAAGGCCAAGAGAATATTGCACAAGAAAAGGCAGCAAAGCTAGCAAGTGCTTCTGGAGCTCCCAAGACCAAGCAAGATCATCTTAGTTATCTGCTTGAGGCCACTCCGAGGATTGAGAAGAGTTTGGCCAACTTGACACAGAATCAAGCAAGCCTTGAGAGGATCATTGAGACTAAGTTCTATGATCTAGATGTGAAGGTCACAGAGATCCTGACAACTGTGGAGAATCTCAAGGAAGATGCTGAGAAAAGAGATACAACCAATGCTTTTCATAGAGTCCCGAGAGGACCAAGATCTTTAGTTGTGCCAGTTGTCAAGCCCAGGCCTACACTTCCAGCTCCTGCAGCCACTGCTATAGTTGTTCCTGCAGTATCAACACCTCCAGTTCCACAGACTTCATCGGAAGCATTTGCCGATGCTCTTATCTCCACACCATGTACGTACACGGGAGCCACTAGCGAGAAGACTTCTTCAGCAGCTCCTAGAGATTGTGCCTAGAGTGTCGTATAGCACTATGCATTTTCGAGCTTTTTCATAACTTGTTCCCAAAGGGGGAGAAAGTGTATACATCATTAGGCTTCGAGAGACAGTGTCTTGCTTCCAAATGAATGTAGGCATTGCTCATTACTCTAGCTACAATGTGTTCTTGCCAGCATATTCAATGTGCTGACTTACATGGATGCAACGTATCATGTTACAGAGTTTTCATACAAAGATTAAGGTGCGATAGGTCATTGTCATGCACTCAATGTTTGTCGTGGAGTTGGATGGAGTCAACTACTCTTCGTAGCTTTCACAGTTTATTTTATTAGACGGCCTTCAGCCATTATTGTGTAATGGATATTGCCTCTTCGAGGACTTTCGATGTAATAAAGTGTGATTGAATCTCTGTTATAAAGCCTCGAGTACTGTGTGTGAGCATACCGATCCAGGGATGACACTAAGAATAGAGACTTCGATTCATTGGAATCGTGGTCGTTACACATGACTCCCCATGTGCTACAATATCCTTTTTTGCGCCTTGGTCAGACCGGAAGTACACCACTTAGGTTGAGTATACTTCGGATCCCTCAACTTGGCCTTGCTTGTGCTAGCTTCATGATCATTAGCCATGGGGCCTTGCTGGACCACAGCCACATCTTTATTAGAATCAGTCGGATTATCAACAATAATTGGCTCTTTGATTATTAATTCTTTATCGCCTATCATAATATTTTCACCACTAGTACTCTTGTCCTTTTGCTTGCTAGGCCCTGAAATTTCAGCACTGGGTGATTTGGCATGCCACACTTGCCTGCTGACCCTTTTTTGATTATCTTGCATTGGCCGATTGACACCATTGATCAAACGGCTTCGTGTGGGATAAGAAATCCTTTGATGAACGGCCCTCCTTGGTTCTACCCAACCCTGATGAAAAAAGCATAAGGGGCTATTGGCATACTTGGATAACAACATATCAAAAGTTGGCTTGCTTTTCTTGCGCTGAAATGTAGCTTCATTCGTCTTCCACTTTCCAACCTCTGGACTCTTGGTCTTAACAAATTTTACACGAGTGTTTGCTTGCACTTGTGGTGGCCCCATGAGTGTAGGATTCTTGATGGTGATCTTGATTATCTCCTTGCCATGGGGTTGCTTGTCAAGCACAACTTGTCTCCCCAAGACCTTGTCGCTCTCCTTATTTTTCCTGTGCTCACCAATGACAATATTATCCTTATTAGCTGATTCGGCTATGCTGGGCTGAATTAACATCGTCTTCCCCTCCAAATCCATGGTGTTCAATGGGAAAGGCTGCTTATCAACTTGCATCTCAATAAAATTCAATCGTCTGTCATTAATGGCCGATTGAATATGTCATTGAAAACCATTACAATCATTAGTAGCATGAGAAAATGAATTATGATACTTGTAGTAAGCACGCTGGTTTATCTCTTCAAATGGTGGTAAAGTATGAGATATTCTAATAATCTTCGCTTGCAATAAAGCATCAAATATTCTATCACACTTAGCAATGTTGAAAGTAAATTTCATCTCTTCATCACGATTCTTATGAATCAGATTTAAATCATTGCAAGTAAATGATTTGTCCTTAGATGTCCAAGCAAATTCTGCAGCATAAATATCACCCTCATCATCCGAGTGGTCACTATCATACTTCATCTTAGGACGGTCAGTTTCATATCTATGCACCTCTTTAAGATATTTGCTTCGGCTTTCTTGAGCCACCCCCTTTGCAAGACTTGGTTGATATTTATAAACTCATGTCCTTCTAGCCTTTCTCTAATGTGAGTTATCAAACCAGTAAGCATAAGAGCAGCCAAATCCCGCTCGGTTATCACCAAACTATAGCATCGGTTTTTTGTCTCTCTAAATCTCTTGACGTAATCGGAGACCGATTCATCATGCGTTTGTCCAACCGATGTAAGATGTGACAACTTAATCTCATTATCACCACTAAAAAACTAATCATGAAACTTTTGTTCCAAGTGAAACCATGTAGTAATAGAACCGGGTGGTAACGCAGAAAACCACGAGAAAGGTGTACTGGTTAAAGATAGAGGAAAATAACGTACTCTACACTCATCTCGTGACCTTGCCACACCTAATTGTGCCAAGTACTGACTAACATGCTCCCATGTGGTTTTTGTGTCCTCTCCATTAAAAATAACAAATCTGGAATTTTATATCCCGGAGGGCATTGAATTGCATCAAAGTATTATGGATATGGCTTTTGGTAAATACGGTTCCTTGGTAACTCAATTCCAAAATTCTATCGGAGAATCTTAGACATCTCCTCTCTAAGATTAGCTAGACCACCATCTACAGTGAACGATGAAGCTTGTGGCAGTATCATAGGAGGACTAGGGTGAGTAGTTGTTGGTGTGAATTGTGGCATGTATGCCGAATTGTAATTCGGCAGTGATCTTACAATGTTTGCTCTTGTAGGTAGGGTTTGGTTCGGCGTCACCATCAAACTTGGCATACTCATGATAGGATTAATGGGTTTAGCAACAATTTGATTTGTGGGGCTAGGATAAAAATTCATCGGCATGGGAGGCGCCGATGAAATAGGTAAAGTTGGACAAGGGATTTCCGCGGTAACAGGTAAACCAACATTACCACTAGATTATTGAGGCATACTAGTTTTAGCATTACTATTTTCCAAATGAATTTGGTATATAAGATTATTGATATCAGTAATGCGGCTATCAATTTCAGCCCATACCTCGGGAGAGAAGGTATAACTTACAGACAGTTTAACCTGTTCATCATGATGAGGAGGAAACTTGATTTCTCCAACCGGAGTGATATTGCCTTGACGATCCTTCTTGAACTTAGCAAGGAACTCCTGCATCTCCTTCTCTTCACGCGCTTTCTTGTACTCCTCATAATCTTGGCAATGTTCCTTTGATAACTCCTGAAAATTGGGCTTGATTATGTTATCCGCGTTGATTTCTGATGACTTGGGAATCTTTTCGTTGCGAAACATGATGAATGATTATGAAGATTTATCTTTATTCCCCAGCGGAGTCGCCAAAAAGTGTGTTCGCAGACAAACATGATGGATGATTATGACGTCGAAGGAGTCTCACCAGAAGCGTGATTCGCATGTCGACTGGCAAGATCTTTTGAGAACCCAAAACCCCACACTCCCAGGAGGGACCCCTTCGGGGAGTGCGGCGGCTATGGGCTGCCCGGTCGGTGAGACCGCACCTAGAGCCTCGGTATTCACAGCTCTCCAACACGGAGAACGACGAAGAATGAGGGGGCAAGAACGAGGGAGAGACAAAACGTAGATCAAAAAGTAGTAGATGTGTTTTTTGCGATTGTGTGTTGTTCAATCGGCCGTCACCTCTCATATATTTATGAGGTGGCTGGACTTCCCGTACAAGAAAAAGGACTAAAAATTCCGTCCAAAACATCAAAAACCCTAACCTAACTCGGACATGAATCTTTGGTAATTTCCCGGATCAACTCGGTCCCACCGATTGGTTCGTTTCGGTCCCAACGAGTGAACATTGCCAACTCTCTGCATCCTTCTATAAGTTCTCGGATCAACTCGGTCTCACCGATTGGTTTGCTTCGGTCCTACCGAGTGAACATTTCCAACTCTCTGTTAAATTTTTGGACCAACTCAGTCTTACCGATCAAATCAACTCGGTCGGTTCGAAATGACTCTGCAGCTTTTGTTTCTGACCTTGTTTTGCCTCCACAGGTTGCATATGACTTTGGATTAAGACAATTTTTATATTAAAATCAACCGTTTCGACAAGACGCACAACTTTCGTGTCGAAACGTTTTACATTAGAGGCCATCTTAATTGAGTTTCGTGTCATTCTTTAATCTGGTGTTAACATGAGCATCTCTGAACTTGTCACAACTATTGTTTCCGAGCAACGTTTTAAACCATCTTCATATCCATCTCGATCTTTTTAAAGAGAGCCATTCAGAGGTGACCTCCAATCATAAGTTTAAATTAGTCTTGATGGGGCCTATGCTAATTTTATGACTGTGCCTCTTTTGACTGTCAACAAGAGCGTCGTAGCCTAAGCCCGGCTACGCTTCCCGTGGAGCAAGAGGAGCGACTCACACAAAATAGGTGTACCGCGGTATGTTCGCCCGACGTCGCTGAGGAAGCTGACGACCATTACTGGATGTAGGCACTCAAGCAGAGGGCTAGAGTATGCGGGCATGTCCCGGTCACTGGCTACGACATCGAGGTCATCGACAGCGACTACCTGAGGTGGGCTATGTCAAAGGTTAAGTGGCCCACCCCCAATCCCTTGGGTTCAATCACCGTCAATCTCATCCATGGCCCCGTCGCTGATCTCCTCTAGCTCGCTGTCAAAAATTTTCCGTCCTACATCACCATCGAGCCCCTTTTGTCATTTTGAAAGGACATGTTCTGCGACGCTGGCTTAGGATCCACAACTTCCAAGCCAGACCTCATCGACAACGACCACGAGGAGGGCACCCTCTCCGGCTCTTCCAAGGGGAAAGCGCCCAACAGCGACATCAGGGAGGGCACCCTACAGCCATGCTCTTCCAAGGGGAAGGAGCCCATTTGCGACAACATGGAGCGCATCCAAGGTCCGTTCTCTTCCCACGGGAACGAGCCCATTTGTGACAAGTGAGGAAACCCATGATTTGTTTTGTCGTGCCTCTTCACAGGGGAAACCCATGATTTGTTTTTGTCGAGTCCCTTTTGTAGTATAGTGAGAATATGTCCAGTTTTAATTGCTATATCTGGTTGTTTGCAGTATGCCTTGTTTATTTCAGTTGTTCACAATGTGATGCTCTATATGTGCAATTATTTATATTGCAATACATTTCATCAATCTAGTTTTAAACATACCGATAGAAATGCATATATTTGCTAGTTGTTAAGCCTGTTATAGCTAGCATATGCCTCTTTTACAGTTTTTTGATTGTTTGGTTGTTTGTAGTTAGTTTATGTCCAGTTTCAAATGCTATCATTGGTTGTTCGTAGTATGCCTTGTTTATTCCAGTTATTCACATTGTGATGTTCTATATGTGAAAGTATGAACTGTGCAGTTCAATTTCATCAGTATCAGTTTCAATAATACCACTATGAATGACTACATTTGGTTGCTGCATCTTGTAGTTAACTCGCCTTTCCATTTTTACTTAACAATAACCAGTGTACTTAGACTGGCACAATACTAGTTTGAATGACTATGCTTGCTTGTTGTTAAATGTTAGGCATGTTGTAGTTAATACACCTTTCCACTTGTTTTGCTTTGCTAGCGTGCTTAAACCTGCACACTGAAGCTATCTTTTGTAGATTATTTCGTCTGACATGGATAGTTTCGGTTGATGTTTAGCCTGTTGTGTGCTTAATATCACTACAAAAAAAGACACATCCGTGACATTTTGGGCCGAACGATTTTTTTTCTGTCATACTTATGACACTTCTATGAAGATAATTGTGACAAAACCCGGTATTATCATAGATGTGGTGGGGTCCTACTTCTCTGAAAAAAATCATGACATAAAATGGGCTTTTCGTCCTGGGCGGGCCGGAGACGCAGCTGCATGACATTCTTTGGGCCGTTCATGACGGAAAAAACCGTGGTAGAAGCGAGGGCGAGGAAAATATTGGGGTGTTCCCGGTTACAGAGGGTGGTCGGAGCCGAGCGATGCGCATTTCTCTCGTACACGCACGCGCGTGGGTGCGAGGCGTTGGGCTCTAACTGAACCCGATCGAGGCGTTGGGCTCTAACTGAACCGGAGCGGTTGCACTGCTGGCTACGTGTTACGGAACCCGAGTAATCGATCGATGGTTTTTAACTAAACCCGATCGAGCGATTCCTTTGCTACTGCTGCTAACTGAAGTCGATCGATGCTGCCTGTGGATGAATAGTGAGTGTTTCTGGGGGGTTTGGATGAACAGTTCCCGGTGGGGGTGGATGAACAAGATCCCGTGGTGTTGCCTCTAGATGAACAGGACCCCGATCGATTAAGCCGGTTGGGGCTGGATGAATAGGACCCCGTGGAGGGCAGGATGAACAGGACCACCCCATGGAGGGCAGGATGGATAGAACCACCCCATGGAGGGCTGGATGAACAGTAGACGGTGGAGGGATGGATGAATAGTAGCTCGTGGAGGGGTGGTTGAACAGGAGCACGTGGAGAGGGCTGGTTGAATAGTAGCCGGTGGAGTAGCGCGTTGTGGAGGCTGGATGAACATGAGCCCGTGGATGAACAGTCACAGGTGGAGGCTGGAGGAGGTCGATGGTGGATGAACAGTAGCCTGTGGAGGCTGGAGGGGTCGATGGTGGAGATAAACAATATGCCGTGGAGTGTAGTTTTGCGATACGCCACACCCGTACCGATGAACAGGAACCCCGTTTCGACCGTAGTGCTCCAACACAAGTCCGTTTCCTCCGTTTTGCGGTACGCAACACCCCTCCCGGTCAATAGGACCCCCATTTCAACTGTAGGAGGTCCGTTTCCTCCGTTTTGCGGTATGCCAGACCCCTCCCGATGAATAGGATCCCGTTTCGACCGTGGGCGGTCGAACACAAGGCTGCTTCCTCCGTTCTGCGGTACGCCAGGCCTCGTTTCCATCGGCTATTCCGTCCAAGCCTGTTGGCTCCCACGCGTTCCGTTGCCTCCCGATAAACACGACGGATTCCGTTGCCTCCCCATGAACACGACAACGACGCAGTTTCTCCGTTCCGACCCAGCCATGTACACGAGCCCTGGTCGTACGTATGTGCGTGTAGGCGTTCGAGACCATGCCCGTATGTACGTACGTGGCCATATTTTGTTTCTTGCACACTGGCCGCTGTACGTACGTGTACATGCTACGTGCGCGCCTCTACTACGAGACGTGCGCGCCTCTACATCGACCAGTATTTACGTAAACGTTCGCGATCAGAATGGCAACACTACATACGCTTTGACCAGGTGGATCCCTGCTATCACGCACTTCCTTGCCTGCGAAGATGTAGCTGGTGGGTCCCAGCAGTTAGGGGGGTGAATCGTTTTTTTTGCACGGACGCACTTCCTTGCGTTCGAAGATGTAGCTGGTGGGTCCTAGCAGTCAGGGGGAAATGTTTTTTTTTGCGAAATACGGTGGCCTGTCAGGTGGGTCCCCGCTGTCAGGTGGAGGAATAATTATTTTGCGCGTAATAAGGAGGCACTACCTTGCTGCGGCCGTGGACCCAGCTGTCAGTCTCTCCACGTACAATCCATGCCCGATGCAAGCTGTTCCTTGACCATGTTGACCATGCCGCACCGACAGCACCAGGGCGGTGGGCGACGGCGAGGCCTAGGAAGGGGACGACATGGAGCCGGGCAAGACGCGGCAGTGGAAGCCCGCGCGGAGAGGAGTACGATGGTTCACTGGTTTGGCTGCGGTGTGAGGCTGCCGTCGCCATAGAATAACAGGGGGTGTGGGTGAGTGGAGGGATGGCCTGGCCAGCGGTGGGAGTAGTAGGGGGCGGTGAGGCCTCTACGGCAGCACAACCGGCCATGGGAGGCAGGAGCACGAGGCACGACCGGTGCTCATTTGCTAGCTGGTTTGGGCGGCCGGAGCAAGAAGACCAGAGGTTGAAGAAGCACTACGGTCGTTGGATGGACATCATATGGTCACTGGAGCTAGAATCGTGCATATTGACTAAGTTAACAAAGCCCTCCGTCCCCGTCAACTTAGTAGGCCCACAAGTCAGCCTGCCACTATACTGGGTCCCAGCTAACATGGGGAGTATTCATTTTTTTGTGCGTAATAAGGAGGCACTTCCTTGCGTGTGAAGATATAGCTGGTGGGTCCGACCTGTCAGCGGCGGTAATGTTTTTTTCGCAAAATACAGAGGCCCTTTCGGTGGGTCCCAGATGTCAGGTGGAGGAATCATTATTTTGCACGTAATAAGGAGGCATTTTCTTCCGTGCGGCCGTGGACCCAACTTTCAGCCTCTCCACGTAAAGTCCACTTAAGATGCATGTCGGTCGTTGACCACGTTGACCAGGCTGCACCGAGAGCACCAGGGCGGTGGATGACGGTGAGGCCTAGGAAGGGAACTACACTGAGGTAGGGAAGACTCGACAGTTGTTTCCCACGCGGAGGGGAGTACGATTGTACAAGGGTTTACTGGTACGTCTGCCATCGCCGGAGAATAACAGCAGGTGTGGGTGAGTAGAGGGATGGCTAGGCCAGCGATGGGAGTAGGATAGGATGGTGAGGCCTGTGCGGCAACACAGCCGGCCGCGGGGTGGAGAGAGCAGGCAGTCCCGCCGGCGCTTGTTTGAGCGGCTAGAGCAGAAAGAGCAGAGATTGAAGAAGCACGATGGCCATTGGATGGACATCCAATAGTCACTGCTTGTGCGTCAACCTTTTGTTAGGAAAGCCTCAAATTTGTGGAAAACATCATACAGCCCATCTGCCATTATTTCTAATAATTTACAGCCCATTTGCTAATTCTTAAGGTTTTTTTGGAGCCCGTATTCTTTTTGTTAGCATTACAACCCATATTGTGGCCACCGTTAAAACATTATACGAAATTTTGCATATTTCAGTGCGGTCCGAACTATTTTTAATCCCGAAATATCTATCACATTCAAACTATTTTGAAAAATAATTTAAATAAATATAAAATCCAAATAATTTTCCACGCATAAAAATAAATGGAATTTAAAATCTTGTAATAAAAAAACTGAAACTAATTCCCTGTTTGATGTGTTTTAAAAATATACATCCCATTTCTGCGCAAACCGAATGAAACTCTCCTCGTCTTGAAAGATTTGCAGTCCAGCAGGGCTGATAAAGCAAGTAGGCCTCGTTTGGGTATTTCCTAAAAAAATAGAACTGGGCTAGCCATTTTCAGCAAGAAAAAAACACAAGTGGGCTCATGATTTGGTAAACATAAATAGGCCTCGTTTGGGTATTTCCTAAAAAAATAGAACTGGGCTAGCCATTTTCAGCAAGAAAAAAACACAAGTGGGCTCATGATGTGGTAAACATAAATAAAACCCTGGCTAGACGGGCCACAGCACCCGCACATCCCCATTGTTACTATTTACTAGGGTGGATGGGCTGTTTTGTCTTGGGCCCAGAGAAACAGTTACTACTAGTACAGTGGAGACACTCTATAGTTACCCAGAAAAACTATTACTACTAGTACAGTGGATACAATACCGCTTATGGCTCTTCCTAGGTCATCGAAACATCTCCCTCTACTAAATGCAGTTATACTTTTGTTCACCGACATGCGGGCCATGCAGCGCGCGGGCCCAAATGCCTTCCACCAAATTAGAAGGCAGTATGCAGGCGGAGAGTCACCCCGGTCGTGGCGCGGCAATAACGAGCTGTCATATCACAAAACCCCACCTCCCCACAATCTAAGTTTGACGGATGAGGCAACCATCATTTCACTCTTCGCTGAATCCCCTTCTCCCTCACCGTCTTCAAGAAAGGCAACACTCGCATCTGCCACTGTTCTTCTCTCCCAACGAAGGGAAGGTAAGCGGATCCATGATGTTGGTATATTTTCGTTTAGAGAAAAAAAGAATTTTGCAAAGTAGTAATCGATCCTCACTCTTTTTTTTGTTTCATTGTCATTGTGATTGTGTTTTCCTTTTAGTGGTCTCCTAGTATTCATCAGTTTCATGATGGACTAAGGAGAACCAGGCTAAGATCCGCTGATGTTGGAGCAGACGCGGGAGGCTGAACCCCACGAGACAGAGAGATCCAAGAAGATGGAGGCAGCCACTGAGTCGACCCCAGATACGCTCACGGCCACTACTTAGGTCGTTAACTCCCTGTTTGAGGTTACAACCCCCGTGGCACAGCAGGAGCAGTTTTCCCCCTTCGAGGATGTGTCCCCCCCTGGTGACCTGCCCAAGGTGATTTTCTTCTTTGCCGATCTCGATTGTGGTTTTTCATCCAAGTATGTGGTGATGAATAATGCGAAATTTTATTAGCTTCGATACCATGCTATACATAGTGGTTTAAATAACTTGTGTTTCTTATACTGGAGAGTAACTCATAACTTGTTTTTGTTTCAATTAGAGCACTGATGCAGACAAGGATTGTTTGGTTGTACATGTCACTCGCTATGAGGCGGATGACCTAAATATACGCATTGGGAAAACAGAGTTTTTATGCTGTTGGATCCTTGAAGCCATTTGCGCTCATACCAATGAAGAGATGTATTCCAGCCTCACTGTTGTCAGGCGTGTTGTCTAGGGTGTACTAAAGCACAAGAAGTACAAAGCTACTCCTTCGTTTGTGAGGCATACTGTCCTTGTCAAGCTTACGCATGAAGATGATTTGGCATGCCTCCACAAACAAGTTTATGAGTGGCAAGGCCACAAGGTTGTCTTCATGAAGGTTCACGGGATTGAGCTGCTGCCAGACGTCCTCGATGATGTTCATGGCAAGGTCCGTCTTGTGTCCAGCCCAAATTAGATCGAGGCATGAAATACTTTCCCCAGCTAGTGTTTAATAGTAGTTTGGATTCTGTCTAATTATCCGAACCTTGCCTGTTATCGAGCGCACTGGGGCTTGTACTCTATTTGAATCCGTCTATGGGAACTGCTGCTACTTTTGTGTGCCCATGAATCATCGTAATTGTTGCCGAAACAGATGGGTCCTCACTAGTTTTATCATACGAGTAGTGTGTGTTTCGATGAAATAGAGTACTTGTCGGGGTATTGGATCGACACCTATGGGATCACAAGAATCCCTACTACGGTTGAGGGGCGCGGGGTTGAGAGAAGAGCGGATCCAACAGTTAGCACACGGTTCGTTTACCCAGGTTCGGGCCACAAAGATGCGTAAAACCCTACTCCTGCTTTGGTGGATTGTATATCTGTGTTCTTCAGTTAGCTATGGGGCGTGAGGAGCTCCAAAAAGCCGAATCCTCCTCCTGGTCGCCTCGGGCCTCCTTTTATAGGGAAAAGGGGTCGCCACAGTGGCACACAGGAGGTGGAAAGGGTACAGTGATGCGAGGTTATCCCTCGTATTACATGACAAGGCGCATTTAATGCGCCTTGCTTAGGTGTCCTTGCTTTATTGGGGACGAGGGAGACACCCATCTTGTCCGTCGCCGCTCCTTCTTGTGTCGACACGCGCCCTGGCCAGCGATGCCCGAGATGCCATGTAGGCAGGCAGGCAGCTGAGGTGGCGCAATGGTGGGTCTCCACGAAGATCTGCATGTTGCCACGCAGGTGCCTGCCCAGCTGGTTGGGTCGGCAGCTGCATAGGGCGGTGGAAGCATAGTTGGCATGGGCCCTGATTATGGCCTTGCGGATGTCCTCGGCAAGGGCCTTGCCGGGGCCCCGGCAAGGGTCTTGCCGCGGTGCCTGCTCTCATCCCCGGCAAGGTGCTTGCCGTAGGTCTTGTGGTCCTCCTTGGCTGGGATCCCGCCAAGGGTCATCGTCTTCTCAGTGTGTATCTGATCTTGAATGTCTTCACAAAGATCTGCATGCCACTACAGGGATATCTCCCGAATCCTTGCCCTTGGGGGCAGTGGACTCAAGGGCGATCCGCTCCGTAGGCGTGGGGCGAGCTGCCGCGGCAAGGGTCTTGCCGGGGCTGCTAGAGCCGGCCCCGGCAAGAATCTTGTCGGGGCTGCTGAAACTGGCTCCCAGCAAGGATCTTGCCGGGGGAATCTGCTTCGTCCCTTTGCTCTTTGTGGTCTTGTTCTTGGTGTTGCTCCAGTTCCATCGAGCTTCGGCCTTACCCTGGCTCACCTCCCTTGCCATACTTTGTGTGGTGGTGTCCGTGGCTCAGACTGCCCGTGCACAGTCATAGGAGTACAAAAAGTGTACCCCTCTTTTTGTACACCGACAGGAGCCCCCAGGCCTGGGCCACACATAAGCGCGACGCGTTGTTGGGCTAGGCCCAGAACGGTGTGCGGGTAGGTGAGACGATTTTCACCGTGGTAAGATTTTTCGCGCGCTGCGCCTCCCACGACCCGCGCGCATGGCGCGGGGTGGAGGGGCGTGCGTGACGTGGGCGGCATGCACGAGGCGGTTTCCGCAGGCATGAGTCACATCGCAGTAATAAGGCGGCTTCGCGCTTTCCCCATGAACGGGAGGAGTCGTGGAGGCGCGGCACATTTACTGAATGGGTCCGAGGCGCGGTCCTCAAGGCGTCCACTCCCCACGATCACGGGGTGGGGAGAGGTTGCCTCACCCGTCTCCTCGGTTCTGCACGTCTGCCACGTGCCTCCCATGCACTTGGGGTAGCAGATGGTGGAGGCGGGAAACTAGGCCGTCGCTGGTTGGGGCGACTGGTCGGTCCTGGCTCCCTGGGCCTCCCGCGTCGTGATTGGCCGAGAGGGGCGGTCGAGCCCCAACCCCGTTCCTTTATAAAGAGCAGGGGGAGGGCGACGTCTCGCACTCTTCCATCTTCTTCCTCCTTCAGCTTCTGCTCCTCTCTTCCGTTTGTCATGGAGAGAGGAAAATCCGGCCCTTCAACGGTGGCGGCGAGGGTCGCTGCTCGACAAGGCATCCCTCCTTCTCCTGCACCTGTGGTGGCAGAGCCGGTCGCGAGGGGAAGGGGGAGGGGGCGAGCCCGGGGCGCCCGAGGAAGAGGAGGACGCGGCGGCCCGCCGGCCTCGCCCGCGCCAGCAGCCCCTCCTCCGGTGGAGGGCCATGTTGGGGATGACCCTTGCGAGTTCTTCGTCAGGTTGCGGCGGCTGCCGCGCCGTCGCCTTCGTCTCCTGACTCCGTTTGCGCGGGAGATGGAGCTGGATCCGCCGGAGTCATTGCGGCTGTACATGAGGGGCTGCGGGATCAGTGGCATGCGGGTCCGCGTGGACTTCCCTGCTTCTCTTGTGATGTATCTTCGTCATGGGTTGAAGACGTTTTCTCGTATCCATAGCCTGACGGATGGGCTCACTCTCCATTTTAAGTTGATGGAGGGTGGCCTTCTTTCCGTCAAGGTCTTCGGGCACTTCGGGACTCGTGCAACGTGCTGCGTGGAGAGCTCCTCCGATGAAGAAGACTCCTCCTCGAACGAGGGTGACGAGGAGGATAGCGGCAGTGACGACGAGGGCAGTAGGCGGCAGGATGACGGGTCCGACTAGGTGTCGGGCGCCGCTCCTGGTGGCACCGGCGACCCCATCATCCGCGTCGCCGACTGCTTGAACTTCTCGAGACCGTCCCCTTGGCGGCTGGCGTAGGGAGGCTGCGGAAGAGGAAGAGGAAGAGGGCGGGCGGCAAGGTCATCATGTCGGATTACGCGGGCACTGACGCTTTCGACGCGTACTGATGTCCTGCCGCCTCATCTTCGAGCTCTGCTTCCGGCGCCGCCATCACCATCCAGCCTTTGGGCGGCCACCAAGTTGTTTTCTTGGTGTCTTCCGCCACCCGTAGCTCGCCTATGCGCTCCTTTTGCCCTTCTCGCCTCCTTGACCTGCCTCCCGAGGAGAGGGACAAGAAAGGCATTATGGGCATCTTATCTCTTTTTAGTTTGTAAGCCTTCGGGCATCTGTTAAATTTAAAACATGTAATCCCCTTGTTCGTGTTTTTCATTCCCTATGGACTGTACCTGGATGGAATGTTTTTAATGAAAAACGAATGTTTGCCGGGTCATTTGTTCGCAGGTAGAACCCACAACAGGGAATAAATCCCTGATATCTCTAAGATAAACATTTTCTCGCCCGGCAACAGGCCTCGACATCCCCCCCACTTCGCTCAACCTTTCTCACGCCTTTGGCGGAGGCAGGGACGAAGCGGGTTTAGGCTCCTTGTTTCATCCCTTCGCTGCCGCGAATACGACCAAACTTGGTCCCAGGAACGAGCCCTGGGGCCTAGAGTTATGGGAGCACGGTAGTTTTAAGGAAGAAAACGAGGTTTCACATACCTCAGTCCATAATGGAATGCATGATAAGGGATGAAGAACTTATCTGAAGCTGCAACCCCCAGCAACTCTGGTTTTCCATGGGTGAATCTTTGCTCTTGTAGCCCCCGGCAACACTGGCTTGCCGGGGCCTTGCTGCTGATATGTCCCTTTCCCTTCTCCCCAAGTGGTTTTGGCAAGGATATATGTACGTCATGTGAACCAAAGGAGATAAAAAGAAGGACAAAGAGACTCGACTCAACATGCATGCTATAACTTAGGGTGCCAGCGCTTCATTTATTTATGCTCAGGGTCTGCGGCTGGCTTTGTACAAAGGGTTACTTGCCTTGCCGGCAAGGCTTGTACAAAAGGTGGCTTGCCGGGGGGCCCAGCAAGCCGCGCCTTACGGGTAAAACTTGCGAAGATGCTCAATATTCTAGGAATTGCTTACCGGAATGGCATTTTTGGTCTCCAGGCGGACTGCGCCAGGCCTGGTGACTCGTATTACCCGATAAGGGCCTTCCCTCTTCGGCGTCAACTTGTTGGTATTCTTGGCCGATTGAACGCGCCGAAGAACAAGGTCGCCTTCCACAAAGCTTCGGGCATGGACCTTGCGGCTATGGTAGAGGCGCAAGGCTTGTTGGTAGCATGCTGCTCTCACAGCCGCCCAAAGACGATCTTCCTCAAGGAGCGTTGCGTCATCTTGCCGCAGTTGCTCTTGCTCAAGCTCATCATAAGCGAGCACTCGAGGTGACCCGTATATGAGTTCAGTGGGGAGAACTGCATCTGCCCCTTATACCAGGGCAAAGGGTGTCTGGCCGGTAGCTCGATTTGGTGTCGTCCGGATCGACTAAAGAAACGTCGGCAATTCATCAATCCAGCGCCTTCCGCTCTTGTGCAGCCTATCAAAGGTCTTTCTCCTTAAGCCTCGCAGTACTTCAGCATTTGCCCTCTCAGCTTGACCATTGCCTTGTGGGTGAGCAACGGAAGCGAAACAGACTTTGCTCCCGAGGTCTTGGATATATTGCATGAAGGTGCGGCTTGTGAACTGTGTGCCATTGTCGGTGATGACCCTGTTGGGTACACCAAAATGGCACACTAGTCCCTTGAAGAACTTGACGGCTGACTGAGCTGTGACCTTCCTCACTGCCTCCACCTCTGGCCACTTTGTGAACTTGTCGATCGCGACGTACAAGTATTCAAAGCCCCCAACAGCGCGGGGGAAAGGGCCCAGTATGTCGAGCCCCCAGACCGAGAAGGGCCAGGAGAGAGGAATGGTTTGAAGGGCTTGAGCTGGTTGATGAAGCTTCTTTGAATGGAACTGACACGCTTCACATCTGGTGACTAGTGTCGTCGCATCCTAGAGGGCAGTGGGCCAGAAGAAGCCTTGCCAAAATGCCTTGCCGGCAAGGGCTCTTGACCCTATGTGGGATCCACATGTGCCTCCATGTATCTCTGCCAACAGCCCCAGTCCTTCCTCTCGAGGGATACACTTCAATTTCACACCGTTCGGTCTCTTCCTGTACAGGACGTCATCGACGAACTGGTACATAGCAGACCGACGGGCTACTTTTTCTGCTTCTTCCTACTCCTCAGGAAGCTCCCCAGTTTGGAGGAATCGGACGGTATGCTGTGCCCACGCTGGAGCCTGGGGCTCGACGGCGAGGACTAAAGGCATTTCCTCTGCTATAGGAGCGGCTGTCTCGACGGCAAGAGCTTGACGCTCCGCCGGAGCTAGCCGTCCCGTGGCAGGCTCAGTGTCCCCGGCAACATCCTTGCCGGCGGCTCCGGGGAGCTCGGCGGGAAAGTACTTGCCGGGCCCTGATTTCCTCCTCTTGTTTTGCTCTGTTGATGGATCAACGGATGGCTGAGAAAGCTGAAGCACAAAGGTACCTGGTTCCACATGTAACTTGAGGGCATCGCGCTTTGACAGGTAATCGGCGATATCGTTCTCCGCTCGGGGAACGTGCTCCGCCTGTATAACATCAAAGCGCTCTTCCAGCTTCCTCAATTCATTGACGTAGGCCTTCATCAACGGGCTCTGGTAATCTTTGTTGACTTGTTTGACGACAAGCTGCGAGTTTCCCCTGACAATGAGTTTCTTGATTCCGAGGTCTGCCGCGGTCCTAAGACCGGCAAGCAGCCCCTCATACTCAGCAGTATTGTTCGTTGATACCTCCCTCGGGAAGTGCATCTAGACCACGTACTTGAGGTGCTCTCCAGTGGGCGCGACCAGCAGTATGCCAGCCCCGGCGCCCTGTAAGGAGAAAGCTCCATCAAAGTACATGATCCAGTCGCAACTCGCCTCTTTGCCGGGGAGAGCAGTTTCCTAGATTTCTTCATCAGGCGTCGCGGTACATTCTGCAACAAACTTCGCCAGGACTTGGCTCTGAATCGTCGAGGTACTTTCAAACTTGAGGCCAAAGCTGGACAGCTCCAGTGCCCATTCTACAATTCTTCCAGTTGCATCTGGATTGTGAAATATCCGTTGCAGAGGGAGGCGAGTGACGACAGTAATCTCGTGCGCCTAGAAGTAGTGACGCAGCTTCCTCGAGGCCATAAGAAGGCCGAAGAGCAATTTATGCACACCGGAGTACCTTGATATAGCCCCCTGCAAGAGGGAGCTAACAAAGTAGACCGGGTGCTGCATCATTTTCTTCCTTGGCGGCACTCCGACCGGCCGTGTCGTCTCTGCACCAATGGCATCAGGCTCTGTCGCTGCTATTACCTCATCATCAACTTCTCTCCGCACCACTAGTGCAGCGCTGACCACCTGGTTCGTTGCCGCCATGTATAGCAGCAACAGTTCTTGTGGTCTAGGCGCAACTAGTACTGGCGTGGATGAAAGATACCTCTTCAAATCTTGTAATGTTGCTTTAGCTTCTGGCGTCCACTCCATTGGGCCTGCCTTTTTCAAAATCTTGAAAAAGGGAAGGGCGCGCTCGGTAGACTTGGAAATGAATCTGCTCATTGCGGCAACGCAGCCAGCAAGCCGGCGCACATCCTTGACTCGTCTGGGTGCTTCAATCTGTTCTATAGCTTTGACCTTGTCCGGATTGGCCTCTATCCCACGCTATGACACAAAGAACCCGAGAAGCTTACCGGACGGGACGCCGAAGACGCACTTCTCAGGGTTCAGCTTGACGTTGATCTTGCGTAGGTTTACAAATGTTTCATGTAAATCTGGTATAAGGGTTGCTCTGTCCTTGGTTTTGACCACTATATCATCCATATAAGCCTCCATATTTCTATGGAGCTGGGGTTCAAAACCAATCTGGACCGCCCTTGTAAACGTCGAGCCAGCAGTCTTCAACCCGAAAGGCATTCGTACGAAATAGTACGTACCACATGGGGTGATGAATGTTGTCTTCTCTTCGTCTTCTCTCATCATCAAGATCTGATGGTAGCCGGAGTAGGCATCGAGGAATGACAGCAGGTCACACCCAGCCGTGGAGTCAACAATCTGGTCGATGCGCGGCAACGGGAAGGGGTCCTTGGGACAAGCCTTATTGATATCTGTGTAATCAATACACAGCCTCCACTTCCCATTTGCCTTGCATACTACCACCGGATTGGCCAACCACGTTGGATGGAGCACTCCTCTTACCAAACCAGCTGCTTCCAGTTTCCGGATCTCCTCTGTGATGAACTCTTGTCATTCCAAAGCTTGCTTCATGTCCTTCTGCTTGATGCCCGCGCATGAGGACAGACAGCAAGGTGGTGCTCAATCACCTCCCTAGGAACGCCGGGGATGTCGGATGCTTGCCATGCAAACACTTCGACATTCACCCGCAGGAAGGTGACGAGCGCGTCTTCCTATTTGTCATCAAGGGTGGAGCTTATGGTGAAAGCCCCTCCTGTGTCGCCCTCCTTGACAGAAACCTTCTTGGTTCCCGGCGGTGTGGCCCTGGACCTCTTGTTTCTGCCGTTGGAGCTCTCTGGCACGTCCTCGATGGGAGTGCGACACTCCGAAGATGTGCGCTTGCCGGAGTGGGTGTCCGAGGTCTCACCGGCCTTCTTCTTCTTCCCTCCCGGGGCTACAGTGGCAAGAGCAAGTGCCCTTGTGGTAGCAGCTGCTGCAACTGCTTGCTGGTATAGTTGGTTAGCGCAAATCAGCGCATCTTTCTTATCGGAGGGGATGGTGATGATCGTCACAGTTCCTGGCATCTTCAGGGTGTTGTAGGCGTAGTGTGACGCTGCCATGAACTTGGCCAGCGCTGGGCGGCCAAGGATCCCGTTGTAAGGCAAGGGGATCTTGGCAACATCGAACACGATCCTTTCTGTCATGTAGTTCAGATCACTTCCAAAATCACGGGCAGCGTGAGCTTCCCCTTTGGTTGGGTTGACCCCCTGAAACGTGCCCAACTCTTCGAGGTCTCCGTTAGGAATCTGCAGCTTCTCGACCACGGTAGGCGATATTAAGTTCACACCGGCCCCGCCGTCGACTAGCATCTTTGTCACCTTGAGGTTGCTTATCGTCGGTGAAACCAACAATGGCAAGCACCCGACCGCAGTAGTGCGATCAGGGTGATCCTCGGCGTCAAAAATGATAGGTGTGCTGGACCATTTCAGCGGATTTTGGGCACCAGACGACGGCTCCACCGCTGTAATCTCACGCGCCCACTGTTTAAGTTGGCAGTGAGAAGTATGCAGCGAGACGCCGCCATCGACGCACATGGCCTCCGTGGCTTTCTGAAACTCTTGGTCACCGGACTCGTCGTCCTCTTCGTGATCGTCGTCTTCTAGTCTTTTGTCGCGGCCCCGGGCGGGCCTCTCCTGCTGTTTATCCTTGCCGTGACGGCCTGCTTGGCCGTCACGCTTCTTGCTGGACCCTTCAGCACCGTCCTGGCCCTTCTCCTTGTCCCGTCTCTCATATTCAGCCCTCTGCTTCTCAGCAAGGAGCTCAACCTGTCGACAGTCCTGGAGGTCATGGCCTTTGGTGCGATGGATCTTGCAGTATCGCTTGCCGGAGTTTCCTGGCTTCTCTGCAGCCGCCAAGGCCCGACAGGCGACACACCCGGCAATTTCCTCGCCGGGGTCACCTGCCTTGGTTTTCTTGGCAGAGCCGGTGTCATCAAATCCCTCGACGGCAAGCACGGCTTTACCCTTGCGCTTCATGTTGCGGTGCCGGCTTTTCTTCGCTGGGGCGGCAGTATCGTCATCTAAAGAGTCGGTTTCCGCGCCGGCATCTTCGCCGGGGTACTTCCTTCCCTCTTCAGCCCGGGCACATTTGTCAGCAAGAACATAGAGTTCTGCCACATCTTTCACCTTGGTCATCGCCAGTTCTTCACGCACCTTGCGGTTACGCACGTTTTGATGGAACGCGCTGATGATGGCGGCAGGGTGAACATCGGGTATATTGTACTATACCCGGCTGAACCTCTGTATATACTTGTGCAGACTCTCGCCTTCCTTCTGGGGTATGACGTGCAGGTCACTTGCTTGGCCATGGGCTTGGTGACCTCCAGTAAAGGCATCAAAAAACTCATGGCACAAATCCGACCAGGGGGAAATAGAGTCTACCGGCAAGTGCATCAACCATGACATGGCGTTGGGTTTAAGGTCCAACGGAAAGTAATTCGCAAGAACCTTATCGTCGCGAGCTCCGGCAGCTTGCATCGCGATGGTGTAGATGCTGAGGAACTCCGACGGGTGGGTCTTGCCGTTGTACTTCTCGCCAACGTCAGGCTTGAAGGTGTGGTGAGAGGGCCACTGGAACTGCCGCAGCTCACGGGTAAAAGCCGGACAGCCTACCTCGTAAGGTAGACCTCCAGGGCTCTCTGTGTTGGGCGGTCCACAGCAGGCCCCGCTCGCCTGTCTGACTGGTGGTGTGCTCCGCGCCGGCGCTCGATGGTCGTTCGAGCGTCTTCATGAGCTCACTCATGAAGAACTTGACGCTGGCGCCGTGGGTCCATGGGTCGGACGATGCTATGGAGATGGCGTCACCCGCGACGTACCGACGAGTCGACACACACGGTACCGGGCAAGGAGGAGGCGAATGCACCGTAGCCACGGCACTGCCGGTCCTCCCGCCACCGGTGCGTGGGACTTCATCGGAGTGTCGACCTGGGAGCTCTGCTGGATTTGGTTCATCCTTGTTGGCGACTACGACAAGGCTTCGGATGGTGGCTCTCCATTCGTCAAGTTTCCCCGTAACGGGAGGAAAGTCGAGGAGCAACTGCGCGCACGCTAGGGCTTCTGCTGGGATTAGCGGTAGCGAAACCTACACGTACCGCAACGCGCTTCGACCCCTGACCATGTCAGGAGGAGCTCCATCATGATCCCGCGGTTGCATGCCGTTTCCACCAGTGCTTCGGCGGGCGGGCAGGTCTTCTACATCTCGGGAGTGGCGCTCGGGGCTCTTCCCGTGGCGACTCCCGGGATCTTCAGTGTGACGACGCCATTCGTCGCGCGCTACTTGAGAGGAAAGCGCTGTTGGAGCCGGGGTGGGAGTCCTGGAGGCCCTTGCGTCGCCTTCGGGTGACGCGGCAGCGATCTTGAAGGGCCCCGCGCCACTCGCGGAGGACCTGGCTCCATCTTTGGATTCGGTGGTGTGTGGCCCGTTACCAGGCGCACAAACATCGCCACCCCCCAAACTCCGGCTACTGGGACGGCGTTGGTGTTCGCGAGCAGTGCCCCGGGTCCTTTCCGCGACCGGTCGGCTGCTCGCCCGCGTCGGGACGGGCTGTCCGGCTTCCGATTGTCCAACCGCCACCGTCGTCTTCTTCTTGGGCGCCATGATGATGAAGGAGCGTCGAACTAACTGGTAAAGCCGATTCTCACAACTGTGCCCCCTACCTGGCGCGCCAAAGATGTCTGGGTATTGGATCGACACCTATGGGATCACAAGAATCCCTACTATGGTTGCGGGGCGCGGGGTTGAGAGAAGAGCGGATCCAATAGTTAGCACACGGTTCGTTTACCCAGGTTCGGGCCGCAAAGATGCGTAAAACCCAACTCCTGCTTTGGTGGATTGTATATCTGTGCTCTTTAGCTAGCTATGGGGCATGAGGAGCTCCAAAAAGCCGAATCCTCCTCCTGGTCGTCTCGGACCTCCTTTTATAGGGAAAAGGGGTCGCCACGGTGGTACACAGGAGGTGGAAAGGGTATAGTGATGCAAGGTTATCCCTCGTATTACATGACAAGGCGCATTTAATGCGCCTTGCTTAGGTGTCCTTTCTTTATCGGGGACGAGGAAAACACCCATCTTATCCGTCGCCGCTCCTTCTTGTGTGGACACGCGCCCTGGCCAGCGATGCCTGAGATGCCATGTAGGCAGGCAGGCAGCTGAGGTGGCGCAATGGTGGGTCTCCGCGAAGATCTGCGTGTTGCCACGCAGGTGCCTGCCCAGCTAGATGGGTCGGCAGCTGCATAGGGCGGTGGAAGCTTAGTTGGCGTGGGCCCGATGATGGCCCTGTGGATGTCCTCGGCAAGGGCCTCGCCGGGGCCCCGACAAGGGTCTTGCCGCGGCGCCTGTTGTCATCCCCGGCAAGGTGCTTGCCGTAGGTCCTGTGGCCCTCCTTGGCTGGGATCCCGCCAAGGGTCATCGTCTTCTCAGTGTGTATCTGATCTTGAATGTCTTCACAAAGATCTGCATGCCACTACAGGGATATCTCCCGAATCCTTGCCCCATGGGGGCAGTGGACTCAAGGGTGATCCACTCCGTAGGCGTGGGGCGAGCTGCCGCGGCAAGGGTCATGCCGGGGCTGCAATAGCCGGCCCCGGCAAGGATCTTGCCGGGGGAATCTGCTTCGTCCCTTTGCTCTTTGTGGTCCTGTTCTTGGTGTTGCTCCAGTTCGATCGAGCTTCGGCCTTACCCTGGCTCGCCTCCCTTGCCATGCTTGGTGTTGTGGTGTCCATGGCTCAGACTGCCCGTGCACAGTCATAGGGGAACAAAAAGTGTACCCCTCTTTTTGTACACCGACAATACTCATTTGAGAACTATGCGCCGACGTATACATAAGTACTTGTAAACACTGTTGGTGCTACCCCACTTGTAAGCAGTTGTGCAAAACACGGCACATTGGCTCAGCTCGCTTCAACACTAGCCTATCTACCAGCTAACAATCAACAATCTGCTATCTGATATATAAGAAACTATGTATCTTTTTACAGTGGTTCATGCAGTTAACTAAGGCCACAATGTAAATTCCAAACATTCACATGCTAGTGCAGCATTCATGTGAACACTCACATTAAACTCGGCTTCATAAAAAACTTGAAAAGCATAAGTTAAGCAATTTTTTACATCTCAATGATTCATAGAACATAACAAACATATACTAGTTCACAGCAAAAGACAAAGTTGTGAGAAGGTTTACTAATCAGGAAAAACCAAGCAAGGCTTCTCTGAGCAAAGGGCCTCCCGGCAGGCTTAAATTTCCTGGAGTTCACTCTGGTTTTTTCTTGTTGCCACCATCCAGGGTTAGGTCCTCTCACTCTAGAATAACCAATTATAATTGTGTTCTCAGCTGGAATGCGGAACTGAACCATGTAGTGTACTGACCAGCTGAAATTCTTGTGCATTCCACTAAACTTAAGCACCGCTATTTGCAAAAATAAGCAGACCACAATGCCTCTTGTCCGCGCACCTGTCCTAAAAACCGCCGTGTAGCCGTGCCAGCTAGTCCTTGGTCAATGGATGAACTTGTAGAAAGTGCATTCCGGACTAGGATGCAGTTGTTTTCGCTCGTCCCTACACTGCAATCAGGAAGTAAAACGTACGAATCAACTTCTTTTATATTGCGTTGGTCATTCTACCTAGTAACTACCAATGTAGGAATACCTGGAAGACGGGTGGTTAGACGACGACAACGAGGGATAGCCATCTCATTTTGCGTAGTTCTACTAAAACTGAGGTGAGTGCTTTTGATTGCGCAGATAGAAACAATACGGAGACAAACATCCCGAAATGATATGGAGACAAACATCCCTGTTTGCGCAAATACGAAATACGGTTAGTTAAACAGTGACAGATATTTGTAGTGGCGTATGACTAACAACAGCATCTATTGTGTTATAACTGGCACTAGATTGACAGTATGAAAGTGTCCTTAAGTAAGTAGCATCACATCACATTAACACTGCCACTAGATTAACATGCAGAACAATAGCATTAGTACTACTGTCATGAGGGTAGCACATGGTCAGTAAATGTGCAATCAAATTTGTGCAGTTCCACTGGGATGAAGCAATGTTAGCGGTGTGAGATTTAAGTGTAACTGCAAAAATACAATTCATGGGAAATAAAGCAAGACGGAAGCACTTCATAAAATGGTGGTGGCATTTCTTCAATTTATCGACGGCACTAGACCATTACTTATAGTGACATTAGGTGGCATTGCTTAATGCTTCATGTGATTTTACATTAACGGTAGCGATATGGGCGTAGGGACAACAGAGGCATAAAGTGGTGAGGCAGATGTGGTTGCCGAGAGCGTCAAACACTCAGGCAGCATGTCTACATTTGTCCCATTTTTATCTCCTCGGCGACATTTTCCTATGTGAGCTTAGGAAATCTAGACCTGCTCATTCTCATTTGCGTTGTCCCCCAACAGCCTTCGCCATCCACCATGCTCTCTTCATCTTTTCAACCAAGAGACCGGTTGGGTAGCTAGTATCTACAACTTTCCCCCGTTTCCTCTTAGAACCAAGTCCTAGATTCATGCTACAGCTTTCCCACTTTCTTCCCTGTTTGAACCAACTCTTTGACTGTATGAATTAGCTTTACCTTTAATAATAGAAAAAGTCTAGGTGGCTTTGGAAGGGCGGACGGAAGTAGAAAAAGATCCAAACGAAGAGCTGGGGCAGTAGAGCAAGGCATGTTTCGAAGGAATATATACCTGAGGGTCGTCGACATGTTGCAAAGACGACGTCAGAAGGCTACATCTTGGCCACAATACCGCAGGGAGGAAGAAGGGGTCGGAGGCCCGTCGGAGCCGGCGCTCTCTCGGAGAGAACAACACGACTGCCGATTGGGACACGCGGGCAACCGTTGGTCTCCTCCCTCGCCGCAGACGACAGCGTGAACGATGCACCTAGACCCCTGCCCCGGTCGAGGTTATTCGGCAAGATTTGTGACCAGCCGTGAGCTGAGAGAGAGTGTGGCCACCTATGTCTTGCTTAGATCTGGAGAGCATGAGAGAGTGAACGAGAGGAACCCTAGTAAAACAAGCGCTAAGGCTCCTCCTTATATATATAGTGGAGTGATTTTGTTGTACCAGCTTCAAAAACATGCGCTCCTACATGTACCCGCGAGTGGGTGTGAGAGAACTAGTGTGTGCGTGCACCGTTTCTCTTCGTGAGAGTACAATATACTATTCCCAAAGAACGTTCGCCACAAGAGTAATAGTATAAGTGTGTGACCTGTGAGCTAAAATAAAAATCGCACGACGTCTTTTGTTTTTTAGAAGTTCTGAGGGTAGGGTGTGAAGAGCACATATGTGTGTGACGTCTACCTGTAGATAGACGGTGGGTGCGGGAGGACTCGGGAGGGTGCGTGTGCGTGAGAGAGAGGGATGCACGTATCAATGAAATGCATGTGTCCGTAAATCATTATCCGACAAACGTTCGCCACCAGCCTTTTCCCGACGAATGCTGTAAGAACCGTTAGATCGGCATCCGATAGTGTCAGTTTTGCCATGTCATTTAACAGAACAGCCACTCCTCCTACACACAAATCTTCCACGTGAGTGTCAGCAACTTCCATATGCTCCCTTCGTTCCAAAATGCAGTGCATATAGCTTGATTGAAAATTCGAACCTCGCAAATTTTTACCGAGTTTTCGTGTACCAAATTGCACATGTAGAATACCTTGTATATATCATTTCATTCATCTTCGAGAGGTAACTATAAAGATGGGGGAGGAGTCTACAAAGAAAGACCATTGTATCACGTGCAGCAATTTCAACCATCCTTTGGTGTGGCGGAATATCATAGGAACTCTATATGATATGATTTTTATAGGATTTTTCCTTTATAGCCAATTGGTTCATAGGAATAGATTCATATACTCCACATTTCAAAGGAAATAAACATGATATCATTTCTATAGCTTTAGAGCCACTTGGTTTGTATGTATGGATTCCTATATTCCCATAATTTCAAAGAAAAATAAACATTAGCGTATATTCAATGGAAAAGTTCCTATGGTATGAACCAAATTACATCTCTTTTCTAATCCCACCTCATAGGAATTGAGATACATGTCATATCTAGATTCAATTGAAAAGTTCCTATGATGTCAACCAAATGACATCTGCTTTTCAATCCCTACTCATAGGAATTGAGATACTCCATGTCATCTCTTTCCCTACAACTTCCATGTATACACCTTATATTCCTAAATAGCTAGTACAACCTACTAGTAGCTTTTTTCCAAGACATGCAACTACGGCACAAGAACTATATTCTGTGCGAATAACTTGAAAGATGGCCGCTGGATGAAGCTAATCCGACAATGCAGAGATGGCAAATCTGAGCACTACTTGTTGTTGGATATCATCAACATTCCACCAGATCTGCCACATGTGCAATTTAGAAGACTCCAAGGTTGAACTTAAGCATAATGCACAAACCTCAAAACACAAGCACTTCTCCTTTGTTCTAGAATCTTCCGCATCATAATTGATTATCTTTTCTAAATGAATTGCCATCATTTGTTTTTTATTTTATGCCTTACAATGCACAACCCCATGAATCTTAACATTTTTATAAAACTAATTGATTTTGAATGAGATGAACTATAAGAACTAAACGAACATCTACATCATGCATATATGAATCAAAGTTTTGGATGCTATAGTGTGTATTTATTCATAATTTGGTTTCGAAATCTCATGCGTTCAATGCATGTGTACCTTACTAGTTTTGAGTAGAGTAGCAAATTTCACGCGGCCCCGGGTATATTAAAATGTAGGGCCCATGCATCATTGCCTTTCGGTCAAATCCACGTCCACAATTTTTTGTACGTACTATATCTCCACTGGTCCCCGAACCCAAATTGCTGCCTCGTTCCCCTAAAACCAAGCGGCCCACACATATTTAAGGCGTCGACTCAAACTCAATCCCTCTTCCGTTTACTACGACCTGGCCCTGCAGGCCCTAGTAGTACTCCTACAAACCCTACCGCCGCTCGCATCATCGGTTTTCTTCAAGAGGACGACGGAGAAGCCGATTTGTAGTGGAGGCGCTTTAAAAAAATCATCTGTAGTGGAGAACCCTACCCGAGGGTGCCCTAGGTAGCTGCCGCACACATCATTGGTTTTAGCTTTTCTTTAAGCTCTTGCAGCCTAGAGTGAAATGATGGTTGCTTCGTCCGTCCAGCTTAATGCAGGAAAGGTGGGGCTTTGTGATTTGACTCCTCATCGCCCATTTTCTACTACTGCGGTGCTACGACCGGGGTGCCTCCAATTCCAACCGTTGCTCCGAACTGTAATTTGGTGCATCTCACGTGGAACAAGATGGTGGATGAGCCACATGTCGGCCAAAGGGGTCCTGTTAAGTGTGTCGCCATTTTGTGTGCGGACTGACCCTGCTTGAGTCGCTACACCAACACCACACGTCCAGCCTACCACTTGGTTTTGCTCCTTGTTGAATCCCAACTATATTGATCTAAAAAGATACGTACTGAACTACCCTCTCCATCCCTTTTTTTAGACGTCTTGGTTTATAGGGCGTGCACGTAGTTATAGTTCATCCATTTGACTAACTAAATCTGAGTTAATATGTCCTAAAAAGTATATCACTGGATTATTAAGCGGAAGTAGTTTCTAAACATATACTGTTCATCACATATATATCAAATTAAATTCTCAACCAAGAACGATGTGCATGCCATGTAAACCGATATGGAGGAAGTATAGTACTAAAAATGAGGTGATTTTACCGAGCGATCGGCGGGGGAGCATGGCCTGTCATGCGGTCCCACGTGTCATGATGTACCAAGGCGATGCGCGTGTCCCTCTTGACGCAGAAGCAATAATACGTGGTTTGAGATGATGGCGAACCGAAGTGTGACATAATGGTTGCTTCGTCCGTCTGGGAAGGTGCGACATTGTGATTTGACGTCTCATTGCTCATTACTACTACTACTAGGGCGGTACGACTGGGGTGCGTCCCCCCTATTGTTCTACACTGTTATTTGGTGCTTGACACGTCGACCCGGTTGCTATATGTCCCACATGTCGGCGACAGGAAGTACAGAATTAATGAAAGCGAGCGTCGATGGAGGAGTACAAGACACGGCTTGGGTTTTTGCTGCTTCGCACAATCCATCGGTACAAAACCGGACTAAAAAAGGTGAGGGCGGGTCTTTTCACGCGTGGTAGGCAGGGGAGTTTGGGACAGTCTGTTCGAGGCAAGGAGGCAGGAAGGGAAACAAGCAAATAAAGGTTGAGCGACTTATTTTTGGGAAAATCTGATTTTGCGGAGTATGCACTCACTAGGGTTTATAGGCCTCGTCTAAAAAACTTTCGTTATTCCATTTTATAAGTCTCAATTCTACTACTAGTAGTAGTACCATCACATGTTGGATTTCGAGGTGTGTTAGATCACCCGATGCAAGCAGTGTCATGAGAAAACTCACCAATGCATGTAGAAGTTCATGGAAATTTAGTGGTCATTCATGCATTCGTTCTAATTAATGCCTCGGTAAACATAACTTCTTGAGAAAAACGAGCGTACTAATTACTTGTGCAAACTAGGAGTACGAAATTAATTCGACCACTCACCGTGTAACTTGGTTGGACAGATTTTGAAATTGAGCCATAAACTAGAAAGGAGGGAGTAGTAACTTTTGTCTCGATTACTATTTGTGGCCTTGTATAGATGCAAAATATATTTTTTATTGTGGCCTTGTATAAGTAAATGGAGGGAGGACTAAAGGACATATTTATTCCAAACAATATGATAATCTCTCTAACCAAGGTAGTAGGGATGAGAAGTAAACGGAGGGAGTAGTAAAAAAAATCTCCTCGTCCTGCGAGCCACCGCGCGCGTGGGCGAGGGAGCGGTCGTAAGCCGTAGTAAGCAAGCTTCACCTCATCCTGCGAGCCACCACGCCATTTGGCAGGGGAGACGGCGTACTAAGCAAGCTTCTCCTCGTTCTGCGAGTTGACGGGACACATCAAAAGTACTCCAGTGTATAGAGCCTTGCCTCTAAGGTAGGTCACACATGGTTTGCCTCTTTTTTAACATAACGCGTCAAGTCACAATTTGTTTCTTCACCCGTGGTAGATGATCCTCCCTCCGTCTAGTGAACAACCAGTACACATGTCAAGTAACTACGTGGGCTGCCTTTTAGTACAGAAATGAGCTCCACTGTCTACCCGCGCGGGTGTGGTTGGGAAAGAGACGGGAGTACGTGCGGCGTGCATGCACCTCTTCTCTTCGTGCACGTCCCCCACCTACATGGGTGTGTTTGAGAGGGACTATAGAGATACAAACCTAGACATATTGCACCGTCCATCCCCATGCCTCCGCCAAGTCCGACCACCAGTCACCACCACGCCCCACTCCTCCTCACCTTATCTCTCATCTTTCTCCCTCCATTTTTATATACAAGGCCACTATCAAAATTACAATTTGCGGATATACAATGCCACTAACACTAATTGATGCGATATTAATTGTTTTGCCTCATAGTACTACTAGCAAAGGAGGACATTAATTATCCCTTGCATGCATCTGGGAGTGTGAGCATTGGCTTGATGTGCATGAAAGAGAAGAATACACATTAATTTACACGGCAAACAAGGAAACAAGGGGCTTGCAACACTGAGTTAGAAGACATTAATTTTTGCCTTAGTACCTGTAATATGGGTTTGTGACCTTGTATACAAAAATGGAGTCCGCTAAAATTCTCGAGATACCATTTATCCGATAAAATTCTCGAGCAATCATTAGTTTTAACAAAATGGGATTACTCCTGGATGGGTCAATCACAACATGTGTTTTGCAAAAAATGCATCTTGATGTTCTGTTCAATGCACAGGCATCTTGCTAGTCCATGAAAAAAACACATCGGAAAATTCCACGGCGAACGAGGGACTTGAATCTGTTGGGAGGGGCTGTTTGGATCTTGCCCGAGGTAACCAAAATATTGGCGACCCTTTTGTCCACCGGTGCCTTTGCCAACAATGTATGAGGAATGGCTCGGTTTCTCATGCATCCTCCAGCGCGCACGTTGGAGACGAGCTCGCACGAGCTATGTTCTTTTTATCCCACCACGCCGCCCGAGCCGCCCGCAGACCGACCGGCGACCCGCAAATTACGCCATCCAATCGTAGCCACACACATTATGACAGCAAGTCAACCAACCAGACGAAATTCACGCAAACATGGCGATATTTCATATAAACAACGACGGAAATCATATAAGATACCGGATTTTCATACAAACATGACATATTTCATTACATTCAAATGAACTACATGGTGCTAGTTCTAGACATCACATGTATATAATACCTGGCCTAAATGGTCGCCCGCCGAATGATTTGTGTTCCTCATGTCCGGCAGCACGATCACCGGACTGCCGGGAGCCCTGGAGGTATATGCGGGGTCGACAAAGGTCCTCGCAAGAAATGGATCCGGCAAGACACCTGCTGTGTACACCGGCGTCGCCTCCATGTTGGCCTTCATGGGAGCCACGCAGCGGCGGCCTCTGATAGGCCTCTAACCCCTCGTTGGTTACCCCAAGTGGAAGGTGTAAGATGCAGTGTTGTGGAAGTTTTTCCCTTAGCAAAGATGCCAAGGATCGAATCCCCAGAGACTCCTAGGTTCAACAAGTAGGTGTCAACTGCTAACGACGCGGATTAGCAATCAACATGGACCTGCACACAGATACAAATAACTTTGCTCCCAACGAGTACAGAGAGGTTGTCAATCCCTCCGGCCTTGTAGTTCACAAAGGATTAAACACAAATGATAGTAGTGATAGATAATGTTTGCAATAGTAAATAAAAGAAAAAATTAAATAGTGGATGTGATCAATGATGGTAATATGGACCGGAGTCTCATGATGTTCAGTAGTGATGTCTCTCTCCCAAAAGACGATAATACAGCTATGTGAGGTAAACGAATTACAGCTGGGCAATTGACAGGACCACGAACGCAAACCAATGCTGACTACATTGCAAGAAAGGTTGAGGTTCAAAGCATGGGCGGTACGCCAAAGTAAGTAGACCGAAATCCATCAATATCTACTACTAATCATCCACCTTGAGATATCTATCCAGAACATCTCGCTGGTATTAAGTTGCGTGTCCCACCCATAGTGTAAACTCAATGCAACAGACAACTGCATTAAAAGAACTTTGCGTAAAGTAAACAATCCTTGCACCCGCGGGCACAAGAACCGTTGTTTTCCCCCTTGTGGCAACAGCACATCCCCTAGACTCATGTTTCTGTCACTCAAGCTAGTCATCGAGGGGCATGAACCCACAATCGAGCATAACGTTCCCTCTTGGAGTCACTACGTATTACTTGGCCAAAGCAATAAATAACAACGGAGAACATGCAAGAATTACTTCAGAACATAAATATAAAAGAGGTAGATCAAATATATTACTCAAGAACAATCTGAACATACTCTCATAATCCATCGGATCCCAGCAAACTCATCATAGCAACAGCATAAGGATTACATATGTGCCTCGATCATGTAGGGCAGCTCACGAGGACTAATTAGTGAAGCACAAGAAGGGGAGGAGAACATCACATAGCTACTGGTCATGGACTCATGGTCCAAGGGAGACTACTCAAAACTCATCCGGGAGGCGTCCATGGTGGTGGAGAGGCTCCCGATGGTGATCCTCACCTCCGGCAGGGTGCCGGGAAGAGTTCTCCTGGTGCTCCCGATCTTGGAAGCGGCGGCGGCGGTGGAACAGAGATGAGATTGCGAAAAAGAGTTCCGGCCCCGAGGGTTTCGAAGGACGCTCTAAATATATGCCGAAGGGGGGCACCAGACAGGGCTCGGGGGGCCCAGGCGCCCCCCCGGCACGGCCCAGGGGGGGCGCGCCGCCAGGGCATCTGGAGCCCTGGTGCCCCCCCCCCCGGCTGTCCTTCGGGCGCAAGGTAGGTTCTGGAACGCTGATTTTTTATTTAATTTTTCTGGATTTTTCCTGGCAGTTCTCGTAACGTGAAAATCTGAAATACAAAATCAGCCGAAAACAGAAACTGGCACCGGTGTGCATTGGATTAGTAGGTTAGTCCAAATATGATCAAAAGTGTATGGAAGTGTATGAATATCATAGCAATATCACCCAAAAGTGGCATGGAGCAAGCAGAAATTATAGATACGTTTTGGACATATCAACATCCCCAAGCTTAATTCCTGCTCGTCCTCGAGTAGGTAAATGATAACAAGAATAATTTCTGTGGTGACATGCTATTAACCATATAGGACTTTTTATAGTCATATGACAAAAGCTTACTGAGATAATGATTCTATAGTAATTAAGTTGCCTCATGAGAAAATCACAAATGACTGAAAGTTTTACAACATGAAACTGAAACATCAAAAAGATTTGCAATGAACATGATGTGCAAATATCTATCTTGCCCCCTTTAGTGAAGCAAAACATAAATGCAGGGGCACCTTCAAGGTTTAAGTGAACACTAGATACAATGATTTCAGAAATAACGATATCACAATCATGCAAAAGACAATGCTACTTTGGGACAATGCACATTACACTTAGAATGAAAATTATGCTCTCAGTAGTTGGTGCTTTTAAAAGAAGGTGGAGACTCAACATAAAAGTAAAAGAATGGTTATGTGCTAGAGCTTTTTATTTTGAAAACATAGAAGCAATTTTGTCAACGGTAGTAGTACTTCATATGTGTCATGCATAAGACATCCTATAAGTTGCAAGCCTCATGCATCGAATACCAATAGTGCTCGCCCTTGTCCTAATTAGCTCGGATTTCCATGGGTTATCATTGCATTACATATGTTTCAACCCAGTGTCACAAAGGGGTACCTCTCTGCCACCTGTACAAAGGTCCAAGGAGATAAATCACATTTGATTTCTCGTTTTTGATATATCTCAACTTGAGGACATCCATACCGGGACAATATAGAAAATAGATGATGGACTCCTCTTTAATGCATAAGCATATTCTCATAAGAGATTGAGGATTAATGGCCAAGCTAAAACTTCCACCATGATGCATGGCTTTGGTTGGCGGCCCAATGTTCTTCTCTAACAATATGCATACTCATTCAACCCATGGCAAATCACCCTTACTTCAGACAAGACGAACATGCATAGCAACTCACATGATATTCAACAAAAGTGTGACAGTTGATGGCGTCCCCAGAAACATGGTTACCGCTCAGCAAGCAACTTATAAGAAATAAGATACATAGGCAACATATTCTTTACCACAATAGTTTTTAAGCTACTTTCCCATGAGCTATGTATTGCAAGGTTAGTCTGCTTAGTACAGGTGGAGGTTAGTAAAAGACTGGGAGCGACCAACTAAAAGAGCAATGACGGTCATAATCATGCAGAGCGACAAAGCAATATTGAATCAGGCATGGAAGTTATATCGCTACTCAGAAATAAAAGATCATCAAGGCTTGACAGACTTTCTTTACAGTCTTAAATATGTGTGAGCATACGCCAAGTCAATCAAAATAAATTCTTGAAGGAAGATATTACTAAACCATACCACATCATCGGCAAATAAATCAAGTTGGTACTCCATTAACACATTGGGAATCCCCCAGCTATTTGAGACTAACCATAAGAAAACCTGAACTACTAAGAGCCATCATGCACGTAGCATCTTTATCATAGACATATTAACCAATGCAACGGAAGCAAACTCTCTTAATTAGATAAGCATGATAATTAAAAAGAGTTCAAGCAACCAACTAAACAAAAGCTCTTCGAAAAGATAAGCATGAATACTAAGAGCAGAGCATGATAGTAGCTATTAAAAGACAAAGAACACACACAGCAAAGATAGACATGAAAATTCTATGTTATGTTCTAGGTAGAAGTGGAGCGTGTATCTCTCCCACATAAAGAACGCTGAGTTCCAACTCGTTATGAAAAACTAAAAAGAAAACTAAAAGCAAGACGCTCCAAGCATAGCACATAACACATGAAGTGATAAAAATATAGTGGAACGAAAGACGAACTGATAATGTTGATGGAGAAGGGGATGCACGGGGGCATCCCCAAGCTTAGACGCTTGAGTCTCCTTGAATATTTCTTGGGGGTGCATGGGGGCATCCCCAAGCTTGAGCGCTTGACACTCCTAAATCTTTTTATCATCTTCCCTCGCACACTTGAAAATTCCCTTCATACATAACTCATCATAATCTGATTAGCGAGGTTAGTACCCTTAATAAAATAATTGTACCTTGCTGGAAATAAAGATATTCTTGAAGTTCTACTGTTTCTCAAGATTGCCAAAAGGTTTTTGCAAATAAAAAGCAAGCTCTTGGTTTGCAAAATGAAGGAAAGGCAAAACAGGACATAATCTGTGAAAAACAGAACAGCAGGTAGTAATTGATTTGTTCGGGGCACTTCTGCCACTCAAATCAAAAAACTCAGAAGAGACGCACGAAAGACAATTATATATAGAACGCCGTCGAAACAATTCAGACCAAAAAGATGATCTGGTGATTTTATACGAATTTTTCTATCCAAGGACAGAATCTGTTTCCTGGACAGCACCTCACAACTTTTGAACTCTCTAGCAATCAGAGGCTATACTTGGCACAAATATGAAAAGCAAAGATACAATGATGATGCTACAGCAGTAAAAAACATCAAGACACAACAAAAGCAAAAAAAATTATTCATGTGGGCTGCCTCCAAAAAGCGCTTTCTTTTATGCCTTTAAGCCAGACATAATGCATAGAGATCAAGTTTTATCAGGAGTAAAAGAATAGCTAGCCCGTACAACGGACTCAAAAGGTAACTTGATCTTCTTTCGAGGGAAGTGTTCCATCCCTTTCTTGAGAGGAAACTGAAATTTTATATTACCCTCTTTCATGTCAATGATAGCACCAACGGTGCGTAAAAAGGGACGTCCCAAAATAATTGGACATGAAGGATCACATTCAATATCCATAATAGTAAAATCAACAGGAACATAATTATCATTAACAACGATAGGAATATCGTCGATCCTCCCCAAAGGTTTCTTTATGGAAGAATCAACGAGACAAACACCAAAAGAACAAGAATCATAAGGTTTCAATTTAAGCATATCATATAGTCTTTTGGGCATAATAGAAGTACTGGCTACAATATCACATAAAGCATAGCATGAGAAGTTGTTTATCTTAATTTTAATCATAGGATCCCAACCATCTTCTAGCTTTCTAGGTATGGAGGCTTCTACTCTAAGTTTCTCCTTCCTAGCTTTGATAAGAGCATTAGTGACGTGCTCTGTGAAGGCAAGATTAAGCATGCTAGTGTGGGGATCTTTGGCCATTCCTTGTAGAAAGGTGACAACTTCTGAAATACTACAATTATCAAAATCAATTTTATCATTAGTGGGCAGGATTGTAGTGTCATCCTCTTTGTTTCAATCGCTCTCTATTATAAGAGTTTGAACATCTTCCCAAGTTTGGGGAAGCTTAGGAGCAATTTTAAACTGAGGCTCATACTCTTTTCCTGAAAGACCATGCCATGGGCATAACCCTCCGTCAAGACTAATATAATTACAAGGTTTATTACTTTTGTAGATCCCGACAGTGGTAATTGGTGTAATGGAAGAAGGGGTGTACTCCTCCCATTTAGTGTTTTTGGTAGAACCCATAATAGCAAGCAAGCAAGATAACTATTTTTGTGATTTTCGATAAAAGGTACTAAAGCAAAAACTGAAAGGTAAAAGATAGCATGCAACTCCCCTATCCTGAAGAGTGGAGTCTCCGGCAACGGCGCCAGAAAATACTCCTTGATAGGCCTCTAACCCCTCGTTGGTTACCCCAAGTGGAAGGTGTAAGATGCAGTGTTGTGGAAGTTTTTCCCTTAGCAAAGATGCCAAGGATCAAATCCCGAGAGACTCCTAGGTTCAACAAGTAGGTGTCAACTGCTAACGGCGCGGATTTGCAATCAACGTGGACCTGCACACAGATACAAATAACTTTGCTCCCAACGAGTAGAGAGAGGTTGTCAATCCCTCCGGCCTTGTAGTTCACAAAGGAATAAACGCAAATGATAGTAGTGATAGATAATGTTTGCAATAGTAAATAAAAGCGAAAAGTAAATAGCGGATGTGATCAATGATGGTAATATGGACCGGAGTCTCATGATGTTCACTAGTGATGTCTCTCTCCCAAAAGACGATAAAACAACTATGTGAGGTAAACGAATTACAGCTGGGCAATTGATAGGACCACGAACGCAAACGAATGCTAACTACATTGCAAGAAAGGTTGAGGTTCAAAGCATGGACGGTACGCCAAAGTAAGTAGAACGAACTCCATCAATATCTACTACTAATCATCCACCTTGAGATATCTATCCAGAACATCTCGCTGGTATTAAGTTGCGAGTCCCACCCATAGTGTAAACTCAATGCAACAGACAACTGCATTAAAAGAAATTTGCGTAAAGTAAACAATCCTTGCACCCGCGGGCACAAGCACCGTTGTTTTCCCCCTTGTGGCAACATCACATCCCCTAGACTCATGTTTCTGTCAGTCAAGCTAGTCATCGAGGGGCATGAACCCACAATCGAGCATAACGTTCCCTCTTGGAGTCACTACGTATTACTTGGACAAAGCAATAAATAACAACGGAGAACATGCAAGAATTACTTATGAACATAAATATAAAAGAGGTAGATCAAATATATTACTCAAGAACAATCTGAACATAATCTCATAATCCATCGGATCCCAGCAAACTCATCATAGCAACAGCATAAGGATTACATATGTGCCTTGGTCATGTAGGGCAGCTCACGAGGACTAATTAGTGAAGCACAAGAAGGGGAGGAGAACATCACATAGCTACTGGTCATGGAATCATGGTCCAAGGGAGACTACTCACAACTCATCCGGGAGGCGTCCATGGTGGTGGAGAGGCTCCCGATGGTGATCCTCCCCTCCGGCAGGGTGCCAGGAAGAGTTCTCCTGGTGCTCCCGATCTTGGAAGCGGCGGCGGCGGCGGAACAGAGATTAGATCGCGAAAAAGAGTTCCCTTCCCGAGGGTTTCGAAGGACGCTCTAAATATATGCCGAAGGGGGGCACCAGACGGGGCTCGGGGGGCCCAGGCGCCCCCCCGGCGCGGCCCAGCGGGGGGGGCACGCCGCCAGGGCGCCTGGAGCCCTGGTGCCCCCCCCCCCGGCTGTCCTTCGGGCGCAAGGTAGGTTCTGGAACGCTGATTTTTTATATAATTTTTCTGGAGTTTTCCTGGCAGTTCTCGTAACGTGAAAACCTGAAATACAAAAACAGCCGAAAACAGAAACTGGCACCGGGGTGCACTGGATTAGTAGGTTAGTCCAAATATGATCAAAAGTGTATGGAAGTGTATGAATATCATAGCAATATCACCCAAAAGTGGCATGGAGCAAGCAGAAATTGTAGATACGTTTTGGACGTATCAGCCTCCCGTGTTCTACTTCTCCTCGATGATGGCTGCAGACGCCGAGGTGCTGGCCACCGACTCGTCGCTCTCCACGCACCTGCTTCTGTCGCTGCTTGCATGGCACGGCCGCCAGCATGGGAGTCTTGGCCACAGAAACGCGAGACGTGGTATGAGGCGGCGGCGTGGACGGCAACAACGACGCCCGTGCGCCGCTCCTCGTCGAGCTGGCCTGGAGGGGCGAGTTGCTGAAGCACGCGACGGCTTGGAGCGGCAACTGGCTCCGTCGGGCGAGCGGAGGGAGGTGGATCAGCGAGCTGCATAGCTCAAATCCGGCGGGCTCGACGGGCCACCTAGCCGGCTTGGAGCCGGAATAACTACTCTTTGTAAGCCATTGTAAGAGTGGACAAAATGGTGAAGGAGGAGATAGGGGAGCGGCGAAGGTGTGCAATTCTCAGCCGACGTTGGCCTCGTTTAAATAGGAGATTAAATAGACGGCGGACGGGAGGAGCTCGGCCGGCGTTGCGTTTAATGCCGGCCCGGTCATGAACGGACGTGTGTCCAGAGTGGGTTTCTCGGCTTCCACACGGGCGGGTTTCATGGAGGTGTTTGAATGCGGCAAGGAGGCGTTTGAATGCGGCAAGGAGGCGTGTCCAGACTTTGACGTAGGATAGCGCGCCGTTCTTCCACTGACAAGTGGTCTCTTTGGGTACATCGCCTGCATGTTAGTGACCCAACGCAGGCAGCACACAGCAGAGGAACCTTTGGTGGGCCAGGGCGATCAGAAGCGGGCATTTCATAAACTGATGATAGTTCATTGAGTGTGACGTCATCCTTTTCATGTAGATAAGCCTACTATGTTGATATGCCGTTTGATACGTTGTGATTCATAAAGACAAGTGTGAGTACCGTGGATGGTCCTTCCATAGTCTCATCTTTGCAAACTGCTGAGAGTTGTAGTATACGATAGCCAAGAGTCAAAGCTGGCTTGCTGCAATAAACTCCACTACCATTATTGATAATGATGCATGTATGATAGGTACTGATGTAAGTCTTGTTGAGTACCTTTGTACTCATGTTTGCTTTATAACTATTGCGGAGGAGAACCCCGCCCCATCTAATGGGTTCTACATAGACGTTGACGTCGACGAGTAGCTTGCTACCGAGACGGCGATCTTGAGCTTGTGAAGGGCCTTGTAGATAGTCAGGCTGCACCAAGCCTGTTTTCTTTCCAAGTTGTCTGTACTCAGACAAGTTAGCTTCCGCTTGTGCTAGTATGCTTGTATGACTTGAGTGTTGGGTCATGAGACCCCTACATGTATGGATATGTTATGTATGGCTCTTCGGAGCCTCTTAAATTAAGTTCTTTGACTCATAGAGTTCTGTTGTGATTCAATGTTGTATTTTTACATATTGAGCATATTGTGTGTATGTTATTGAAATGCTTGGTATGTGTGGGATCCGACACCTAGTTGTTTACCCTTAGTAGCCTATCTTACAGGGAAATGCCTCCTCACTACTAGAAACAGGTAATTTGCCTTCTGCCAGCTCTTTGCCATCAGCTACCGAAAAGCGAACGGCAAACGACAAAATAGGCCTTTGCCATCTGCCGACTCGTTGCCGTCAGCCAGCGGACGGCAAAGATTCTTTGTCGTCCGCTGGCTGACGGCAAAAAGGGAGGTGGCCCCCACCCCCCGCCCGTTTAGAAAAAGCTTAACGCCCCACCTCTTTGCCGTCTGCTAGCAGACGGCAAAGAGAGACAAAGGCGGACGACAAAGACTGGCGGACGATAAAGAGCAAACTAACTAACGGCCCCGACCCCCCCGCCCGTTACCAG
>LR738712.1:406660951-406717260 GCA_902687465.1 Secale cereale
GCCCGGCGCCCCCTGCCACCGCCCCCGCCGACCGTCCCATTGCTCCGGTGAGGGACTACTTTTTTTTCTTTCTGTTTTTCATTTTTTTTGCTGTATAATTGTTAGTGTTACTGTTAGAAAAGAATTAGAAGAAGTAGAACTAGTAGAAGAAGTAGAAGAAGAAGAAAAGAAAAGAAGTAGAAAAAAGATGAAAAAAGAAAAACAAGAAATGAAGTAGAAGAAGAAGAAAGGAAGAAAGAAAAGAAGTAGAAAAAAGATGAAAAAAGAAGAAGAAGAAAAGAAGTAGAAGAAGTAGAAGAAGAAGAAAAGAAGAAATGAAAAGAAGTAAAAAAGTAGAAAAAAGATGAAAGAAGAAGAAGAAGAAAGGAAAGAAGAAGCAGAAGAGAAAGAAAGAAGAAGAAGAAGGATAGAAGGAAACATCACGACACGGCACCCCGACCCCGACACGGCACCTCGACACCGACACGACACCCCGACCCCTGACACATCCCGAAAAGGTGTTCTTTGTCCTTCCAGAGGCGGACGGGGTCATATATTTGTGAATTATTAGTTAGGTCATATATTTTTTGATTTTGTTATGAAAAACATCATATATAATTGTGTTGATCGGGTAGATTTAAATGTGCAATTGTTTCATTGCTGCGAGGTTTGGTGTTCGACGACCTCGCCGTGCATTTGACGAGCTCCGCTCCTTCGTTCGTGGGTGAGCACAAATGACATGTCCTCCTCCCCCATTAATTATTTGCTCTGTTGAGGTGTTCATGCCAGTGAAACTTGATAGCTAGCTATATATGTGTCTTGAATCATCAGTATGCGTAACCAATATGTGTCTCCCGTTCGAAATCGTCATAGCTATAAATATGCATGCATTTGCATATTTATAACCTTGATTCTTTCAAATTGTCCAACGCTATCCATGGACAGCCCGAGTATGTGTAGATTGGGTTCATTTTCCCATATGCTTTGCTCCAAATCCGACGCATAAATTTCGTCAGTGCGTCCCCTGTTGTTCTCCGGGTACACATCCTCTCTGTTTATTGCAGAGACGTGTATCACGAGAACATCGGGGAGGTGCTGCCGAAATTTTGCGTCGGATCCGGAGCATAGCATGGGAAAATGAACCCAATCTACACATACTCGGGTGGGATTAGGACCTATCATTACCCTCCATTTTGTAACATGTCTTTTGCATCAATCAAGCATGAAAATTTGGACCAGCAAATTTTTTTGGCATCATTTGGCTTTTATTTGGAATTAAGTTTTCCTCTCTGTGGTTTTCAAGTGCTTTTTAAAGTCAACTACTCCTTCTTGTAGATTTCATCTCCTTACCCAAAACTTCTGCCCAATGATCATACCAAGTGTTTATAGAAGTTTAGTATTTTCTTATTAAATTAATTTGGCCAAAAAGCATTTTCAAAAATTAGTTTTCCAAAAACCCCATTAATTGAGGTTTGCACTGCAAGTGCTTGATTTGGGGTGAGAAAATTATTTCAAAAAGTATATTTGAAACCTAGTAGATATAGGACTCCCATAAACCACAAAAGTATAATTTTAGAAGTTATTTTCCTATTTTATTTAAAGGCTTTTTCTTAAGGTCAGAAATGGTCTTTAATAGGGAAAAATTATTTAGCTATTTTAAAAATATTTGCCAAAATTCAGGGAGACTCGTGGGACATATATTGTCCATATATAAGAGTTTCAACACTTGGTCATGTTCAAAATACTGGACAAATCCCTCAGAAACCCTTTCTGGATATTTCAAGCTTATGAAATATTTACAAAGGAAATATTATCTAAAAATTTCAGGGAAATTCTATCATGTCATATATGACATATTTGTTGATCTTGCCAAGCCCCATGCCTTGGGAAGCAAGAAAACATCATCAAAACCCCTCAAAACCATTATGTCCATATCTGAAGTTTGAGCAACTTTACATTGCCAAACTTGTCCAAATGCTCTCAAACTTGGTACACATGCTAGAATGGTTTAATGAGGCACCTAGACCAAATGGCACAAGCTTTGGAGAAGGGTAACTTGATCAGAGTACCCCAAAACTATTTCTATTCAAATACAAATTTGAACAACTTTAGATTACCAACTTTTTACTTGGGGCTTCAAAACATGTGGGCATGATCACAACCCCAAATGAGGACACTACACCAAGTGGTGCATCAATGGGACATGATTAGCTTGACTCAAACATGGTGAAACCATTACTGTTGATTTCTAGGGTTCACCAAAGTTACATTGGCAAGTTTCTTCAAATAAGCCCAAACTTGGTGAAACACCCTATTTCCATATGCCATTTAATCTTGTTAAGTGTTATGGCTAGCGGAGATCATTTGATTGCTCAAAACCACATCAAACACCTTCTGGTGATTTTCTAAAGTTACCATTTTCACCTCTTCTCATGTTCTCCTTGAGCCCAACTTTCTACCACAGCTTCCCCAGGTCCCCTTGCACCTCCAGTAACTTCCCCATGGCCAGAGCTCAATAATTGAGGGGTGAAAACTCCATTTTACTCTGATGGACAGCCCAGTTTTCACCTTCCCTCAACCTCCCTCCTCTTCCATTAGGTAACCAAGGCATCCAAGGACACAGCCCACTTGTTTACTCCATACCTGACCCCTTAGAGAAGGTGGCCGCGTCCAGCAAGCCAAAGGCATGCCCTGGCATGCAATAGGCGTGCTCCAGAGCGCGCTATAGTGCACGCCCGCACTGTAGCCTCCTCCAATCAGCAGCCCGCGACCACCTCATGCTTCCCCCTGGCGCCACTCGATGCGCCTCGACGTCCGCAACACGCCTCGGCGTTGTCCCCCTCCTCCTTATCCCTCCTGTGGCTGCCCTCGCACACGCGCCGGCCGCTCGCAAGCTCCAATCTTCGGCCTCGCACGCGCGCTGCTATGGAAGGTTCCTCCGCTCTCTCTCTTCCTCTCCCCGGCCCTGGACCGCATCCAGCAACTCCGCAGACACCACCCCAGCTCCTCCCGAGCCCTGCGGGAACGGGAAGCAGCTCGCCGGCGCACAGGTCCACGGCACCTCACCATTCACCTATAAAAGGACCCCCCGCGCTCCTCCTCTCCTCACCAACTGCTCTCTCACCCACCTAATCTTCCCCCTACGCCCCTCACTCCACTCCAGACATGCCCGAGCTCGAGATCGAGCTCGAGCTCCGCCGCGGCGGCTCGCCGTCGTCCGCTCGGTACAGGCCCTCCCCGCCGCTCCTCTCGCTCTATCTAGCACCACGACGCCCCACTGATCCTTTTCCCCCTCTTTTCCTTCTCTGCAGCTGCCGGAAACGACCGGAGCAACCTTCACCCGACGCCCCTCCGCCGCGTGACCTCGCTGCCGGTGAACCAGGCCACTCCGGCGACCCACTCAACCTCCACCAGATCGGCGACACCTCGCTGATTCTGTCCCTGCCCTTAGCTCGCCCTGCCGTGCCCCGAATCGTCGCCGGTGAGCTCGCCGTCCCTCTGCCGGAGAGTTAGGAATGACAGGCGGGCCCCGCCTGTGAGCCTCCCCTCGTCCTCGCCTCTCTCTTCTCTCACTGACACCGGGGTTTGAAACCTGGCGCGCGCGCTGGCGCCCGTGCGGTGGGCTGATTCACCCTGGGCCTGCTGCACTGTGGCCGTTCTGGCCCAGTTGAACAGGACCCTTTTTCTTTTTCTTTTCTGTGGGATTTTCTAATAATTCCACATGATTAAATATTTATCCAAATGAATTAATTCCAGTTCCTAAAAACTTGTAAAAATCCAACCTATTTAATGATGTCACTTTCACCCATATCCATGGACCTTTTCTATTCTGTTCAAATTTAAATCCATATTTGAACACTAAAACCTCTGTTCAAAAATTCATGTACCCCATTCTGTCTCTCCAAATCTCAAACTAAGAATTTTTGCCATCTTAGTTTTCCCTCTAGTATTTGATAAAAATAAGTTGACATTTTTCTGAGCACTTTTTGTTTTTCTGTTTTTATTATGGTCTTATTTTCCCGTTGTTTATTGCGACGATTAGCTACCGTGTTTGACGAGGTTGCTGAAGAAGAAGGAGGGAAAGGATTTGAAGACCTTGAATACCAAGCCAATCAAGGCAAGCAGCCCTTTGACTATGATACCCTTGTGTTCCTCGGAACCCTTTTATTACCGAATGCATGATGATAAGAGTGACGGTGGTGACCTAGTTGAGAACCCCCACATGATGCATACCCTACTCATGATCTTTACCGTGTGTTTAGATGCAATGACAAATGATTAGTAGTGATGCTTAGTGATGCATGTGTGCCATAAATCCTTCGTGGTTGAAATCTTTAAGAAAACCCCATCGGGTGGCCCTAATGCCCGAGGGTGATGTTGAGTTAGGTCATCACTTGAGGAAGAAGTGGTGTGCCAAGAAAGATCTTGTGTGTGGGTGAAATGATGGATTAGATTTATGTGTGATTACCGCCCCAACCAAACAAGTGCAACCACTCTACCCCTTATGGGACGGGGCATTATTGATTACTTAGGCCGATACTAGCATGGTGCCCACATTACTAGTGACGGGGAAGACTTGAGGTCTCTCCCGGGACGGGGTCGTGCTTGGATAGGCGACCATGACTGTTTTCACAGGGCACCGGACACACCGTTGGTCCCTTCGTGTATGCGTGACAATGCAAAAAGGGCAAGTCCCATGATTTACCGTTTGTAAACGAGCGCTGTGCACCAACGAGTGGACCCTATGTTAGTGTCGTCTAGGAAAAGGTAATGACCGGGTGCTTCCCCCGAGTACTTGAGGTACTGCGGGATCGTGGGTGACACGAAAGCTTCCCGGATATTGTGGGTAAAGTGCGCAACCTCTGCAGAGTGTAAAACTATTCGAATAGTCGTGTCCATGGTCATGGACAGTTGGGAGGTGCTACTTAAACTATGTCCAGAATTTTACAATCTCGGTGAAAGTGTGTGTGTGTGTTGAGTCAAGGTGGTGACTTGACTCGTTGAATTAAACTCTATTCATGTTGATATCTGTAACCTATCTCCGAGGTTACCCAGATTCATTGATGCATGTTACATGATGGTAGAATAACTTAGCTAGCTTGCAGCTAGGTTGCTTATTTTTATTATTGCATTGTTACCTTGAACCAAATCATGGGTTGCTTGCGAGTACATTCAAAGTACTCATTGGCTTGCCACTGGTTATTTAATTGGCCAGGCATGGAGGAGCAGGAATTTGAAAAAGAATTCTATGGAGACGAACATGCGAACTAGGATGCTTTCCCAGTCAGAATGCCTGTAGGGTTAAGGCTGATGGCATGGGTTCTACTTATCTACGAAGACTTCCGCTATTCGAGTTCATTTGCTATTCAGCCCTTGAGGCTTCATCTATGTAAGATGTGGCCATAATGGTCATAATTTGTGTAAGACGGTATGTATGGATGTAAGACTCTTGTTATTCAGCTTTTGTGTGTTAAGTGAGCTTTGATCTCTGGGATCACTGTACACGTGCATTTGGTGATCTCAACTCTTAAGTCGGGGTCCCCACAATTGTCTTTCACCATAGTTGTACTTTAGCCTCGGCTTGTACTAAACTATGTATGGTGTGTATGACCAATGGTGTATATATGGCAGTTTCTATATTACCATGTCGTACATGAACATCTATGCATTCCGTGTCATCCATTACATTCTGCACTCCTGTGTCAAAGTTTTGCCATCCTTGTCTAAACCGTTGTTTTGTTTTCCTAGGATGGTCAACTCTCGCAGCACCCCTGCTGCTCAGGAGCAGGGTGAAGCCAGTGGGGCTAGGGATGAGAATCTACCTCACCCACCCTCCTTGGCTGAAGTCATGCTGGAGGGAGAAAGGAACAAAAGAGAGACCAACCGTCTGCTGGAACGCAAGAGCAGAATACTACCTTTCGCTAAAGGAATGACGTGGTGTCTATTAATGACTTTATCAAGATGTGCCTATGTCACACCCTGATTTTCATGCCACATTGCCTAAGCTAATTATCATGCTAAAAATGTGGATTGACAAAAACTTTTGAGTGTTTTTGACTTTGCTTGATTGATTTTCTATCTGTTGTTTGCTAGTGCTCTAAAAATCAAATAAATCCTCCAACTCTGATACTTCATCTCCTTGATCCAAAACCTTTTCTCAATGATCATGCCATGTGTATTGAACAATATAGAATTTTCTTATAATAATATTTTGGCCAAATAGTATTTTCTAAAATTAGTTTTCCAAAAACCCCTGAATTGAGGTTTGCACTACAAGTACCTTATTTAGGATGTGAAAAATATTTCAAAAAGTATATTTGAACCCTAGTAGGTATAGGACTCCCACAAACCACAAAATTATAGTTTTAAAAGTTATTTTTATATTTTATTTAAAAGCTTTTTCTTATGGCGAGAAATGGTCTTTAATAGGGAAAAATTATTTAACTATTTCAAAAATATTTGCCAAAATTCAGGGAAACTCATAGGACATATATTGTCCATATAAAAGAGTTTCAACACATGGTCATGTTCAAAATATTGGACAAATCCTTCCAAAACCCTTTCTGGATATTTCAAGCTTTTGAAATATTTACAAAGGAAATATTCTCCAAAAATTCCAGGGAAATTCTATCATGTCATATATGACATATTTGATGTTCTTGCAAAGCCTCATGCCTTGAAGATCAAGGAAACATCATCTAATCCCCTCAAAACCATTTCTGCCCATTTTGAAGTTTGAGCAACTTTACATTGCCAAACTTGTCCAAATGCTCTCAAACCTGGTGCACATGCTAAAATGATGTAATTATGAATCTATGCCAAATGGCACAAGTTTTGGAGAAGCATAACTTGATCTAAGTGCCCCAAAACCATTTCTGTTGAAATTCAAATTTGAACAACTTTACATTACCAACTTTTTACCTGGGGCTTCAAACTTTGTGGGCATGATCATAGCCCCAAATGATGATACTACACCAAGTGGTGCATCAAGGGGAGATGATTATCTTAACTCAAACATGGTGAAACCATTTCTGTTGATTTCTAGGGTTCACCAAAGTTACATTGGCAACTTTGCCCAAATGAGCTCAAATTTGGTGGAAGGGCCTAAATGTATGTGACATTCCATCCTGTTAAGTCCCATGTCAATTGGAAGTCATTTGCTTTCCCAAAACATGATCAAACACCTTCTGTCAAATTACCAAAACCATTGTTTTGACCCCTTTTACTATTCCCCTTCACCTCAAATTCTTACCACAGGTAAACCTGATCATCTTCTACCCCCAGTAACTTCCCCATGTCCTCAACTCAATAATTGGGGGGTGAAAACCCCATTTTTACTCTTGTGGACAACAACATTTTTCTCCTTTCTCACCTCCCTCCTCACTCCAGTGGCCTCCAGAGCATCCCAGGCCTTCTGGGAAATTGTTTACTAACCCCTACCACTGCTGGACATAAGGGGACACGCAATGGCACTTTGTTTATGCCATGGCATGCAGAGTTCGCGCTCTGGAGCGCGCTACAGTGCCCTTGCGCACTGTAGCCGCCTCCAATCAGGAGCATCCGACAGCCTCGGGCCTTCCCCTAGTGTCTCCCGAGGTGCCCTCGGCGTCCAAGACCTGCAGACCTGTCGGCCCTATCCTCCCCTGCCCTCCTTCTCCCTCCGCAAGCTCGCCCGAGCGCGTCCATGGACGATGCTCACGGTGCACCGTAGCCGCGCCTATTTAAGCCACCCCGACCCTCTCTCTCGTCTTGGTTAGATCCTCCCCTCTCCCGTGAACCTCCCGGACAATCTCCCTCTCCCCCTGGTGCTCTCCTTCCCTCTCCAAGGCCACCATGGCCGCCGTCGGCCTCTGCCGGCTCTGGGGAACCAGAGCCTCCCCCTTCTCTGTTGGCCACCAGGAGGAGGACCCCAGGACCGCGGAGCCCCCCCACTCCTTCCTTCCCTTTCCCTAGCACCCCTGGCGTCGCACCCGCCTTCTCCCGAAGCCGCCCGCCGACGCCACGGCCGTCATCGCTCCTGTTCCTCCCGGCCCGCTTGAAGACCCGGGATGGGCGCGGTTTGCTTCGCTGAGCCCTTCGGTGCGCCGGGCACCACCGGGGACGGCCGGAGTCACCGGGGATCGGCGCCGGCGTGTGCTCTGCCTCGCCTCCCCTGCTTCGAACGGAGGAAGAAGAAGGAGCTGCGTCAGCAGCGGGCCCCGCTCGTCAATGACTCAGCGCACGCCTGAGCCACTGACCGATGGGCCGACCCCATTTAAATGGACACGGGTCCATCTGGCACCCGCCTTCCGTGCAGGAAGGCGTAATAGCCGAATACGCCTTCGCCGTCGCCCTCTGCCCGCGTGGCTGAGCCACTGGGCCGGCCCAGTGGCATCTCGGCGCTAAGCCTCGCCCAGTGCGGTATCTGAGGGTATAAACCTTTCCCCTGTCTCTTTTTCTTTTTCTGCAATCTTCAAAAATCCATGAATAATTCAAATGAACTCCATATTTGATGATTCAAATTTCTGGTAGTTTCTAAAATCATGCTCTATCACATGGTGCAACATGCACATTTTTCCAAAATCATTTCCTTCACAAATAATTATCAAATACCCTTATTCCATTTTCTGTGATGAACTTTAGAAAATCACAGAGGGCTCAAATTTGATCCAAATGAAGTGGTTCAATTTCCTAGGTGCTTGTCATATCCAAACTTAGTTTTGGAACATTTTTATTAATACTTTCTGTGCCCCACCAAATAATGAGCCATTTCTTCATATTTATCAACTTTGCAAAATCCTAGGAAATACATTTGAATTCCAAATCCAGTGAAACCAACTCCTAGATGCTTCTAAAATCATGACTTGATGGATAGGTGCCTCTGTTCATTGTTCAAAAATATATTTCTGTACACTTCTTGCAAATCCATAAAACCCTTGATTCCATCATATTGAAATGATCCAAACTATCCATTGATCCAATACCTATGAAAACACCTTGGTCATTTCTAATATGACCAGAGGTATCCTAGAAAAGTCCAACTCCTATTTTTAGACCACTTTTATTTTTGCCTTGTTGTGTTGCTTATTATGATTGTTTCCATCGTTACTTGACGAAATAAATGGAGTACTCGGAGAAGGACCAGAAGGTTTGAAGGCTCAGAAGGATAAGGCAAGCAGCCCTTTGACCATGTTCGAGAAACCTTTTTATGCATGTCTCATAGCACCTTATTATCAATGCATCGGAATCATGTAGAAGAGGTGACCACTTTGGTTGGTGCCTTTGTTACTTTGCTATTGAACTTGCATCAAACATAACCCTACCTTCCTATGAGGGTTATGTGGGTGGGAGTAGATAGATGTATGCTATAGTAGTTGGCTACGCAAAATGGGTCAGGGTTATGCATTGAGTGAAACAAGTGTGGTTTGACATACTTGCAAATGACCCAGTGGGTGACACTAATGCCCCTGGGAGGTGATGAGAAACTAGGGCACTACCTGGTGAAGAAGTAGTGTGCCGAGGCTTGACGAAAGTGTTGTTTACAGAGACGGATTAGATTTATGTGTGACAACCGTCCCAACCAAACATGTGCAACCACTCTACCCTTATATGGGAAAGGTCATTATTGATTACCTAGGTCGATACTAGCATGGTGTCCGCATTACTAGTGACGGGGGTGACATGAGGTCACTCTCGGGACGGGGTCGTGCTTGGATAGGCGGCCATGACTATTTTTACAGGGCACCGAACACACCGTTGGTACTCCGTGTAAGTGGTATGTGATGAATATGGGAGCAAGTCTCCACAATTTCTAAGATGTGAAATGTTTGGCACGAGGCTGTTACCAATCGAGTGGACTCTATGTTAGTGTCGTCTAAGGAAAGATAGTGATCGGGTGCTTACCCCGTGTACTTGAGGTACCGTGGGTCGTGGATGTCACGGAAGTTCCCCGGATCTTGTGGGTAAAGTGTGCAACCTCTGCAGAGTGTCAAACTATTCGAATAGCCGTGTCCGCGGTCAAGGACAGTTGGGTGGTGCTACTTAGACTATGTCCTTAAGTTTCTAGGAAACAACACGGTATGGTGGATCTGTTGATGTGATTGTGAGAAAGTCATAATGAGTTTGAGCATGAGTTGATTACAACTCTTTCTCGATAATGATGTCCATGACCTCCTGACACTTGTTCCAGACACATGCATGTCCATTTTATATGTTGATCATACTTGCATATGAAAAACTAGCTTTCCACAAAACTGCCAATCTAGCAGTAGAGCCTTGCATTATTATGCTGTTATCACACTTGGGTTGCTTGCGAGTACATTCAAAGTACTCATTGGCTTGCCACTGGTTATTTTATTGGCCAGGCAGGAGAGAACAGGATATGATGAAGATTTCTTCGTGACGAGCATGCGAGCTAGGACGTTTCCCAGTCAGAATGCCTGTAGGGTTAAGGCAGATGGCATGGGTCCAAGTTGTTATTGAAGATTTCCTCCGCGACGATATACTCAAGACTTGACCATGATGGTCCTATTTGTGTAATACGGTATGTATGGATGTAAGACTCTTGTTATTCAGCTTCTGTGTGTTCAGTGAGCATTGATCTCTGGGATCACTGTACACGTGCATTCGGTGATCACGACTTACGAGTCGGGGTCCCCACAGAGCTGGTATCAGAGCCATCCTGACTGTAGGAAGTCTTAGTTAGCATGGTCGTTAGTTAGGGTAAAACTATTTTCAAAACTATTACTAGTTTTCAAAACTATCTATACTTCTCTTCCCTTCTCAGTTTTTCGAAAAACAAGGCCATACCTAATCTCTCCCCCCTTCAAAACTGTTGGTCGCTAGAACCCCTGTGCCCCTGACCACTGGATTTTCTGTAATCCCCGTGGAGTGCACCTTGCCAAACACTCACCCACCAGTTCTGCACGCAAGAGTGGCGACACCACGACAAGACAATACCAACAGAAAATCCATCCTCGAGGAATGAGGACATGAAGACCCAGAAGATGGTGACACCTTTGACAGTTCCCCAAGAAGATGCAACATTGGCCTATGATGACCAGGGTATAGGTTATGCAAAATCAGGATATACATCGCTATTAGAGTAATCCTGTCACTACCGTTGTTGTATCGGCAACCACCGGTGGATGAGAACCTCGCCATTTGGTCCGCCTCACTATAGTGAGCAGGAAAACGGTTCTCTTCGTCCCCCGCTCTTGGTGTCGATGTTTTCATCAACGAAACCGACATGTTAGACCTCTATTATGCCTTGTTATTGTCATTGCATAAGGATTGCCTACCTGATACCCTCAACGTCCCAGAAGGCACAAGGGATCGTCATGATTAAAGAGACAAGAAAAAACCAAGTCAACGCCAGCTACAAGGAGGCACCATCACCACATCACCTCATCAGGCGAGAAGGTGTTGAAGATTCTTCAGACTCAACCCGGATCATTCATCAAGCAACTACAAGGGACATAGCAACACCTGAGGAAACTCAGAAGACTGCACGAGGCACAAGTCACGACACTGAGTCCGAGAACCCCTAGGGTAGGATGAGTCGTGTACCCCCTATGCGCAGTCGAGTCTGTATGATGGTTCGAATAGAACCATGATTGTGTGTTGTTTTCTTTTATTTGTTTGTGTTTTGATATAAGTCACACTTTTCCCTAGGCAACAAGTGCATGGTTATATCACCTTCCTTGCCTTGTTTCTTTTGTTTCGGCCTTTTTGCGCCTGTTTGTTTGCACTTGCACTATAAAACCCCCTTTAGGCATTCCCCTCTATGCTACTTTTTCCCTCTCTTCTCCCTCCCCAATTGAAGACCCGCAAGACAAGATGCACCAAGGATTCTACCTCGGCAACCAACTGGCACTGAAGACTTCTGCTACAACCTCCGTGACCAAGTACAACCCCGTAGAATTATGTTTAACCCTCCAGGCTAGAGACCCATTCCTAGACACTTGAGACTTCACAAGACACTCCAGCTCAAATCCTTAACCATGTGCTTAATCCATAGAATTGCAAGAGAACGAGTTAAGCCTCTGCAACCTAGCACAACACTGGGTTAGTAATGGATCTAGTGGACACAGTGAGTGAGCACATTTTCGTCCTAATATAGCACAAGAACCGACGGTGCCATAGATAGACCAATTTGGGGATATAAGATAGATGTCTTGGTGGCTTTATATCAATGACTTCGAGGAATTATCTGAGACCTTGATGGATTGTGAGATTTCATATTGGTGGGATCATGACTTTGGGGAAGCATGTAGGAGTACCCGTTGGACATGAGATTTGGATCTATGTAGGTGATTCTGGTTGGGTATAGATGCTAGATATGCCTGCATGGTTCGGAGTAAATGGGATTTAGACCGATGATCTTGATCATGATACCATGCTTCTCGGTGGACAATAACCTAGGAGATCAGCTTATTTGTCGGATCTGATTTAGGGATCTATATAATCGTGACCTTGGAGTTTACTTGACCCGGATATTGTGAATTTGGTGGACTTACTATCACGATGCATAGCCCTTCCAAGTATTTGGGTATTATAGGGACTTGAGATCATGCGGAACACCATAGACATCGGATTGTAGAATTATTGGATTACGTGGTGATTGATGGAAATTACCGGGCTATTGGAGTTGATCTATAGGAAGGAAACAAAATCTTGGAGTGGCATATGACGTGTTTCCTTAGAATAGAGATGCACTATCTTGAGCCTTGCAAGAGTAGGTTGAGCGCTAGGATTGTGGTGTTTAATTCAAGCTTAGCAGCTTGTATGACCTACCCATGGATTTTAGGGGTAGACATACATATGGATTTGGGGATCATAGACAAGTAAAATTTTGTTAGCCCGTCTCTTGAGAGTCATGAGGATATGTATGGCATGAGTGGTGATTGAAGTTGGTCTATGCGAGAAGATGCTTTTTCGTTCGGAGTACTAGATATAGCTAATGGCATCTCAGAAACTGTGCTTAAGGATAAGATGATAAACGTTCACTCACTCACTAGAATCCTTGAAACCCTTAAGCCTCACCAAGCCACAACCTGGTCAGATCCCGACCACGGGCCTTGGCTCTAAGTCAGGAAGGCCTCTGCAAATACTCAACGGAGACCACCACCAATACCCCAGCCTACCTTGCATACCCCCATAGACCTCATGGAGTAATTGGATAAGTTGGGTAACATCATTATTGGATGGCCTACTTGTCTGCCCGAAGACAAATAGTAGACGGCTCCCAGCTAGACTTACCACCTGAGTTACCCTCCGTGCACCAAATCTTCCATGAGTCACCACTCTGGAAGTACTTCTTACTTCCTAACTAGCCCGGTGCCCGCAAGGACATCACCGAACCTTTGACATCCAGCTCAACCTAACCTACTCAAGAGACCCCTAAGCAACCTACATCAAAGAAGGCAGCAAGCGAGAAGCCACACCACCAAGTACTTCAAGGTTTCATGGAGCACCACCCGGAAGCAGAACCAGCAAGAAGAAGTGAAGACTACCCCATATCCAAGACTCCGTATTTCCTTTCCACGCCTAGTCTGGGACTCTCGGGGACGAGATTCTTGTAAGGGGGGTAGGTCTGTCACACCCCGATTTTCATGCCACATTGCCTAAGCTAATTATCATGCTAAAAATGTAGATTGACAAAAACTTTTGAGTGTTTTTGACTTTGCTTGATTGATTTTCTGTCTGCTGTTTGCTTGTGCTCTAAAAATCAAATAAATCCACCAACTCTGATACTTCATCTCCTTGATCCAAAACCTTTTCTCAATGATCATGACATGTGTATAGAACTATATAGAATTTTCTTATAAAAATATTTTGGCCAAATAGTACTTTCTAAAATTAGTTTTCCAAAAACCCCTGAATTGAGGTTTGCACTGCAAGTACCTTATTTATGGTGTGAAAAATCTTTCAAAAAGTATATTTGAACCCTACTAGGTATAGGACTCCCATAAACCACAAAATTATAGTTTTAAAAGTTATTTTTATATTTTATTTAAAAGCTTTTTCTTAAGGCCATAAATGGTCTTTAATAGGGAAAAATTATTTAACTATCTCTAAAATATTTGCCAAAATTCAGGGAAACTCATAGGACATATATTGTCCATATATAAGAGTGTCAACACATGGGCATGTTCAAAATATTGGACAAATCCTTCCAAAACCCTTTCTGGATATTTCAAGCTTTTGAAATATTTACAAAGGAAATATTCTCCAAAAATTCCAGGGAAATTCTAACATGTCATATATGACATATTTGATGTTCTTGCAAAGCCTCATGCCTTGAAGATCAAGGAAACATCATCTAATCCCCTCAAAACCATTTCTGCCCATTTTGAAGTTTGAGCAACTTTACATTGCCAAACTTGTCCAAATGCTCTCAAACCTGGTGCACATGCTAAAATGATGAAATTATGCATCTATGCCAAATGGCACTAGTTTTGGAGAAGCATAACTTGATCTAAGTGCCCCAAAACCATTTCTGTTCAAATTCAAATTTGAACAACTTTACATTACCAACTTTTTACCTGGGGCTTCAAACTTTGTGGGCATGATCATAACCCCAAATGATGATACTACACCAAGTGGTGCGTCAAGGGGAGATGATTAGCTTAACTCAAACATGGTGAAACCATTTCTGTTGATTTCTAGGGTTCACCAAAGTTACATTGGCAACTTTGCCCAAATGAGCTCAAATTTGGTGGAAGGGCCTAAATGTATGTGACATTCCATCCTGTTAAGTCCCATGTCAATTGGAAGTAATTTGCTTTCCCAAAACATGATCAAACACCTTCTGTCAAATTATCAAAACCATTGTTTTGACCCCTTTTACTATTCCCCTTCACCTCAAATTCTTACCACAGGTAAACCTGATCATCTTCTACCCCCAGTAACTTCCCCATGTCCTCAGCTCAATGATTGGGGGGTGAAAACCCCATTTTTATTCTTGTGGACAGCAACATTTTTCTCCTTTCTCACCTCCCTCCTCACTCCAGTGGCCTCCAGAGCATCCCAGGCCGTCTGGGCAATTGTTTACTAACCCCTAGCACTGCTGGACATAAGGGGACACACAATGGCACTTTGTTTATGCCATGGCATGCAGAGTTCGCGCTCTGGAGCGCGCTACAGTGCCCTGGCGCACTGTAGCCGCCTCCAATCAGGAGCATCCGACAGCCTCGGGCCTTCCCCTCGTGTCTCCCGAGGTGCCCTCGACGTCCATGACCTGCAGACCTGTCGGCCCTATCCTCCCCTGCTCTCCTTCTCCCTCCGCGAGCTCGCCCGAGCGCGTCCATGGACGATGCTCACGGTGCACCGCGGCCGCGCCTATCTAAGCCACCCCGACCCTCTCTCTCGTCTTGGTTAGATCCTCCCCTCTCTCGTGAACCTCCTGGACAATCTCCCTCTCCCCCTGGTGCTCTCCTTCCCTCTCCAAGGCCACCATGGCCGCCGTCGGCCTCTGTCGGCTCTGGGGAACTAGAGCCTCCCCCTTCTCTGTTGGCCACCAGGAGGAGGACCCCAGGACCGCGGAGCCCCCCCCACTCCTTCCTTCCCTTTCCCTAGCACCCCTGGCGTCGCACCCGCCTTCTCCCGAAGCCGCCCGCCGACGCCACGGCCGTCATCGCTCCTGTTCCTCCCGGCCCGCTTGAAGACACGGGATGGGCGCGGTTTGCTTCGCTGAGCCCTTCGGTGCGCCGGGCACCACCGGGGACGGCCGGAGTCACCGGGGATCGGCGCCGGCGTGCGCTCTGCCTCGCCTCCCCTGCTTCGAACGGAAGAAGAAGAAGGAGCTGCGTTAGCAGCGGGCCCCGCTCGTCAATGACTCAGCGCACGCCTGAGCCACTGAACGGTGGGCCGACCCCATTTAAATGGACACGGTTTCATCTGGCACCCGCCTTCCGTGCTGGAAGGCGTAATAGCCGGATACGCCTTCACCGTCGCCCTCTGCCCGCGTGGCTGAGCCACTAGGCCAGCCCAGTGGCATCCCGGCGCTAAGCCTCGCCCAGTGCGCTATCTGAGGGTATAAACCTTTCCCGTGTCTCTTTTTATTTTTCTGCAATCTTCAAAAATCCATGAATAATTCAAATGAATCCAAATTTGATGATTCAAATTTCTGGTAGTTTCTAAAATCATGCTCTATCACATGGTGCAACATGCACATTTTTTCCAAAATCATTTCCTTCACAAATAATTATCAAATACCCTTATTCCATTTTCTGTGATGAACTTTAGAAAATCACAGAGGGCTCAAATTTGATCCAAATGCAGTGGTTCAAATTCCTAGGTGCTTATCATATCCAAACTTAGTTTTGGAACATTTTTATTAATACTTTCTGTGCCCCACCAAATAATGAGCCATTTCTTCATATTTATCAACTTTGCAAAATCCTAGGAAATTCATTTGAATTCCAAATCCAGTGAAACCAACTCCTAGATGCTTCTAAAATCATGACTTGATGGATAAGTGCCTTTGCTCATTGTTCAAAAATATATTTCTGTACACTTCTTTCAAATCCATAAAACCATTGATTCCATCATATTGAAATGATTCAAACTATCCATTGATCCGATACCTATGAAAACACCTTGGTCATTTCTAATATGACCAGAGGTATCCTAGAAAAGTCCAACTCCTACTTTTAGAGCACTTTTATTTTTGCCTTGTTGTGTTTCTTATTATGATTGTTTCCATCGTTAGTTGATGAAATAAACGGAGTACTCGGAGAAGGATCAGAAGGTTTGAAGGTTTAGAAGGATAAGGCAAGCAGCCCTTTGACCATGTTCAAGAAACCTTTTTATGCATGTCTCAAAGCACCTTATTATCACTGCATCGGAATCATGTAGAAGAGGTGACCACTTTGGTTGGTGCCTTTGTTACTTTGCTATTGAACTTGCATCAAACATGACCCTACCTTCCTATGAGGGTTATGTGGTTGGGAGTAGATAGATGTATGCTATAGTAGTTGGCTACGCAAAATGGGTCAGGGTTATGCATTGAGTGAAACAAGTGTGGTTTGACATACTTGCAAATGACTCAGTGGGTGCCAATAATGCCCCTGGGAGGTGATGAGAAACTAGGGCACTACCTGGTGAAGAAGTAGTGTGCCGAGGCTTGACGAAAGTGTTGTTTACAGAGACGGATTAGATTTATGTGTGACTACCGTCCCAACCAAACATGCGCAACCACTCTACCCTTATATGGGAAAGGGCATTATTTATTACCTAGGTTGATACTAGCATGGTGCCCGCATTACTAGTGACGGGGGTGACATGAGGTCACTCTCGGGACGGGGCCGTGCTTGGATAGGCGGCCATGACTGTTTTTACAGGGCACCGAACACACCGTTGGTACCCCGTGTCACTGGTATGTGATGAATATGGCAGCAAGTCTCCACAATTTCTAAGATGTGAAATGTTTGGCACGGGGCTATTACCAATCGAGTGGACTCTATGTTAGTGTCGTCTAGGGAAAGATAGTGATCGGGTGCTTACCCCGGGTACTTGAGGTACCGCGGGTCGTATATGTCACGGAAGTTCCCCGGATCTTGTGGGTAAATTGTGCAACCTGTGCAGAGTGTCAAACTATTCGAATAGCCGTGTCTGCGGTCAAGGACAGTTGGGTGGTGCTACTTAGACTATGTCCATAAGTTTCTAGGAAACAACACGGTATGGTGGATCTGTTGATGTGATTGTGAGAAAGTCACAATGAGTTTGAGCATGAGTTGATTACAACTCTTTCTCGATAATGATATCCGTGACCTCCTGATACTTGTTGCAGACACATGCATGTCCATGTTATATGTTGATCATACTTGCATATGAAAAACTAGCTTTCCGCAAAACTGCCAATCTTGCAGTAGAGCCTTGCATTATTATTCTTTTATCACACTTGGGTTGCTTGCGAGTACATTCAAAGTACTCATTGGATTGCCACTGGTTATTTTATTGGCCAGGCAGGAGAGAACAAGATATGATGAAGATTTCTTGGTGACGAGCATGTGATCTAGGACGTTTCCCAGTCAGAATGCATGTAGGGTTAAGGCAGATGGCATGGGTCCAAGTTGTTATTGAAGATTTCCGCTGCGATGATATACTCAAGACTTGACCATAATGGTCCTATTTGTGTAATACGGTATGTATGGATGTAAGACTCTTGTTATTCAGCTTCTGTGTGTTCAGTGAGCATTGATCTCTGGGATCACTGTACACGTGCATTCGGTGATCACGACTTACGAGTCGGGGTCCCCACAGCCCACCAAAGTTCCATCACTCTGCTGAGCCTCTTGATGCAGATGATTGGCTTCGCAGTATCACCCACAAGCTGCATTCTGCCCGTGTGGCCGAAGCTGATAAGTTTACCTACGTTGCCTAGCATCTTGAGGGTCCTGCTAGCGTTTGGTCGGAAAACTATGAGGCTATGCGTCCTGCTGGCCAGATTACCACTTGGGCAGAGTTCAGTGAGGCTTTCCGCGAACATCACATTCCAGAAGGTCTTATGGATCGCAAGCGGGAGGAATTTTGCAATTATACCCAGGGCAGGCTAACCGTGGATATCTATAGTCGTGAGTTTGGTAACTTGGCACGCTATGCTCCCGAAGAAGTGTCCACCGACGCCAAGAAGCAGGCGAGGTTCCGTAAGGGACTCAGCCCTGAACTTCATCGAGATCTCCGTCTGCACGAGTGCACCTCATTCCAGAAGCTAGTGAACAAAGCCATCAGTGCTGAGACAGGTCAGACTGATTATGAAGCCACACGCAAGCATCCTCGTGAATTTGGTTCCTCATCTGGCTCTGGCTCTCACAAGCGCCGTGTGTGGGTTCCAAACACAGCTCTGCCACCCAGGTTCACTCCGAGGCCATCCTATGAGGCGCCTCGCCCAACCCAGTAGTATGCACTGCCCAAGACTTATGGAGGACCATCTGCTAATACTGCTCCACGCACTGGCATTGTGACATGCTTCAAGTGCGGAGAACCAGGCCACTACATGCGAGAGTGTCCTCAGAACCAGCCAGGAAGGTCCGTTGGCCATGATAAGCAAACATGCAAGGTGAACTATGTCAAGCCAGTCACCACTACACGTGGCCATGTCAACTATGTCTCTGTTGAGGAAGCTTATGAGGATTCTAACGTCGTCCTTGGTACGCTCCTTGTTAACTGCCATCCGGCATCTGTTCTTTTCGATACTGGACAATCTCATTCGTTCATATCTGAGAGCTATGCTCGAATGCACACCATGACTTTTTGTGACATGCCCACCTCCATGGTAATTCAAACTCCTGGCTCGAAATAGCAAACTTCTAGAGTAAGCCGTGGGAATGAAATCCTTGTCGATAGACTTGTCTTTCTTGCATCTCTAATAGCAGTCAAGTCCTCGGACATAAACATCATCTTGGGTATGGACTGGATGACAGCTCATTATGCCAAGATTTTTTGCTACACTAGGACTGTTCAACTTACACACCCATCCGGAAAGACAGTCAATGTTTTCGCCCGAATGGCTGAGCGTCAGCTCTACTCTCTTAATGCCAACCCTCTGCCAGAACTCGAGAATATCCCTGTAGAAGACCCTATAAGATGACACCCTTAGAACTAGCCGAGCTTAAGATGCAGAGTTCATGATAGATCTTGTTCCAGGAACTGTCCCAATCTCTAGAAGACCCTATAAGATGACACCCTTAGAACTAGCCGAGCTTAAGAAACAACTCGATGAGTCCTTGAAAAGGGGTTTCATCCGTCCTAGTTCCTCTACTTAGGCTTGTCCCGTCCTCTTCATCAAGAAGAAGGATGCAACGGATCAGATGGTTGTGGATTATCGACCTGTCAATCTGGTCACCATAAAGAACAAGTATCCGCTCCCCAGGATCAACGACCTGTATGATCAGCTCGCTGGATCCTCAGTCTTTTCCAAAATGGATTTGAGGTTGGGCTACCATCAAATCAAAATCAAGAACGGGGACATTCCCAAGATGGCCTTTGTTACTCGTTATGGCCAATACGAGTACACCATCATGTCCTTCGGGTTAACCAATGCCCCAGCCACATTCTCCCGGCTAATGAATTCTATATTCATGGAGTACTTGGATAAATTCGTCGTGGTATACCTCGATGATATACTCATTTAATCCAAGAACAAGGAAGATCATGTCGAGCATCTAAGGTTGGTATTGACGAATCTTCGAGAGCACCTCCTTTACGCCAAATTATCCAAGTGTGAATTCTGGTTGCCATAAGTGACCTATCTGGGTCATGTAATCTCTGGTAAAGGTATTGCTGTCAATCCCGAGCGAGTTCAGGCCGTCCTTGATTGTACTCCACCTGAATCGGTCAAGCAAGTTAGGAGTTTCCTTGGTCTAGCGAGCTATTGCTGACGCTTCGTCGAGAATTTCTCCAAGGTTGCTAAACCTCTAACTGAACTCCTCAAGAAAGGTAAGAAGTTCGAGTGGACCCCACAGTGCGAGTTCAGCTTTCACGAACTGAAAAGACGCCTGACATCTGCTCCCGTACTGGTACCACTAGACTTTTCCAAGGACTTTATTATCTATTGCGAAGCCTCGCGACAAGGACTAGGTTGCATACTCAGGCAAGATCGTCAAATGATTGCCTACGCATCTCTACAGTTGCATCCACATGAGGATAACTATCCTATACATGATCTAGAGCTCACAGTTGTAGTCCACACACTCAAAACATGGCGACATTACCTTCTTGGTAATCTCTGTGAAATCTCCACGGATCACCAAAGTCGGAAATACATCTTCACCCAACCGGATTTGAATCTCAGGCAAAGACGTTGGGTTGAGTTGCTCACAGATTACGACTTAGGAATCACATACACCCAAGGGAAGGCCAATGTCATGGCCGACACACCAAGTCGTAAGTCTTATTGTAACAATCTGATGTTACAACAAGGGCAACAACTTCTCCACGATTAATTTCGTAAGCTTAACCTTCACATTGTTCCTCGTGGATTCCTTTCCACCTTGGTGGCGAAACCTACCCTTACGGATCAAATCATAGCTGCCGAGAAGCAAGATACAGGGATTTCCCGAATCAAGAGAAACATTCATAAAGGAGTTGCAGGTTGTTTCTCTATTGATAACCGAGGTGTTGTCTTCTTCGAGAACCATCTAGTGGTTCCCAAGAATCGACATCTATGGCAGCTGATCCTTAAGGAGGCTCCTGAATCTCCTCTCATGATTCATCCCGGTAGTACCAAAATGTATCAGGACCTACGCCAGAGGTTCTGGTGGACTAGGATGAAGAGAGAAATCGCTCAATTCATTGCTAACTGCGACGTTTGTCGTCGAGTTAAAGTAGAGCATCAACGGCCTGCTGGCACCCTTCAACCGTTAGCTATTCCTGAATGGAAATGGGATAAGATCGGTATGGACTTCATTACCGGATTTCCCAAGACCATGAAAGGGAATAATGTTATCTTCGTCATTATCGATCGCCTCTTCAAAGTAGCCCACTTCCTGCCTGTTCGAGAGAGTATAACCGCTAGTCAGCTAGCATACTTGTATATCTCTTGGATAGTGTCTCTTCATGGTGTTCCATTGGAGATTAACTCAGACCGTGGAAGTCTTTTCAACTCTCGATTTTGGGAAAGTTTCAAAAATGCTATGGGAACTCGTCTCTCTTTTAGCACCGCCTTTCATCCTCGGTCAAGTGGTCAAGTAGAACGAGTCAATCAAATTCTGGAAGATATGCTTCGAGCCTCTGTCATCTCATTCGGTATGGATTGGGAGAAATGTCTTCCATTCACGGAATTCTCTTATAACAATAGTTATCAAGCTAGCTTGGGCAAGGCTCCCTTCGAAGTTCTGTATGGACGAAGGTGTAGAATGCCTCTTAACTCATCAGAAACCGGGGAAAGACAATTCTTTGGTCTGGATATGATCCAGGAAGCATAAGAGCAAGTTCGCATCGTTCGTGAGAAATTGAAGACAACCCAATCTCGCCAAAAGAGCCAATATGATCGCCATCATAAGGCTATGGCTTACGAAGTCGGCGATAAGGCTTACCTTTCGGTAACCCCTCTTAAGGGAACCCATCTCTTCGGTATCAAAGGCAAATTGGCTCCTTGTTACATCGGTCCTTTTCGCATTCTTGCCAAACAAGGAGAAGTTGCCTACCAACTGGAACTACCCCCTCATATTTCCAGAGTGATGTCTTCCATGTCTCTCAACTCAGGCGTTGCTTCTCGGATCCTACCGCGGAGTGGACCACGAAACGCTTGATCTCCAGGATAATATCACATATCGAGAATACCCCGTTTGTATTCTTGATCAAACTTAGCGTATCACTCGACGTCATAATATCAAGTTTCTCAAGGTTCAATGGTCACACCACTCCGAGAACGAAGCTACTTGGGAAAGGGAGGATCGTCTTCGACTTGAGTACCCCAACCTTTTTCCGGAGGAACCTGAATCTCGGGACGAGATTCTTTTGAGTGGGGGTGAGTTGTCACATCCCTAGTCTGTGCTTGCATTAGGACTAGCTAGAGTGAGCATCATGTTTAACTTTCCCAGAAACTTGAAATGGGGATGACAGAAACCCCAACACCCCTCTTCTTTCAACTGGTGTTTAATAACATCTTTTCCAATGTACCCAAAATTCCCTTCTAAAATGTTCATCATCTTTGCCTCGGTCTCGAACCCCTGACAAAAATGGTGCACAATTTTCTAGGACATCCTAAGGTTACTGTATTAAATCATATTGTATTTGCATTTGGGCATTTAAATGCTATAAAATATTTTAAATGCCCAAATAATCATAAACTAAAATGTTCCAGGTTGCCTATATAATAAACAGTGGACATGGTCAGTTTCATGATTTATAAAAATGTTCTAGCATTTTTAATAAATCAACACAGTTGCACAAAAACAAAAACAGAAACTAAATTACAAAAGAGGAGAGAGAGAGAGAGGACTTACCTGGCCGGCCCACCTGGCGGACCAGCTGGCCGGCCCAGCCTAGCAGCCGCTCCACGCAGCTGTTTCCTCTCACCAGGCAGGCAGAGAGGAGCACGCCCGCGAGCCTGTGGATGCCACGCAGCTCCTCGCTGCTCTGCTTCACTCCCTCGCCTCCACGACGCCCTGGTTCGCCTCCACGTCATCGCCCGAAGCCGCTGGACATCTCACTTCTCCCCCCTGCCTCTCTCCCTTGCCCTCTCCTCGCCATGGCTGACGCACCCGCGAGCTCACCGCCGTTGTAACCGCATCCACCGTCGCCCCACCGTCGCCTCGCCGCGTCAAGAAGCTTCGCCACCGTCCGCTTCGTCGAGCAGGTCGAGCCCCGAGCGCTCGCTCGCCCCGGAGCCACTGCCACGAGAACGCCCCCGACCGCCACTGCCGGAGATCCCCTTCGCCGCACCAGCCACTCCAGGCCATCCACGAGCTCGCCGACCGGCTCGTCGTCTCCGCTGTGAGCCCCTGACCATCCCCGTCCTCCCCGCTCGCCCTGCCGTGCACCACAGCCACCGCAACAGGCTCGCCTGCCTGCGCCACCGCGGATGCTCGTCCCCAACGTAGCTCCGTCCACGCAACGGCCTCGCCGCCATGTCCATCATCTCCACTGCCTCGCGTAGATGTTGTAGGACCACTCCACGCGCATCCACGAGCACTGCAGCCACGAGTTCGGCCTCACCCGAACTCCGGCAGCTGCTGGACTCGTCGTCGGGGTCGTTTCCGGTGACCCCGAGCTCCAAGTCGTGCACCACTCGATGCGGCTCGCTCCTAGCTGCCCGTAGATGTGCTCCACCGTCGTTTTAGTCGTCGGAGGACAAAACCCGATGCGCTCTGCCGCGTTTGGCCTCGCCGGCGAGTTTGACTCACTGACCAGGGGGTTTGACCTCCCCCTATGATACTGACAAGTGGGCCAGCCGCTGACCATTTTAGTTTTAGGTGTAATTAGTGTTAAAGTAATTCTGCAAATTAGTTGACCCACTGACATGTGGGACAGACCCTGTTAGTTAGTAGTTAGTTTAAACTAACCTGTTTAGTTAACTAAGTTAGACTAACGTGTGGACCCCACACGTCAGGTTTGACCTGGTTCAGGCCTGTTGACCTGCTGATGTTAGCATGAGGTCATGCTGAAGCAGTAAGTATTTTCTGGGATTTATTTATTTTTAGAAAATGCCCTAACTTCTAACATTCATATAAATTCAACGGTAGCTCAGATGAAAAAGATTTATATATGAAAAACTATCAGAAAAATCCAATCTTTCCATTGGTACTGGTTTCATGCATGTTTAAGCAAGTTAAACTTGATGTTACATCAAAACATGATAATGCACTTTAAATAATAATAGCTTGGGCATGAGTTTGAATCTTTGATTCAAATAAGCTCAAACCTTTCTGTTTATAGTTGCATTAGGTCAAAACACACCCATCTTGCCATGTCATGAGCATGCATCATATTGTTGCATATGGTTGTGTATTGATTGTACTACCGGTGTTCTCCGTGGTAGGTTCTGCTCTCGAGGATACATCTGCGTATCCAATTGAGGAGCAGTACCCGACAACTAATCTGTCAGGCAAGCAACCCATTGATCATTCCTATACAAACCCATCTTCTCGCTTATGCTCTCTTTTACTGAATTAAGGCAACAACGTGTGAACTGCTATTTGCTGCGGTAGCTGAACCCCATTCCTTTGCATGACCTGTCATTGCCACAGTAAATAGTTGAAACCCACTAGGATGTGTAGGAGTTGTTTGAGCCATGTTGATGTGTTTCCTACCATGCTATGTATGCTGCCTACTATGCTTAGAGTTGTGTCAGGTCTGGTTCATCTGGGTGATGGATCAGAGTGAAATGGTCACGTCTGGTAATGAGAGTGAAGTGTGGAATATGTTTTGGTAAAGTTATCGATGAAAGGCCATGTAGGAGTATATGGTGGGTTGTTTCATTGGAACCGTCCATAGGATCTGAGATTTGTATGTGTGATTCAAGATCAGCTACTACCACGCATTGGGCTCCGGGCGCTCCAAGCTCTCTCGACTTATTAACTGCCCTTGTTCTCTGTCCAGGAGTTGCAACTAGTTTCTGGTGTTTGTAGTATACTGGTGGTCGTGCGCAGCGCTGACCCTCGGGGTGGGCTGTGATGCGGCAGGTACGTGGCACGGTGTACCGTTCACCCGTTTGGTGCCTCGGGAACCCTGTACACATCGATTGGGGCCATGAGTGACACCCCGTCCGGATCTCCCCACGGATTGTCGGTGTACTAAGGTAGGGGTACCTTAGTACCCCAACTTGTGCACGGGTAGTAGCAGCTTCCCGCGGCAGGGCTCACCACGCGCTTGCCGGAAACCTTTTCTGATCCTTATTAAGCCATTCAAAAACAAAGTATACAAGACAGAAGATCAAGGCCCCAGCAAGTGGAGCTTGCCGGGAAGGCCGTCCCAGGCTCAAGACTATCTCATTTAACACAAGACCCTCGCAAGAGGAGTTTGCCAGGAAAACCAGAAGACTGCATCTCAGAAGACATGCCTCGGCGCACTCTGCGCCTCGGGAAGGGCCCGGGGAGCGATAAGGTTCCCGGCCCGGCAAGATCAAGACCCCGACAAGGTGCTTGCCGGGGGAACCTGCGCTGTGTGCCCGCGCTCCAGCTCATCGGCCCACGCGTCGCCCTGGGGCCCTTCCAGGGACGCGTGGCGGATGGCTGTGCAGCCTGGGGGACACGGTGGCATTCCACGGTGACGAGGCTATCGCCGTGGCGAACGGAGACGCAAGGGCGGGTGCTTTTGGGGTCGACGGCGACGGGCATTAAATGCTCTTGTCCCCCACTGTCAAATTAGGTGATGATCACTGTTCATCCACTACTCATGTACTGTTCCCGCACTATTACAACTACCAACAAAGTTACGACTTTGCCCTTCTCCTACGTTGACACATGTCGGTGACCCCTTGAGCTATAAAAGGAGGCCCATGCACAACGTAGAAAGGGTTCGGAACCTAGATAGTTCTCTCGCTCGGTGTAGCTAGTTCTTCAAGCTCCCGAGCTCACAAACGTAATACAAACCAAGCAGGAGTAGGGTTTTACGCGTCCGCGCGGCCCGAACCTGGGTAAACTGCCCGCGTGCTCTCCTCGATCCGCTCTTCGTGCTCCCTCCGCTCCCTCACCGCTACGACAAGGGGCTCCGGTCCCATAGGTGTTCGTGGTGGACAGTTTCCCCCGACATCTTTACCACGTGGGAAGGAGGTGGAGGACGAACCAAGTGCTGTTCAAGAAAGGGAAGCTTACCGGAGAACGAACAGACTATGAAAGCTAAGTTACCAGAATTTGAGCAGTTCAAATTTTAAAGTATTAGTTATCTTCCTTGAACAACCACACTTTGTATGGAAAACCTGTGCGCGGAGGAACCCACCCGTGGTTAGCCGCACCCTTGTCTTGTTTTCGAGTACGCTCAACGGATTAAGTGAGCTGCGACAAGTGTCGCGCCCTTATTTCGTTTTCGAGTTCGCTCAGCAAGCTAAGTGCGTTGCGACTAGCTGCGGCAAGGTTGCTTGCCGATAAGGCCTTTGCCAGCAGGCTGCTCAGAGTCCAGCACTCAGCGCTCGCGGCAAGGGTCCCTTGTCGACAAATTCCCTAAAAGCGTAAGGTAAAAAGCATACAAAGTAAAGGACCAAAACAAGGGAGATAACACTGCACCAATTGCTCGGAAATAAGATAAATATATTACAGAGATAACTTGTCGCAATAACTAATAGGTTCATGTTCATGGCACACTTTGCAGCAACAAAAGAAATAAGAAGAAAGAGGCCTAGTCTACGCGATCGCCTTCATGCCTGGAGATCTTGTTCACCTTGGCGATGATGTGGGCGACCTGCGCCTTCAGCGCCTCCATATCTGCGTCGGCCGGCAAGCTGCGGAGGACGTTGACGAGATTTATACCAGGATTGCAGTAGACGATCTTCGTCAGAAAGCGCTCCAAGGTACCCGCGCAGAGCTGGCGCGACTCCTCGGCCAGCTGCGCGGGGAGCTTCTCCTGTAGATTTGCGAGTGCCGGCGCGATCCCTCTGAAGAAGAGACTGAGCTTGGTGCTGTGTGGGAGATTTGGATCCGGAGAATATATGAGGTGTTCCACCCTCAGCGCCATCAGCTCCTTGTCGATGTTAGCAGCAGAAGCCACCAGATCTTCAGTCCATACCTCGACGGTCCGGCGGAAGTTGTTAGCTGAGGTGGCGGCGCTCTCCACCAGGCCTCGTTCCCTGCGGACCTCCTCTTTCAGCTTAGTCTCACGGCCCCGGGCGGCGTCCAGCGAGCCAGTCAGCGTGGAGACCTTCAACTCCAGATCGGCAATTGAGTCCTTGGCGGCTTTGAGCTCGTCGCCCTGCTTGGAGAGGCGTACCTGGAGGTCTGAGTTGGTATGGGCGTCTTTCTCACGCTCTATGTTGAGCGCGGTGACCCTTTCCGTGCTCGCCTTCAGGTACTCCTCCAGTTGCGCCACCTTAGCTTCGAGGTCCTTCTTGGCGGTTTCCGCGGCGGCTGCGGCGGCTTTCGCCTCCTTCAACTCTCCGCCAAGGGCCTGCTCCCGGGCGGTAAGGTCTTCCTCGTGAGCGTCGAGGTCGACCTTCCGCTGGGTGAGCTCTCCTTCTCGCCGGGACAGCTCTTCACCAACTAGTCGCTGCTGCTCCTCGGCCTCAGCCTTCTCCAAGAGGAACTCCTGCTGCTCTCCGGCAAGCCTCTCGCGCTCCTCCGCCAAGTCGCGGAGGGCCGCCTGGCTGGCGGCACGGAGTTCAGCAGCGCGCTTATCCAGCTCCGCTCCAGCCTTGGCGCCGAGGGCTTCTCGGGAGTCCAGCTTCGCCTGCCTGGCCCGGTAAAGGGCCAGGAGCCGGAGAAGCAGCTTCTCCTCCTCGGGCTCGTCACTCCCGCCGGGCGCTTCAACGATCTTCAACCCCGCGGAGGCAAGGACCTCTCCATCAAAGGTTTTTCCCTCCTCGGGGGCTCGCGACGAAGACCCCCACGTCACTTGTATGAAGACGCCGTTGGGGGCCTCAAGGTAGAAGCCCGACTGCTCCTTGCCAGCGGAGGGGTCGGCGGCCGGCGCAGCGCTCGACGCTCCTGCCGCCTCCGGGCCGGCAATGTGGTCGCCGTCCCCCTCCCCAGCCGCGGCGTCTGCAGTCGGGGCAGTCTCCTCTGCGGTAGGCTCGTCGGCTTCGGCCATGTCTTCAACGACAGGGGCGTTGCCGTCGTCGCCCTGCGCGCCTTCCTCGCCGATGACCTCGGTCTCCATCCGGTCCGGCGCGGGAGGACCTAGAAGAAGAAGAAAAAGAAAAGAAAAAGTTCAAGCAAATATCCAAAAAAGACAAGTCCAAGAAGACGAGGTTGCAAGACTTACCTTCGCGGACTTCGTCGACGACAGGCTCCCTCGCCGGGGAGCTCTCCCTTGGCGGGGTGGCCACCCTCGCCGGGCTGCTCGCCCTTGGCGGGGTACTCGCCCTTGGCGGAGTACCCGCCCTTGGCGGAGCGCTCTCCCTCGCCGGGGAGTTCGCCCTTGGCGGGGATGGCGGGACCTGCAGCTCTTCGGGGGTACTCTCCGGACGCTCCTGCGGCTGCCGCTCCACTTCTGCACAAGACAAATGAAGCAGCAAGATATCAGTACAAGTTAAAACCTCAAGCGCACCCGACAAGCGAAGAAATCTAAAACCCAGACTTACGCTGGGGGCTGCGCTAGGGGCTGCTCCCCGGAGCAGCGGTTGGGTCCGGCAAGTCCGTCGCCGGCGTGTCTCCTCTCGCCGCGACTGGCGAGTCGTCCTCGACCTCAACCACCGGGACTTTGACCCTCTTCGCCGTCCGCTGGGCCAGGGTCCTGAAATCAAAACAAGAACAAGATTAGAATCACCAAGAAGAAATCAAGTCAGAATTGAAGAAAATACAAGACACAAGTGCTTACTCCTCTTCCTCGTCGTCGTCGTCGCTTAGGGCGGAGAAGTCGAACTCCACCTGAGTTGCCCCGCCGCGAGGAGCGGGAGGAGAAGGCTCCCTCGGGCGCTTGGCGGTCCCCGGGGCTGGGGGCTGCGACGACCCAGCCTCCGCCGACACCGAGGCTCGAGGAGCAGGCGGAGCGGCCGCTCCGCTCTGAGAAGATCCTCCTCCGCTTGGCGCTGGTGCGCGGGTCGCCTCCGCCGCAGCTGGTGCGCGGGTCGCCTCCGCCGCGGCTGGTGCGCGGGGCGCCTCCGTTGCGGCCTGGTTCGCTCTGGTGGCGCGCGTCGCCCGGCGAGTAGGCTGTTGTCGGGGCACCTGCGTCCTTGTCGCTGTGGGCGCCTTGCGGAGACGCTTCAGCGGTGTTCGCTGGGGGCTGGCCCGAGGTGGGGAGTTCTCCGAGGACGATGAGGCGTCGTCATCAAGTCCCAGAGACCCACCGCTGTCCTCCTCGGCCTCGGTGTCCTCCTCCTCTACCCCGGCGGGCCCGCTGGATCCGGCACCTTGTCATGTGGCTCCGCTCCCTCCGGTGGCCCCGCTCCCTCCGGCGCCTCTGTTCCCTCCGGCGGCCTCGCTTGCCGCGGCTTCGCTCACAACTCCGGGGATCCCGGCGTGCCTCAAGGAAGGGACCCCGGCAAGCTCGTCGGGCGGAAGATTGAGCAGTCTGTGGATCTCGGCCTCCTCTGCTTGGCCCACCTCATCCGCGGCCTGCGCCTCGTCCATGGTGAACCCGAAATCTCCTGCTGCTGCGGCTGCGGCGGCCTCTTCCATCCGGGAAGCTATGTAGGCTATGTCCCGCTCTGTGGTGGCCCGAGTGAGACCCTTGTTCTCGTCGGTGATCTTGGGCACCTCGACCAGGTTGTCGAAGAAACTCATGATGGCATCCGGCGTGGGCACTATCCATGTGGGGTCGACGCCGTGAGAATCACATGCGGGCATTATCGCGCGCAGAGCATCCCGGGCCGTGCTGTTGCATAGCGGCACCACTCCCCGGGGAGATCTAAACCACTCCGGATGGGCCGGGTCGTGCTTAAAAAGTTCCCGGACCATCCCCTTCAGCTCCAGCGCCGTGAAGTTGAAGTTCAGACCCGGTCGCAGCCTCATAATATCCGCCGCATTGCCGAACTCCCATGCCGGCCTTTTCCTCTCTTGTAAAGGGGCAATAATGCGGCGGAGGAAGTCTGCGCCTACCTCTCCGATGGTCAACTTAGCTACCCGGAGACGCAGTATCCTAATAAGAGCAACGTTGAGCTTGACATCATCCGGGGCCAACTCGCTCCAGTCTCTGCCGCGCACTATGGCTGTTGTGCGCGGCGCGGTGAAAGGTTCCGGCCGGTCCTCAACAATCCAACACCAGTCCGCGCGCCACTCTTCCCACTTGCCGCGGAGCTCTCCTCGCAGATACGACTCCTTCTTATTCAAGCGGAAGATCCAAGATATGCCCCCGGAGAGGGGGGCGCCGGCCTCTACTCTAGGCATGAAAAAGTGGCGGAACAGCGCTACATTCGGATAGATCCCTATATAGTTTTCGTACAGATGTGCGAAAACCGCCATCGTAAGGATGGCGTTTGGGGTGAAGTCTAGGAGATGGAGGCCATACGTGTTCATGATGTCGCAGAAGAATTCCGAGAAGGGAGGACACAAGCCGCAGTGGAAGAAGACAGCGAAGAAGAAATACCCGCCGGGAAGCAGATCCTTGGCGCCGGCGGGGTAGACTCTGGTCCGGGGATGCGCCTTGGTCTCCTTGGCCCAGAACAGGTAATACTTGTTCCAGAGTTCCCTCGCGCTGAGTCTTGGCGCGAAGACGACATTCCTCTTCCACAAGAGAGCAAGCTTTGCCGCCTGCTCGGATTTCTCCTTCTTGGTCTTCTCCGCCTTCGCCTTCTCGGTCTTCGGGGCCATGGCGGAGGCGGCGAGGGAAGGGGCGAGGAGTTCGGCGGCGCCGCAGATGCGGAAGGAGGCGGAGGAGGTGTGGAGGCGGAGCGCAAAGGGGAATTTCTGGAGGTTGAAGACAGAGTGAATGCGGAGGAGGGAAACTGCCCCTGCTTCCTGTGCTTTTAAAGGGGAAGTGGGGGACGCTCCGCATTTCCCATTAAAGAACGTGGCCACGATCTCTCCCACGACGCCGCAATCGATGCGTGCCGTTAGGGAGGGACGCGGCGGATGCGGAAGGGGAATTACGGCTTGCCGTGGGCCGCGTGTGCCCGTGCACTGTTTTGGGCCTGGCCCAACAGCGCTCGGCACCGTGTGTGGCACAGGCCCGGGGGCTCCTGTCGGTGTACTAAGGTAGGGGTACCTTAGTACCCCAACTTGTGCACAGGCAGTAGCAGCTTCCCGCGGTAGGGCTCACCACGCGCTTGCCGGAAACCTTTTCTGATCCTTATTAAGCCATTCAAAAACAAAGTATACAAGACAGAAGATCAAGGCCCCGGCAAGTGGAGCTTGCCGGGAAGGCCGTCCCAGGCTCAAGACTATCTCATTTAACACAAGACCCTGGCAAGAGGAGCTTGCCAGGAAAACCAGAAGACTGCATCTCAGAAGACATGCCTCGGCGCACTCTGCGCCCCGGCAAGGGCCCGGGGAGCGATAAGCTTCCCGACCCGGCAAGATCAAGACCCCGACAAGGTGCTTGCCGGGGGAACCTGCGCTGTGTGCCCGCGCTCCAGCTCATCGGCTCCAGGGACGCGTGGCGGATGGCTGTGCAGCCTGGGGGACACGGTGGCATTCCACGGTGACGAGGCTATCGCCGTGGCGAACGGAGACGCAAGGGCGGGTGCTTTTTGGGTCGACGGCGACGGGCATTAAATGCTCTTGTCCCCCACTGTCAAATTAAGTGATGATCACTGTTCATCCACTACTCATGTACTGTTCCCGCACTGTTACAACTACCACCAAAGTTACGTTTTTGCCCTTCTCCTACGTTGACACCTGTTGGTGACCCCTTGAGCTATAAAAGGAGGCCCATGCACAACGTAGAAAGGGTTCGGAACCTAGATAGTTCTCTCGCTCGGTGTAGCTAGTTCTCTCGCTCGGTGTAGCTAGTTCTTCAAGCTCCCGAGCTCACAAACGTAATACAAACCAAGCAGGAGTAGGGTTTTACGCGTCCGCGCGGCCCGAACCTAGGTAAACTGCCCGCGTGCTCTATTCGATCCGCTCTTCGTGCTCCCTCCGCTCCCTCACCGCTACGACAAGGGTCTCCGGTCCCATAGGTGTTCGTGGTGGACAGTTTCCCCCGACATCTTTGGCGTGCCAGGTAGGGGGCGTCGAGGTTGTGCGAACCTGATCCGGCTTTCACGCGGGCGCATTCTTCATCAACCTCTCCAACTTCGTTAGCTTCATCAGCAACAGCAACATGGCCCCGAAGAAGAAGGCTTCGGAGGTCGCAGGCCCGTCTGCGTCTGTTGCACCGCCACCAGAACCAACGGTGGGTGGAGGAGACGCCGGCGGAAGGGTGGTCGCCGGCGAGGAAACTCGCGGCACCGCCAAATCCAAGGACAAAACGGACGATCGAGCCTTGGTGTCCGTAGACGCGCCACGTCCATCTCAGCAGACGACCACCCAGCAGCGCCGTGGTACAGGAGGTACCATCCGCTTGCTGGGGCAAGGGCAAACCGGAGGATCGCGGGATGCTCCAGGCCATCGTCCTGGCACAAGCAAGGCGCGGTCGCCGGGGCGAGACCCTGCTCCTTCTAACCCTGTTAGAAGTCCGAGCATATCTCTCTCCTCGCACCGCTCGCCACAGCTCCCCTCCTCTCCAGCAGAAGCACTCGCAAGAGCGCAGCTGCTCCTCGACTTCCCTCCAGCGGCAGACAAGGCCGAAGACTGGAGGGCAACCATCCAGAGCCTGATCGCCTTCGCCAATAACGACACGCCGCAGCAGCCGGCGACCTCGCGGCCACGGCAAGTCGAGAAGTCGAAGGCCGACGGCGACAAGACCGCCGGGGGTGCAACTACGGTGCACTCCCCGCTGCGGAAGTAGAAGATGCCTCCCCGCCGGATTAACGTCGACGACGACTCCACGGCGTCGTCGGATCCGCGGGCTCGTCGGGACCAGCGCCAAGTCCTTGACGATCGGCGGCAAGAAGATGCTCGAACAACGATCGAGCGTCGGCGAGAAGCCCGGCGACAATCTGATCAGCGTGCTGGGACCGCTGTCGACGCGCACGCGCCCGGTGAACCAAGCGACTTGCCGTACGCGGCAGGTTGCCCTGCGTTCACCCGCGAGCTGCGGCGTGTCCAGTGGCCCAGTATGAAAAACTTCAAGCCCGACGTACCCGAGAAGTACGACGGCAAGACGCACCCCTCGGAGTTCCTCAGTATCTACACCATCGCGGTGCAGGCTGCCGGGGGGCGCGACGAGAAGATACTGGCGAACTACTTCCCGCTGGTGCTTAAGCCGAACGTTCGTTCTTGGCTTATGCACTTGCCGGAAGGCTCTATTTCTTCGTGGGCGGATTTGTGCCACCAATTTGTTGGCGCCTTCACGGGCGGCCACAAACCCCACGGCCAGGAGAGTGATCTCCACATTCTGGCCCAGAAGGAAGGAGAACCTCTGCGCAAATACATCCAACGCTTCAGCCGCGTGCAGCACAACATTCCCGACGTCCACCCCGCCGCGCTTATCAGCGTGTTCCACTAGAACGTGCGTAACCGTCGCATGCGGGAGGAGATGGCCATGACGAAGATCCGGGATGTCAGCGAGCTCTACGCTCTGGCTGACAAGTGCGCGCGCGCCGAAGAGGGGAGGAGACTCCCCGGTGAGGATGCTGGCGCAGGGGGAAGCGACAGCGAGGATGCCGCCTCGGCAAAGAAGAGCCGGCGGCAGAACAACAGGAAGAAGAAGAGCAAGGAGGTACTGGTCGTCGAGAAGTCCGGCAAGGAGGCTCCCGCCAAGACGACGCAGGCTGGCGGCTCCGGCAAGGAGCCTGCCCCTGTAGCGGCAGCCGACAAGCCGGACGGCTCCGACAAGCAATATTGCAAGATCCACCGCACCAAGGGCCACGACCTCTCGAACTGCAAACGCGTCGAGTACCTCGTAGAGCAGCAGAAGGCTGAATACGAGCGGCGCGACAAGGAGAAGGCTCAAGGTGGCGGAGGAGAGCCAAGCAAGAAGCGGCCTTTCAATGGCTGGGGAGGACGCCGCGGCAAGGCCAAGCAGCGGCAAGGTGATCGACCTCCCCGGGGCCGCGATAAGGATGAAGAGGAAGACGACGACGACGACATGGAGGAAGGCGATAACAGCGAGCAGGAGTTCCAGAAGGCCACAGAAGTACTGTGCGTCGACGGGGGCGCCTCTCTGCACACTTCCCACCGCCAACTCAAGCAGTGGGTGCGGGAAGTAAACGCAGCAGAGCCGCCCGTTGAGTCGCGCAGGCTCCTGAAGTGGTCCAGCACGCCCATCATTTTTGATCTTGAGGACCACCCTGACCGCACCACTGCGGTCGGGTGCTTGCCGATGCTGGTCTCGCCCACCATCCGCAACCTCAAGGTCACCAAAATGTTGGTTGACGGCGGGGCCGGGCTAAACTTGATCTCCTCAGCTGTGATCAAGAAACTCTAGATCCCAGATGGCGAGCTCGAAGAGACCGGTTCGTTCCAAGGAATAAACCCGGGAAGGAGCAAGCCCAAGGGGAAGATCACTCTGCCAGTGACCTTTGGCGGGGAGCTCAACTTCAGGACGGAGAGGATAGCCTTTGATGTTGCCGATATCCCATTGCCATATAATGGGATACTTGGACGTCCTGCCCTCGTAAAGTTCATGGCAGCTTCCCACTACGCTTACAATGTACTCAAGATGCCGGGGCCGATAAGCGTCATCTTTGTCCATGGCGACAAGAAGGACGCGCTTATCTGCGCCGACAAGATCTACCGGGATGCAGCAGCCGCAGCGGAGAGCAACGCACTTGCCGCTGAAGCTCCCGGGGGGAACAAGACCAAGACCATGTCCGGCAAGTGCTCAGGGGCCCACTCCGGCAAACGCACCTCTTCGGAGTGCTGCGCTGCCGTCGAGGACGTTCCATCGAGCTCCACCGGCAAGTGCAAGAAAGGAATGGCCGCTCCACCGGCAACCAAGAAGGTGTCCGCCAAGGAGGACGGCACTGGTGGTACCTTCACCATCAGTGCTACACTTGATAGCAAATAGGAAAGCGCGCTCGTTGCCTTCCTGTGGGCGAATGTCGATGTGTTTGCATGGCAACCATCTGATATCCCCGGCGTTCCCAGGAAGGTAATTGAGCATAAGCTTGTTGTTTGCCCTCATGCGCGGCCCATCAAGCAGAAGGTCAGGAAGCAAGCCGTGGAGCGCCAAGAATTCATTGCCGAAGAAATCAAGAAGTTAGAAGCAGCGGGCCTGGTTAGAGGCGTGATCCATCCGACATGGTTAGCAAACCCAGTTGTCGTGCGTAAGGCTAACGGGAAGTGGAGACTGTGTATAGACTTCACCGATGTGAATAAAGCATGTCCCAAGGATCCATTTCCCTTGCCGCGCATTGACCAGATTGTTGACTCCACTGCTGGATGTGAGCTGCTCTCCTTCCTTGATGCATACTCAGGCTACCACCAGATCTTTATGGCCAAGGAAGACGAGGAGAAGACTGCGTTCATTACTCCATGTGGCACATATTGCTTCATTCGCATGCCTTTCGGATTGAAGAATGCAGGCTCAACATTTGCAAGGGTGGTGCACACTGCTTTTGAGCCACAGATCCACAAAAATGTAGAAGCTTACATGTATGACATAGTGGTGAAGAGCAAGAGCAAGGATACCCTAATCCAAGATTTGGAAGAAACTTTTGCAAATCTGCGTAAGATCCAACTCAAGTTGAACCCCAAGAAGTGCGTATTTGGAGTCCCCTCCGGCAAGCTTCTCGGGTTCTTTGTGTCCCAGAGGGGGATTGAAGCCAATCCCGACAAGATTCAAGCCATCGAGCAGATCGAAGCCCCGAAGCGTGTCAAGGACGTAAGGAGACTTGCAGGTTGTGTGGCTGCCCTCAGTAGGTTCATTTCAAAGTCTGCAGAACGCGCCCTGCCTTTCTTCAAGATTTTGAAGAAGGCAGGTCCTGTGAAGTGGACTCCGGAAGCGGAGGCAGCGCTTCAAGACTTGAAAGGATACCTATCCTCCACTCCAATACTTGTCGCACCTAAACCACAAGAGAAGTTGCTGCTGTACTTAGCGGCAACCAATCAAGTGGTTAGTGCTGCGTTAGTAGCGGAGAGGGAGGCCGATGAGGAGTCTACACCACCGGCAAGCGAATCCAGCGACAAGCAGGGGGCCGCTCCGACAAGCTCTGGCCCCGATAAGGACAACTCTGCGCAAAAGCAAGAAGAAGTGCGGAAGAAGATGGTGCAGCGCCCGGTGTATTTCGTAAGTTCCCTCTTGCAGGGGGCTAGATCGAGATACTCCGGGGTGCAGAAGTTGCTTTTCGGCCTCCTCATGGCCTCGAGAAAGCTGCGCCATTATTTCCAAGCACATGAGATAACAGTGGTCACTCGCTTTCCGTTGAAGAGGATACTACAAAATCCAGAAGCAACAGGCAGGATCGTCGAGTGGGCACTGGAACTGTCGAGCTTTGGTCTCAAGTTTGAAAGTACCTCAACCATACAGAGCAGAGCTTTGGCAGAATTTATAGCTGAATGGACCCCAACGCCCGATGAAGAAGTTCCAGAGACAAGCGTACCCGTGCAAGAAGCGACAAGCGAATGGGTAATGTACTTTGATGGTGGCTTCTCGCTGCAAGGCGCTGGAGCCGGTGTGGTACTCATAGCACCCACCGGGGAACACCTCAAGTATGTTATCCAGATGCACTTTCCCAGAGAACAAGCGACAAACAACACTGCAGAGTATGAGGGTCTGCTTGCCGGCCTCAGAATTGCAGCTGAACTTGGGATTAGGAAGCTAATTATGCGCGGAGACTCTCAGTTAGTGGTCCGACAAGTCAACAAGAGTTACCAGAGCCCTTTGATGGAAGCTTATGTAGATGAAGTGAGAAAGATTGAAGAGCACTTTGAAGGTCTGCAAATGGAGCACGTCCCGAGAGCTCAGAACGATATAGCAGATGGCCTTACAAAGTGTGCTGCAATGAAGTTACCTGTGGAACCAGGGACCTTCCTGCTCAAGCTGACTCAGCCATCCGTTACACCATCAATTGGGCAGACCAAGAAGAGAAAGTTGGTCTCCGGCGACTACTTGCCGGCGGATCTTCCAGAGGCCGCCGCCAAGGTCCCCAAGATCAACGATCAGAACGCTGAGGAACAATTTGCTCCTGCAGATCTAAGGGTCTGTACAGTTGAAGCAAGCGTTCCCGACAAGCCTTGCCCCGGCAGGCTTGCCGGGGGACCATCAGCTCCGGTAGAACCAGAGGTTCTTGCCGTAGAAGCTGGGGTTCCCGCAGCGGCCCTCATGCCTTTGGTCCTTGCCGTTGAGCCTCGGGCTCCGGCATGGGCACAGCAGATCGTCCATTTTCTGCAAACTGGAGAACTTCCCGACGACCCAGCAGAGATAGAGAAAATAACCAGACAGTCAAGTATGTACCAGTTCGTGGACAATGAACTGTACAGAAGAAGGCTCAATGGTGTCAGGTTGAAGTGCATTTCCAGAGAAGATGGACAGAAGCTGTTGGCAGAAATACATGGAGGCATATGTGGCCACCACATTGGCGCAAGGGCACTTGCCGGAAAAGCATTCCGACAAGGGTTCTTTTGGCAAGAAGCCCTCCAAGATGCACAAGTAACCAAGTGTGAAGCGTGCCAGTTCCATGCCAAACAAATTCATCAGCCAGCTCAAGCTCTCCAGACGATCCCTTTGTCCTGGCCCTTCTCGGTCTGGGGGCAATGTTTGCATGTTTAATGATTCTATTTGAGGATAAGAGTTGTAGAAGTGCAAGCTCTTGCCAATGCAACCAAAAGACCGGTCTGATGGAAGAGACTAGGCAACACATTATACGTCAACACTCCCCCTCACGTGTGGCTACCTAAGCCTAAACGTGGACCGAAAGTGGGCTGCAATTTAATTGTGCCAGCCGGGTCTTGAACTCAAGACCTCTTGGCTCCGATACCATGTAGAAGTGCACGCTCTAGCCAATGCAACCAAAAGACCGATCTGATGGAAGAGGCTAGGCAGCACATTATACGTCAACAAGAGTATTAAATATGCAGAGGTATTTAGTATGCAATGTTGAATTGTAATTTTAGTGATTTTCTATAGTATGGAATGATAAGGTTTTGAGTTGATTTACACTAACTTATCTCACGAGTTCTTGTTGAGTTTTGTGTGGATGAAGTTTCTGAGATTTAGGAAAACCGCTACATGAGAGGGACACAAAAGCCCAACCTTGGGAATGGCCGAGGCATCCCATGTTAATAATTCAAGAAATCTCAATCAACTAAGCTTGGGGATGCCCCGGTTGGCATCCCACCTTTATTGATCAACAATTACCGGTTAGCAACGGTTTAGCTTAAGTTTTTGCTTATTCACATGATACGTGCTACCTTTGCAATATCATTTTATTTTGTTTTGCTTACTATTTGAATAAAGTACTTAAGATCTGAAATTCTTAAATGAGAGAGGGTCTTCTCATAGCGAGTTAATTATTTGACTACTCATTGATCTTCACTTATATCCTTTTAGAGTAGTTTGTCAGTTGCTCTAGTGCTTCACTTATATCGTTTTAGAGAACGGTTGTGGTTTTATTTTATAGAAACTGATGTACTCTCATGCTTCACGTATATTGTTTTAAGAGTCTATAAACATCATGGTAATTTTCTTGGCTTATGAATGTAGTCCTAATATGATAGGCATCCAAAGGAGATATAGTAAAAACATTCATATATAGAGCATTGGATACTATGTGAAGTTTGACTCCTTGTAATTGTTTTGAGATGTTAAGATGGTAATATTAGAGTCATGCTAGTGGTAGTTCGTGAGGTTAAACAAATAATTGTGTTAAGGTTTGCGATTCCCGCAGCATGCACGTATGGTCTCCTAACTTTGTAACCAAATTTGAGCGCATTGTATCTTGATTGTTTACCTTTGCGTGAAGGTCAGGGGCACACAATGGTTAACTCCTACCAACCTCCCCCCTAGGATCATTCGTCATAGTACTTTGCTTCAAGGGCTAATAGAATTTTGTAATAAGTATGTGAGTTCTTTATGACTAATGTTGAGTCCATGGATTATACGCACTCTCACCCTTCCACCTTGATAGACACTCTAGTGCCGCGCGCAACTTTCATTGGTACATATTACCCTCCTTATACCTTCCTCAAAACAGCCACCATACCTACCTAATATGGTATTTCCATATCCATTCCGATATATATTGCCATGTAACTCCACCATTCCGTTTATTATGACACGCATCATCATTGTCATATTGCTTTGGATGATCATGTAGTTGACATAGTATTTGTGGCAAAGCCACCGTTGATATTTTTCATACAAGTCACTCTTGGTCATTTCACATCCCGGTACACCGTCGGAGGCATTCATATAGAGTCATACCTTTGTTCTCTTATCGAATTGTAATATCGAGTTGTAAGTAAATAAAAGTGTGATCATCATCATTATTAGAACATTGTCCCATGTGAGGTTATCAAAATAAAACAGTCCAATGAAGCCCAATAAACAAAAGAGTCCAAAGAAGCCCACCAAGAAGGAAAGAGGCCAAAGAGCCCAAAATAAAAAAATGAGAGAAAAGGAGAGAAGGGACAATGTTACTATCCTTTTCCACACTTGTGCTTCATAATAGCACCATGTTCTTCATGATAGAGAGTCTCCTATGTTGTCACTTTCATATATTACTAGTGGGAACTTTTCGTTATAGAACTTGGCTTGTATATTCCAGTGATGTGCTTCCCCAAATGCCCTAGGTCTTCATCAGTTAGAAAGTGGATGCACAACCACAAGTTGTCTTTTGAGCTTTCATACACTTATAGCTCTAGTGCATCCATTACATGGCAATCCCTACTCACTCACATTGATATCGATTGATGAACATCTCCATACTCCGTTGATTTGCCTAGTCAATGTGAGACTTTCTCCCTCCTTTTGTCTATTACCACCTTCTATTCGACCCATAGTGCTTCATGTATTGCACAAAGAGTTGTAAAAGTTTGAAAAAGTAAAGTATGAAAACAATTGCTTGCCTGACAGCAGGATGGGCATGAGGGGTACCTTGTGTTAAGAAAAGAGAGCATAAAAGACTATATGATTTTGTAGGGATAACTTTCTTTAGCCATTTTATTTTTGAAGCTACGTATATTGCTTTTGGTATGCTTGAAGTATTTATGTTTTAATATTGATAAACTTCTACTTTGAGTCTTATGGATCTGAACATTCATGGCACAATAAAGAATATTGCATTGATAAATATGTTGGTTAGCATTCCACATCAAAAATTCTGTTTTAATCATTTACCTACTCGAGGACGAGCAGGAATTAAGCTTGGGGATGCTTGATACGTCTCCAATGTATCTATAATTTTTTATTGTTCCATGCTATTATATTCACTATTTTGGATGTTTTATATGCATTAATATGCTATTTTAATTTTCGGGACTAACCTATTAACCTAGAGCCCAGTGCCAGTTCTCGCAGAAAAGGAATATCAAACACAGTCCAACTGACCTGAAAATTTACGATGATTTTTTATGGGCCAAAAGAAGCCCACGGAGTGCCGAAGATGGACCAGAAGAGCCATCAGAACACCACAAGGGTGCCCCGCTAGGGCGCGCCCCCTACCTTGTTGTCGCCTGGTGGGTCCCCCTGACTTGTCCCCGACGCCAAAAATTCTTATAAATACCAAAACCTCCAAATATAAACATAGATCTGGCGTTCCACCACCGCAACCCTCTATAGCCACGAAAAACTAATCGAGAGCCCGTTCTGGCACCCTGTCGGAGGGGGAAATCATCATCGGTGGCCATCTTCATCTTCCCGGCGGTCTCCATGACGAGGAGGGAGTAGTTCACCCTCGGAGCTGAGGGTATGTACTAGTAGCTATGTGTTTGATCTCTCTCTCTCTCTCTCTCGTGTTCTTGATTTGGCACGATCTTGATGTAATGCGAGCTTTGCTATTATAGTTGGATCTTCTGGTGTTTCTTCCCCTCTGCCTTGCTGTAATGAATTGAGTTTTCCCTTTGAAGTTATGTTACCGGATTAAGTCTTTAAGGATTTGAGAACACTTGATGTATGTCTTGCATGTGCTTATCTATGGTGACAATGGGATATTCACGTGATCCACTTGATGTATGTTTTTGTGATCAACTTGGGGGTTCAGTGCCCTTGTGAACTTATGAATAGGGGTTGGCACGCGTTTTTGTCTTGACTCTCCGGTAGAAACTTTGGGGCACTCTTTGAAGGTCTCTGTGTTGGTTTGAATAGATAAATATGAGATTGTGTGACGCATATTGTATAATGAAACCCGTGGATACTTGTGGTGAAATTGGAGTATCTAGGTGACATTTGTGTTTTGGTTGATGTGTGTCTTAAGGTGTTATTTTAGTAAGAACTATAAGGATGTCTGTGACACTTATAGGAATAGCCCAATAGATCGATCAGAAGGAATAACTTTGAGGTGGTTTCATACCATACAATATTCTCTTACTTTGTTCTCCACTATTAGTGACTTTGGAGTGACTCTTTGTGCACGTTCAGGGATTGTTATATGATCTAATTATGTTATCATTGTTGAGAGAACTTGCACTAGTTAAAGTATGAACCCTATGCCTTGTTTCTAAGCATTGCAATACCGTTTGTGATCACTTTTATCATTAGTTACCTTGCTGTTTTTATATTTTCAGATTAAAAAATCTATATCTACCTTCCATATTACACCTGTATCACCATCCCTTCACCGAACTAGTGCACCTATACAATTTACCATTGTATTGGGTGTGTTGGGGACACAAGATACTCTTTGTAATTTCGTTGTAGGGCTGTTTGAGAGAGACCTTCTTCATCCTACGCCTCTCACGAATTGATAAACCTTAGGTCATCCACTTGAGGGAAAATTGCTACTGTCCTACAAAACTCTGTGCTTGGAGGCCCAACACGAGTCTATAAGAAGAAGGTTGTGTCGTAGACATCATAAGGCCCCTGAGTTGCGATGCTCAGGGGTCCCTGTTGGCGTTTTGGGATCGGGGGTATCCAGAACTACCTTCCTGCAACCAGGGCATGGATCCCACGACGGCCTTGTACGGCCCAGCGGAGAAGCCTCGAAGACAAGACCCTCGCGAGGTCCCCTACCCTCCCGAGGAGAGCATCATAAGACCTCCAGAGAAGCATCCTCGCCAAGCCGCCTCTGGAGGAGCGAAGGTTTCTATGCAAGTGCCTAACCTCACTAGGCTTGAATGACGTGAACCATGATGACCGAGGACAAGGGGGCGCCAGCGGGTGCGGAGGAGACAATTTTCACCTTGGTGCTAAGGAGGCAAGGATAGACGTAGGTTCCCGAGGAATCTTCCAAAGGTTTCCATTCAGGTGTTGGAAGACCAAGACCACGTGCGCGGCAGGACAGATGTCATCACCGAGGCCATCGCTGCGTCACGGCCAGAAGCTTTGCAGGCAAAGACCAACTTTTGTGAGGATAAGATGTACCTCTTGTCCCCTTTCAAATTTGGCCATTGTGGAGTCCCTTCACGACTAAAAGGAAAGGGAAGAGGACTGTGGCCACTATAAATATAGGCTAGCCACCACCTTAGAGGGGATCAGAGCAATTCCACCCTAACACTTGAGCCCTCGCGAGGTTACTCATCCATGGGACAAGTTCATCCTCAACCTCCTCGTGAGGCCAATCCACCACAAAGCGGGAGCAGGGTTTTACACCATGAGGTGGCCCGAACGTGGGTAAATCTCCGTGTTCTCCCCCCCTTCATCCATCCAACTAGGTGAGCTTGAAACTTGAGCGTGGCGAGCAAAGAGTAAAGGTGAAGCGGACCACTTCATTCACGCCCTGAGTTCAAACCTCTTTGGGTCTACGGAGCCCTGAATCCAACATTTGGCGCGCCAGGTAGGGGTGTGTGGGAACTCTACCACTTCTCTAACCCCACTCCGCTCATGCACCGTCGTCTCCATGGCGGTCGCCGCCCTACAAGCATGGCTATCCGAGGCCTACAGGAGCATCGCGGGTTGCCCGTCCTTCACCCCAGACCTGGACCGGGCGAGGTGGCCTGTGAGATGTAGGCCGGCGCTGCCCCCCGTGGTATGATGGTGCCCCTGGTCCCGAGGGATTCCTCCGGTTGTACGAGCAGGCCATACAAGCGGCGGGTGGTGATGACAAGGCAACGATGAACTTGTTTCCCTTGGCCCTCACGGAGGCCCCATGGTCTTGGCTTCGTGGCCTCCCGAGCGCCTCGATCTCCTCTTTGGAGGAGTTCCGGGCCAATTCGTTGCGTGCTTGGTAGTGCCGATGACCCAAGCAGTCGCGTGCGTCATCGACGGGTCGCAGTCGCCTGCCTCGGGCCACTATGTCAAGTGGCTCCTCCATTGGGCTGGCGCTGCACGACAGCTGCAACATACTCCTCTAGGCCCTTTGGCGCCCGAAGGCGGCATCACCTTCGACTCCAGAGATCACCCGGAGGTTACAGTGGCTGTGGGTGTGCTCCTCATGTTGTGCACCCCTAGTATAAGCAACATCATGGTCACCAAGACCCTCATCGATGGCGGCGCGACTTAAATGTCCTCTAAGTGGAAACCTTCGACCCACTCCAGGTGCCGTACGACCAGCTTGCGCCCACCAAGCCTTTCTTGGGGGTGGTCAAGGGCTCAATCACCCTCCTACGGCATGCGCGACTCCCAGTTACCTTCTGCACGTGAGAGAACTACCGCACTGAGCTGAACAACTTCGACGTGGCCCGTATTGGCCTCCCATACAATACAATCCTGGGGTATCCGGCCCGCGGCATGTTCATGGCGGCAACCCTTCCGTCCCACAACATCATCAAGATATTGGGCAGTAGCGGCATCATCACGGTGGCTGGGGACACGAAGGACACTGTCCGAGACCTCAAGCTCGGCTACAAAGCCGAGGCGGCCTAGTGCCCTGATGTCGGGGACCCCCCGACGACTCCAGAGGCCGCGCCCACCAAAAAGAAGCATCATTTCTCTCAAGACCGAGCGAAGATGAAGCATGTGCCTGTCGATAGCGGGGGCTTGGGCCCCACCTTCAATATAGGTGCGGGCCTTCCCTAAGACCAGGATCAGGCATTGGCTGGCTTCTTGAGGGCCAACAAAGATGTGTTCGCGTGTGAAGGATCCGACTTGGTTGGTGTACCGAGGGAAGTGAAGAAAATGCGTCAAGCGCAAGTGTAGCAAGCGTTCATCGTCCAAGAAGTTTGCAATCTGCAAGAGGCGAGAGTCATTCAAGGGATTCGCCCCCAGACTGGTTAGAACACTAAGTGATTGTCCCCAAGAATGGGGGCAAGGAGCGCATGTGTGTTGACTTAACGAGCCTCAACAAGGCTTTCCCCCAAGATCTTATCCTGCTCCCACGCATCGAGTAGATCGGGGACTCCACCGCAGAGTGCGATCTACTATGCTACCTGGACGCTTTCTCAGGCTATCATCAAATCAAGATGGCGGTGGAGGATGTTGAGAAGATAACCTACATTTCCCTATGTGATGTGTATTGTTACATGTGCATGCCCGTCGGACTGTGGAATGCGGGCGCGACCTTTCAATGGCTGATGCATATCACACTGGGGTGCCAAATGGGGAGGAACATGGAGGCATATATCTACGACATCGTGCTTAAATAGCGAGAGGCGAAGAACCTTATCAGGGACTTGGAAGAGATCTTCGCCACTCTACGCAAAGTGAACCTGAGGCTCAACCCAGAACAGTGTGCGTTCGGGGTCCCATCTGACAAGCTATTGGGGCTCCTTGTCTCACAGTGAGGCATTGAGGCCAATCCAGAGAAGGTCAAGGCAATTGACAGTATGCACCCTCTTCAGACCCTCAAGCAAATGTAGAGGCTCGTTGGCTGCATGACCTCCCTGGGGTGTTTCATCTCCAAGATCGGCTAGCGCGCCCTCCCTTTCTTAAGCTGATGAAGAAGAAAGGCCCTTTCGAGTGGACCCCAGAAGCTCAGGTGACCTTTGAAGACCTCAAGAGGTACCTCACGAGCCCACATGCCATGGTGGCGCCTTGCCCTCACGAGCGCCTAGTGTTGTACCTGGCGGCCTCCCCCCACTCCGCCAGCGCAGCGCTTGTGGCGGTTCGAAAGGAACTTATCATCTCAGGCACCAAACAGGGCATCCTGTGTAGGGTCATGTAGCATTCGCCAGCTCAGGATGGCACTCCCGAGGCCTTCGGCACTCCACCAACTAGTGGAACCCGCGAGCCCCCATACCCCACGCCAGGCAAGCCACTTCAAATTCCTCGCCCCTCGTTGAGCATCCGATGTACTTCGTCAGCACCGTACTGCGAGATGCGCGCTCACGCTACCATATGTAGCAGAATCCCTTGCTCACTCTCCTCGTCGCCTCAAGGAAGTTGCGTCACTACTTCTAGGGCCACCCCATCAAGGCTGTCTCGGCGTACCCCCTAGAGAAGGTGCTGTGCAGCCCGAACGCGGCTGGAAAGGTCACAGAACGGAACATCGAGATGCATGCCTTCGAGCTAGAGTTCAGCACAACCCGGGTCATTAAGAGTGCGACCCTCGCCGATTTTGTATCAGAATGGATGGACCCTCCTAGCCGGGGGCTGGATGAGGGCCCATCCCTCACACCAGGAAATGAAGCGCCCAATGGCTGGGTCATTCACTTTGACGATGCCTTCGCAAGGCAGGGCGCAGGGGCTGGAGTTGTGCTCATCTCCCCGGCCAAGAATAAGCTCTACTATGTCGTCCAACTTTGCTTTCACCATGGTCAGAAGGTCTACAACAACGTTGTAGAATATGAGGTGTTGATCACTGCCCTCAGGGCCGCGGCCGCCGTGGGGATCTAGCGCCTCACCATCAAGGGCGATTCTCAGCTCCTCGTCAACTTCTCCAACAAGGAGTACAAACCTTAGGACGAGCCCATGGAGGCATACTTAGAGAGGTACGTAAAATCGAGAAACATTTTTCGGGCTAGGAATTACAGCATGTCCCGCACGGCACAAACAAGGAAGCGGACGACATCGCCAAGAGGGTATCAAGCCGCGAGCCCCAGAAGCCAGGCATCTTCGAGGAGAGGCTCTTCTAGCCATAAACCGCACCCCTGGCTGTGGGCCCAAAGCTGCTTCGGAAGTAGCCGCCACAGACCCCATCCCCAAGAGCCCCAGCCTGTGGCCTGGCCTAGTATACCGACTTCTCCTAGAATTGGAGCCTCAGGGGGGCTACTGGATTGAGGAAATCAAGGGTTTCCTTCTCGGAGGCGCCTTGGCGTAGAAGGAGGAAGACGCGGAGCGCGTGGTTCGCTAAGCCACTTCTTAGTGCTTACATGACGGCGAGTTGTATTGGAGATGCTTCAACGACGTCTTGCTGAGTTGCAAATCCGATGAGCTGGGGCGCGAGATGTTAGCTGACATCCAGGGTGGAGATTGCAGGCACCACTCTTGGTCGCGCACCCTTGTGGGCATGGTATTTCATAGCGGATTCTAATAGCCTACGGTGCGCCACGATGCCACCGAGGTGGTGCGGTCCTGTGAAGCCTGCCAGTTCTATGCCAAGGAAATTCATCAGCTTGCGCAATGTATCCAAACAATCCTGCTCTCGTGGCCCTTCGCGGTTTGGGGACTGGACATCCCAGGCCAATTCCCCGAGTGCCCGGTGGCTATCGCTACCTCTATGTCACCATCGACAAGTTCACTAAGTGGGAAGAGGTGGAGCTCGTGCACTCCATCCCCACCGGCTCAGCTATCAGGTTCATCAAGGGCCTTGTGAGCCGTTTCAATGGTCCTAACTGCATTATTACTCACAATGGCTCCGAATTCACAAGTAACCTCTTCAAGACGTAGTGTTCTAACATTGGAACGCAAATATGATACGCTTCGGTGGCGCACCTATGGAGCAATGGCCACGCCGACCGTGCTAATGCGGAGGTCCTGAGGGACCTCAAGATGAGGAGCTTCAAGAAGAGGATCGAGGCCTGAAGTAGGGGTTGGCTCGGTGAGTTTCAGTCCATGTTGTGGTCCATACGCACCACTACAACTAAGCCCATCGTCTACGGGGTTGAGGCTGCACTCCCGCATGAGGAGAGGCTTCGCTCCCCGCAAGCAATGGCGATTGACGAGGCGCGTCAAGACGCCGCGTGGGGAACTGATCTCATGCTGGGGGAGGAGGCCCGCCGCCAGGCCTTGCTCCGCGTAGTACGGTACCAATAGGCACTGCGGCTCTACCATTGCCACAGCATCCACCCTCGGACGCTTGAGGTTGGAGTCCTCTTGCTGAGGTGCGTCATCTCCTAGGAGGGCCTCCACAAGCTCTCGCCTGTGTGGGAGGGCCCGTTCTGGATTGCCCGCGTCTCCAGGACTAGCGCCACGCGCCTGGAGACGCAGGAGGGGGTCTCGATCCAGAATGCCTGGAACATCCAGCACCTCCGCAAGTTCTACCCGTGACACTCTCACGTAAAAATGGGTAGACCTGTACACGCCTAAGATTCTCCCGGTGCACCGCTCCTCGGTCCCACGGGGGCTCCCGCCCATGCGCAAGTGGAAGCCGCATGCTCAGCGCTGGCGGACGACACGATCTTTCAACGACTGTGCCTAGGCCTAATGGAGGCCCTATGCTCCACGCTGGTTGGAAGACTAGAAGACTTGTGTAGGTGTTAGACGTGGCTATTTTTGCTCTCTTTTGTAACCAAATTTGCTGCTTCTTGGAATGAATTTTGAAGTTTTCGCATTTTTAGTTGGAAAAAGGGTCCGTCGCTCTCTGCAGCATGTCCCGCGAGCGGGGGCTGGGTGTGGTGTGGACCACTGAGCCAGCCCAGGCCGGTTGTGGGTTTGCTAACACGCACAGCTCGCCAAGACCCTGCCTCTCGAAACCTCCCGAGACGCTCCAGGCGAGCCAGTGGGTACGTATCGCACTCAGCCCTTGGCCTTAGGAGCACTCATCCCATGACCTTGTCGGGCATTGCAACTGGACGTACTAGTGGCAACCGACCCTCGCTCGGGGGTTTTAGGCACTCACGCTTGGCATAAGTTTCTCCAGAGGCCTAAGCGCTCGCGAGCCCCCAAGAGGCCTCGCGACCGACGAGCCCTTCCCAAGACACCGGAGTGATCTGGTCTAGGATCGCACGCAAGATCAAAAGCTCTGTGGGATTACACCCCCACAACGTGACAAACCGCCATGTGTCATGCAACGCACCAAGCGAAGTACACTAATCGCATCGGGCGAGATCCCTTCAATTAGTAATGATATAAATACTGGTGCGGAAAGCAAACAATAATATAAAGGCGCAAGCACCGCGATTTGTTACACGCACACGTAGGGCTCTTCATGTTTCTTAAATGCTAGAAATAAAAGAAAAAGGGATGGCCCCACGATGACCGGAGCTCCCGAGGACGGGCTCCATCTCCATCCACACTCAGTTGGAGTCCTCCTCCTGCTTGATGGAGGCGCGGTGGCATGGTGGCTCATCGTCCTCCTTAGTCCGAGCACAACGGCGGGGTGGCTCGTCATAGTCGTCGCCACATGGGCTCTCGCTGAAGGAGGTGCCGCTACTTCTAGAGGAATCACGACCATCGCAAAGGGGAAGTTCACTGCCAAGGACGTCGCCGCCGCGATGGTTGTCACCCTCAGAGGATTGGTCGTTACCGCTATCGTCGCTCCATGGGCAGCATCCCAGGAGCCTGATGTCTTCCTCGAAGACCTTGATGTAGAGTGTCGTCGCTCCGTCATACTTAAAGTGGAGGGTGCGCCTCCCTAGCAAGCCACGGGCACGGGCAAACGCAGGCACCCGTGGTTCAGGAACACATTCCCCACGTGAGTGACCGCGACCTCCACCCACCAGGCCCTACTACAACACCCGTCGGCCTACACCATATGCCGCCTGGTCCTCTAACTAGCTGTCGGCGTTCTGGGAATGGGGTACCCAGACCTGCCTGCACGCGGCCCAGGGTGTGGCTCCCTCGACGGTCTGGTACATTCCAGACCCTCGTTAGGTACCTTGCCCATGCTAAGAGTTCGACATCAAGACCTCCAAAGGAGTAGCTCTGCGGGCCGCCTCCTGAGGAGCGGAGCTTCTGATGCAAGTGATCCTCTTACTGGGGCTAGGGTGACGCGAGCCATGAAGACTGTGGCTAGGTGGGGGCCAGTAACCACAGAGTGGTAGTTTCCCCTTCGGTGCTAGAAGTACAAGGCCAAGCGCATATTCCCGAGGGGAGCACTAAAGGTTTCCCTTCCGGCGCAACAAGACCAGGACCACGAGCTCGGTAGGACGGACCTCACCACCGAGCCCACCTCTGCGGCTGGTTCTGAGGCTTTGCAGGGAAGGACCACCTTTCGTCAGGATAAGATTTACGTCTTGTCCCTTTTCAAATTTGCCGCTATGGGATCCCTTCCCACCAAAGTTTTGGGGGAAGAGGACCGGGCCACTATAAATATAGGCTAGCCACCACCGTAGTAGGGGTCGACTCATTCTCACCCGCTGAGCCCTTGCGAGGTCGCTCATCCACTGTAGTTGTTCATCCTCATACCTCCTCGCAAGGCCAATCCAACACAAAGCTAGAGTAGAACTTTACACCGTGAGGTGGCCCGGACCTGGACTAACTGTCATGTCCATTCCCTTCTCCACTCACGTGAATCCGGCTATGCCAGGCTGTAGGGTGACGGGCTCGAAGCTTCGGAGGTTGAGATCTTCGTACACACCCTAGAGTTCGAACCTTCTTGGGTCCACAAAGCCCTAAATCCGACATTTGGCACGCGAGGTAGGGGTATGTTGAGACTCTTGCTTCTGTGCCCGTCCCCATTCCGTCTTTGTCTTGTCGCCTACATGGCGCATGGTGTCCCCCAGGCTCGGTGACCCACGACATTTGAAAATGTCGCGGGCTGCTTGGCCTTCACTCCAGGCCTACGCCAAGTGTCGGCTTTCTGGGAACTAGAGTACCCAGACTTGCCTGCCTGCAGCCCAACGCCTGGCCTCGAAACGGCCCAGCAAGGCCCAGTTCAAGACTGGTCCAACAGACCCACGTGAGGGGCCCCTGCCCTCGCGAGAGGAGGCTCGCCAAGACCCTCGGGGAGTGGCTCCGCAAGCTGCCTCCCGAGGGGCGGAGATTCCTATGCAAGGGCCCCCTCATCAGGGTGTGGTGACGTGGGACATGATGATTGACGCCAGGCGGGCGCCAGCGCGCGCAGAAGGAGTATTTTCTCCTTGGGTGTAAAGCATACAAGGACAGATGCGGGTTATCAAGGAATCCCGCAATGGTTTCCATTCCAGTGCAACGAGACCAAGACCGTGGACTCAATAGGACATGTGTCATCGCCGAGCCCACACCTACGTCATGATCAGAAACACTGGAGGTGACCACCACCTTTCGTCCGGATAAGATGTACCTCTTGTTACCATTCAAAATTGGTCGTTGTGGAATCCCTTGATACGTCTCCAACATATCTATATTTTTTTATTGTTCCATGCTATTATATATTCTGTTTTGGATGTTTAATGGGCTTTATCATACACTTTTATATGATTTTTTGGACTAATCTGTTAACCCAGAGCCCAGTGTCAGTTTCTATTTTTTCCTTGTTTTTGAGTTTTATGGAAAAGGAATATCAAACGGAGTCCAATTGACGTGCCAATTTTTGATGATTTTTTATGGACCAAAAGAAGCCCCGAGAGTAAAAGAGTTGGGCCAGGAGAGTCACGGGCTGCCCACGATGGTGGGGGGCGTGCCATTCCGAGATATATTGCCATGCAACTTTTCACCGTTCCGTTCATATGACATGCTTCATCATCATTCACATAGAGTCATATTTTTTTTCTAGCTTTTAGTTGTAATCTTTGACTTGTAAGTCAATAAAAGTGTGATGATCTTCATTATTAGAGCACTGTCCCATGTGAGGAAAGGCCAAAAAAATAGATGGCCCAAAAAAATAGAGAGGGGCTAAATAAAAGAGAGGAGAAAGCCCGTCCAAAAAAATGAGAGAAAAGAGAGAAGGGACAATGGTACTATCCTTTTCCACACTTGTGCTTCAAAGTAGCACCATAATCTTCGTGATAGGGAGTCTCTTGTTTCGTCACTTTCATATACTAGTGGGAATTTTCATTATAGAACTTGGCTTGTATATTCCAACGGTGGGCTTCCTCAAATGCCCTAGGTCCTCATGAGCAAGCAAGTTGGATGCACACCCACTTAGTTTCTTTTGATGAGCTTTCATACACTTATAGCTCTAGTGCATCCTTTGCATGGCAATCCCTACTCACTCACATTGATATCGATTGTTGGGCATCTCCATAGCCCATTGATACGCCTAGTTGATGTGAGACTATCTTCCTCTTTTGTCTCCTCCACAACCACCATTCTAATTCCACCTATAGTGATATATCCATGGCTCACGCTCATGGATAGCGTGAAAGTTGAAAGGTTTAAAAAAAATTGAGTATGAAACAATTGCTTGGCTGAAACCGGGATTGTGCATGATTTAAATATTTTGTGTGACGAAGAGGGAGCATAGCCAGACTATATGATTTTGTAGGTATAACTTTCTTTGGCCATGTTATTTTGAGAAGACATGATTGCTTTGTTAGTATGCTTGAAGTATTATTATTCCTACGTTAATATAGACTTTTGTCTTGAATATTTCGGATCTGAACAATCATGCCACAATAAAGGGAATTACATTGAGAATTATGTTGGGTAGCATTCCACATCAAATTTTTTGTTTTTATCATTTACCTACTCGAGGACGAGCAGGAATTAAGCTCGGGGATGCTTGATAAGTCTCCAATGTATCTATAATTTTTGATTGTTCCATGTTATTATATATTCTGTTTTGGATGTTTAGTGGGCTTTATTATACACTTTTATATGATTTCTGGGACTAACCTATTAACCCAGAGCCCAGTGCCAGTTTTTGTTTTTTTCTTGTTTGTGAGTTTTACAGAAAAGGAATATCAAACGGAGTCCAATTGATGTGCCAATTTTTGATGATTATTTATGGACCAAAAGAAGCCCCCGGAGTAAAAGAGTTGGGCCAGGAGAGTCACGGGCTGCCCATAAGGGTTGGGGGCGCGCCCCGCTATCACGTGGACATCCCGGAGACCCCCCTAACTTGTGCCCTACGCCAAAAACTCCTATAAATACAGAAACCTCCGGAAAATAACCTAGATCGGGAGTTCTGCTGCCAAAAGCCTCTGTTTCCACCGGAAACCAATCTAGACCCCGTTCCGGAACCCTGCCGGAGGGGGTAATCCCTCTCTGGTGGCCATCTTCATCATCCCGGAGCTCTCCATGATGAGGAGGGAGTAGTTCACCCTCAAGGCTGAGGGTATGTATCAGTAGCTATGTGTTTGATATCTCTCTCTCTCGTGTTCTTTTGATGGCACAATCTTGATGTATCACGAGCTTTTCTATTGTAGTTGGATCTTATGATGTTTGTGCCGCTCTACTCTGTTGTAATGAATTGAATTTTCCCTTTGAAGTTATCTTATCGGATTGAGTCTTTAAGTATTTGAGAAAATTTGATGTATGTCTTGCGTGGGATACACGTGGTGACAATGGGGTATTCTATTGATTCACATGGTGTATGTTTTGGTGATCAACTTGTGGGTTCCGTGACCTTGGGAATCTATGCATAGGGGTTGGCACACGTTTTCGTCTTGGCTCTCCGGTAGAAACTTTGGGGCACTCTTTAAAGTACTTTGTGTTGGTTGAATAGATGAATCTAAGATTGTGTGATGCATATCGTATAATCATGTGCACGGATACTTGAGGTGACAATGGAGTATCTAGGTGACATTAGGGTTTTGGTTGATTTGTATCTTAAGGTGTTATTTTAGTACGAACTCTATGATAGATCGAACGGAAAGAATAGCTTCGTGTTATTTTACTACGGACTCTTGAATAGATCGATTATAAAGAATAAGTTTGAGGTGGTTTCGTACCCTAACATAATTTCTTTGTTTGTTCTCCGCTATTAGTTACTCTGGAGTGACTCTTTGTTGCATGTTGAGGGATAGTTATATGATCTAGTTATGTTATTATTGTTGAGAGAACTTGTGCTAGTGAAAGTATGAACCGAAGGCCTTGTTTCAAAGCAATAAAATACCATTTATGCTCACTTTTATCATTAGTTACCTTGCTGTTTTTATATTTTTGTATTACAAAAACCTATATCTACCATCCATATTGCACTTGTATCACCATCTCTTCTCTGAACTAGTGCACCTATACAATTTACCATTGTATTTGGTGTGTTGGGGACACAAGAGACTCTTTGTTATTTGGTTGCAGGTTTGCTCGAGAGAGACCATCTTCATCCTACACCTCTCACGGATTGATAAACCTTAGGTCATCCACTTGATGGAAATTTGCTACTGTCCTACAAACCTCTGCATTTGGAGGCCCAACAACGTCTACAAGAAGAAGGTTGCGTAGTAGACATTATCCCTTTCCACCAAAATGACGCGGGAAGAGGACCGAGGCCAGTGTAAATAGGGACTAGCATCCGTTGTAGATAGGGATGGCAATGGGTAGGGTATGGGAAGGGTAGAGCAATACCATACCCATACCCGTATAGTCACTGGGTACAAAATTCTACCCATATCCGTACCCATGAGTACAAAACTTTATCCTTACCCATACCCGACGGATACCCGTACGCATTGGGTACATCGGGTAGAACAATAGTACATGAGTTGTTCACATTTTTACACTCATTGATAGCATATTTAACAAAAAGATAGCAATATTAACCCAATAACAGGTAGATGAGTACAACATACTCATAAGTTAATATGAGTACACAAGTCACATGACAAATTACTAATTAATTGATGAAAACTTAACATTAGTTCACAAGCGGGCAGGGTATGGTTATACTCACGGGTACAAGGTTATACCCGTACCCTACCCATGACTTAACGGGTAGGGTATGGGTACTACCCATCGGTGTAAAAGTGTGCCCATACCCTACCCATGCGGGTACGGTACCCGCGGGTATCCATACCCCTGGGTAAAATTGCCATCCTTAGTTGTAGAGGGGGATGGACCCTTAGAGCAGGCACATCTCGCACGAGCCCTCCAAAGGTTGTTCTCAAAATGTAGCAAGTTCATATTCTACCCCTCGAGAGGCAAAGCCACTAGAAAGTAGGAGTAGGGTTTTACACCGCAATGTTGCCCGAACCTGGGTAAACTGTCATGTTCATCTTCTTCCCCTCCCTTGAGGATCTGGTAGGCTAGGTTGCAGCACGGCAAATTGGGGGCCGGTGAGGTCGAGATCTTCGCACATAACCTAGTGTTCGAACCTTCGCGGGTTAGCGGAGCCCTGAATCCAACATTTGGCGCGCAGGGTAGGGGCAGGTCGAAGCTCCGCCTCTCCTCCAACACTGCTCCACTCTAGCTTCCTCGCCCTCATGGAGGGCACTGCCCTGTGGGCATAGCCTCCCAAAGCCTATGCGGATGCTGCGGGCTGCCTGACCTTTAGTATAGACCTACACCGAGTAAGATGACCTGCGAAATTCAGGCCGGTGCTACACCCACGGTACGACGGTGCTGTGGGCCTAGAGGTTTTCCTCCGGTCTTTTGAGCAGCCATCAAAGCGGTGGGCGGCGACAACAAGGCCACAGCGAACTCGTTACCTTTGGCACCGACAGAGGTCCCTCGGTCTTGGCTCCGCGCCCTTCCGGATGCCTCGATCTCCTCTTGGGAGGAGCTCCGCAACCAATTCATTACGCGCTTCATGGCCCCTGGACCGCACATGGTCGCATCCATTCTCGATGGGTCACAGGAGCCCACGTCAAATCGCCATGCCAAGCAGTTTCTCTGCCAGGCAGGCTCTATGAGGCTAAAGCAGGAGGCTCAGTAGGGCCGAGCGGGGCCAGGGTCTGACATCGTCTTCGACTCTATAGAGCACCCAGGACTGCGGCAGTCACCGACATGCTCCCCATACTCTGAACGCCAACGATCAGCAACATCACGGTGTCACACCCTACATTTGTAACATGTCATTTGCATTAATAAAGCATGAAAATTTGGACCAACATTTTTTTTGGCATCATTGGGCTTTTATTTGGAATTAAGTTTTTCTCTATGTGATTTTCAAGTGCTCTTTAAAGTCAACCACTCCATCTTATATACTTCATCTCCTTACCCCAAACTTCTGCCCAATGATCATACCAAGTGTATATAACAGTATAGTATATTCATATAAAAATATTTTGGCCAAATAGTATTTTCAAAAATTAGTTTTCCAAAAAACCCTGAATTGAGGCTTGCACTACAAGTACTTATTTTAGAGAGATAAAAATCTTTGAAAAGTTATGTTTGAATCCTATTAGGTATAGGACTCCCAAAAACCACAAAAGTATAATTTTAGAAGTCATTTTCCTATTTTATTTAAAGGCTTTTTATTAAGGCCAGAAATGGTCTTTAATAGGTAAAAATTATTTAACTATTTCAAAAATATTTGCCAAAATTCAGAGAGACTCTTAGGACATATGTTGTCCATATATAAGAGTTTCAACACTTGGTCATGTTCAAAATATTAGGCAAATCCCTCAGAAACCCTTTCTGGATATTTCAAGCTTTTGAAATATTTACAAAGGAAATATTCTCAAACAATTCCAGGGAAATTCCATCATGTCAGATATGACATATTTGACGATCTTGCCAAGCCCCATGCCTTGGGAAGCAAGAAAACATCATCAAAACCCCTCAAGACCATTTTGTCCATTTTTTAAGTTTGAGCAACTTTACATTGCCACACTTGTCCAAATGCTCTCAAACTTGGTACACATGCTAAAATGGTCTAATAATGCATCTAGACCAAATGGCGCAAGTTTTGGAGAAGGGTAACTTGATCAGAGTACCCCAAAACCATTTCTGTTCAGATTCAAATTTGAACAACTTTACATTACCAACTTTTTACTTGTGACCTCAAATTTTGTGGACATGATCACAATCTAAAATGATGACACTACACCAAGTGGTGCATCAAGGAGGGATGATTTGATTAACTTAAACTTGGAAAATCCATTTCTGTTTATTTCTAGGGTTCACCAAAGTTACATTGGCAAGTTTCTTCAAATGAGCCCAAACTTTGTTCAACACCCTATTTCTATATACCATTTGATCGTGTTAAGTCTCATGTCAATTGGAAATCAATTGCTTGCCCAAAAGCACATCAACACCTTCTGGTAATTTTCCAAAACTATCAATTTTACCTATTTCCTTCTTCTCCATGAGCTAGGCTTTTTACCACAGCTTCCCCAAGTCCCCTTGTACCTCCAGTAACTCTTCCAAGGCCTCAGCTCAATGATTGAGGGGGGGGG
>LR738712.1:406717345-406737984 GCA_902687465.1 Secale cereale
AACCCCATTTACATCTCTGGACAACCATTTTCACTCTTCTCTCTCAGCACTCTCTCCTTCTAGAAGCCCTCCAACACATCCAATGCCCCTCCCACATTCTTTACTCCCCCTAGAGCCAATGGACATGGTGGCTCCATCTAGAGCGCGTGGGACACGACCATGCCGGTCATTTGGGCGCTCTGGAGCGCGCTACAGTGTGCTCCTGCACTGTAGCCGCGACCTGCCCGAGGCTCCCGACCACCTAGGGCCTCGGGATGGAGTCTCCCGAGGCCGCCTCGACGTCCACAGCACGGCAGCTGGTCGGCCGCCTCCTCCTTCTCCCTCCTCTCGCCACAGCTCGCACGCGCACCGGCCACCCGAGAGCTCCAATGAGCAAGCTCACACGCGCGATGCCCCTGGCCCTCCCCTGCTCTCTCTCTTCTCTCCCCTAGCTCTGGACCGCATCCAGGAACACCCCAGACACGGTGCCAGCTCCTCCCGAGCCATGTGGTAACGAGCAGGAGCTCGCCGGCGCACGGGTCCACGGCACCCCGCCGTTCGCCTATAAAATGGACGCCCCGTGCCCTCCTCTCCTCACCACTCGCTCTGTCACACACGTAATCATCCCCCTACACCACTCACTCCTCTCCAGACATGCCCGAGCTCGAGATCGAGCTCGAGCTCCGCCGCCTCGGGTCGCCGTCGATCTAGAGGTATACGCCTTCTCCGCTACCGATCTCACTCGATCTAGAACCACAGGAGGCCACTTACCATTTCCCCCCTGTTTCCCCTCTCTTTTGCTGCCGGAAACGGCCGGAACCGTCGCCACCCAAAGCAACTTCGTCGTGCCTCCTCGTCACCGGCAAAACAGGCCACCCCGGCCACTAACTCCACCTCCATCCAAACGGCGGCTCCTCCCTGAGCACAATGGTACCACCCATGCATCCTCCCGTGCCCTATATCGCCGCTGGCGAGCTCACCGTCGCCTCTGGACGGAGGTAGACGATGACGCTGAAGAAGAAGAAGGGGAACGATATGAAGACTTTGAAGACCAAGCCAATCCAGGCAAGCAGCCCTTTGACCATGATACCCCTCTTGTTCATCGGTACCCTTTTTTTCCGATTGCTTGATGATAAAAAGTGACGGTGGTAAACTTGTTGGGAGCCACCACATGGTGCATAGCCCTACTCATAATCTTTACCATGTGCATAGATTCAAGGACAAAGGATTAGTTGTTGATACATGATGTTGCATATGTACCATGAACCCTTCGTGGCTACATCCTTTCGAAAACCCACCGGGTGCCCCTAATACCCGAGGGTGATGTTGAGTTAAGGCCACCTCTTGAGGAAGAAGTGGTGTACCAAAGAGAGTTCTCGTGTGTGGGTAAAATGATGGATTAGATTTATGTGTGACTACTGTCCCAACCAAACATGTGCAACCACTCTACCCCTTATGGGATGGGGAATTATTAATTACTTAGGCTGATACTAGCATGGTGCCCACATCACTAGTGACGGGGGAGACTTCAGGTCACTCCCGGGACGGGGTCGTGATTGGATAGACGACCATGACAGTTTTTGCAGGGCACCGGACACACTGTTGGTCCCTTTGTGTATGTGTAAAAAGGGCAAGTCCCACGATCTATCGTTTGTACACGAGGGACGTGCACCAACGAGTGGACCCTATGTTAGTGTCGTCTAGGGAAAGGTAATGACCGGGTGCTTCTCCCGAGTACTTGAGGTATTGCGGGATCGTGGGTGACACGGAAGCTTCCCGGATCTTGTGGGTAAAGTGCGCAACCTCTGGAGAGTGTAAAACTATTTGAATAGCCGTGTCCACGGTCATGGACAGTTGGGAGGTGCTACTTAAACTATGTCCAAAATTTTACAATCTTGGTGAAAGTGTGTCTGTGATGAGTCAAGGTGGTGACTTGACTCATTGATAGAACCAGAAATGAATTGAACTCTGTTTATGTTGATATCTATAACCTGTCCTCGAGGTTACCCAAGTACATTGATGCATGTCTCACAAATGGTAGAACGTCTTATCTAGCTTGTAGCTAGGTTACTTATTGTTGTACAACTTGCATTATCACCTTGAACCAAATCATGGGTTGCTTGCGAGTACATTCAAAGTACTCATTGGCTTGCCACTGGTTATTTAATTGGCCAGGCATGGAGGAGCAGGAATTTGAAGAAGGATTCTATGGAGACGAACATGCGAACTAGGACGCTTTCCAAGTCAGAACGCCTGTAGGGTTTAGGCAGATGGCCTGGGTTCTACTTATCTACGAAGACTTCCGCTATTCGAGTTTATTTGCTATTCAACCCATGAGGCTTTATCTATGTAAGACTTGGCCATAATGGTCATAATTTGTGTAAGACGGTATGTATGGATGTAAGACTCTTATTATTCAGCTTCTTTGTGTTCAGTGTGCATTGATCTCTAGGCTCACTGTACACGTGCATTCGGTGATCTCGACTCTTAAGTCGGGGTACCCACAGAGCTGGTATCAGAGCATCCTGACTGTAGGAAGCCTTAGTTAGCATGGGCGTTAGTTAGTATGAGACCCTTTTCATGAACCTTCTGAACCTCTCTTCTTTTCTAAACCTTACCAAACCTGAGATATCATCAGCTTATTAACCTCTCCCATTCAACCTTTGTAGATGGTCGCTATACCTGAAGAGCTTCTGACCACTGGGTTTCCCTTGCTTCTCGAGGATAGCCTCTAGGTGTGCCAGTTCCACCGAGCACCCATCCTCACCTACCATGAGAACTGGGTTAGCGACACTGAGGTGGAGTACCATGTGGAAGTAATCGTGAAGGAAAACGATCCTCCCACAAGTTGGTTCTTCGAGGGACCCCAGATGGCAACACTAGCCCTCGCTGTTGCGGTTGCTGCACTCAAGGCACTAACCCGGCTCCGAGAACTTTTTTCCGGAGATGGCAACCAAGATGACAACTCGCTTCTTGCCTTACTGAAAGGAAGGTGAAGATGAAAGCAGCACGCAAGCCCCTCCACTGAAGCAAGGACTTCCACTTTGATTCCAGACCTACTTCAGCCTATGTGCCGATAGCTTGGCACAAGATTTGGCCTCGGAATCGATGAAGCTCCGAGAAGAACTCCACAAGACCAAGGCACTTCTTCGACGAGCACAAGAGAAGATAGATGGGGTCAAGAACGAAGGTGCGCCTCCCGGGCAACCCGCTATCGTGTATCGAGGCGGAAGGCCCTCAGGAGATGTGTCTTCCAAGGATGAAGAACCACCCCAGCGACGTCGTATGAGGGCAAGGTAATATCACAAGCTTTTCCCTGCACCACCCACAAAACACCGCCGTATCCAACTCCTCCACTCTCACACACCCTCAAGTGATAGGGGGGCCCAGACAGATGAAGACAAGAAGGAAGACCCAGAAGAGCCAGAATACGTGACCGAGCATTCTGCCGCTTAGGCATCATTCGCAACTCGGATATGCCAGCTCGTGACCTCTACGGTAGGATAGGTCGTGTAACCCCTATGCGAAGTCGAGTCCTTGTATGGTTCATATGAAGCCATCTAGTGTTTGCTTTTGTTGTGTTTGGATGTACGTCGTATCTTCCCTTCGGGAATGTGTAAACGACTGCATAACCCATTTGGATTTTAATGAATGTGTTTCGCCCTTTTGACCCTTGCATGAAAATAATTAGTGTCACACCCACCCCCTTACTAGGCACCCATCTTTATTGCTTTCCCACTTCATTCCAAATCATGAGACCTTTACCGCTCCAACAGGATGCCTATTGTAACTCGTACTGGTACCTCTACCTAGCAGCACCATGCCGGAGCATCCGCCCAAGGAGAGGCCGGCCAAGACCAAACCCACGACCAAGCTCCACCACCACCTCCCCCGATCATGGACATGGCTCAGCTTCTCCAAGCCTCCCGAGAGGAACGCCAAGCCAACACCGCAGCCCTCCAGAAGATTGCTGTAACATCCCAAATTTTGAATTTGGAATTTTTTACAATTATTAGCTAAGCATCTATGCATTTTTTTTATTTGAGTGTCACTTGGAAATTTTAGAGGCATTTAAGTTTTATCTGACTTTGCCAATTGAAATTTATTTCAAAAATCCCTGACAAATACTTGTTCAGAAGTATGTGAGGAGCTAACATGACACTCCAAAAAGTAAGAAGAAAACAATGCGAAAAGCTTTGAATTCAAATTTGAGTTTCATTTGGATTTTTTTAGAATTTTTTTTATAAAGTTTTTATTTAGCCTCTGAAAAATAGTTCACCTTGTAGGATTTATTTTTCTTAATGTTTTGATATATATATGTCCTATATTTTTTTTTCTCTTTATATTTTTTTCCTTCTTTGTCTATTAAAAAAAGCCCAGTGCTAGTAGCAGCGAGAGCTAGCAAGGCCATGGCCCAGGCAGTTTTCTCTTCGCTCCCGCTCCCACGTGATCTCCCTCTCAAAAAAAAGTCGATCGCTCGAGCGCTCGCTTGCCTCACATGCGCCCAGCGCGGTCGCTCATCCGTTCGCTCTCCCTCTCCCTCACGTAACGCTCTCTCTCTGTCCCCTGACGCCTGGACCCAACCCCACCTCTTCTCCTTCTTCCCAGGAACACGAACAGAAACGTAGGCGTACATGTCCCGAAGCCCCTTCATTTCAAATTCTTTGCTATCTTAACTCCAGCACATTTCATGTCCAAGGAAGATGTCCTATAAATAGCCATGACTCTCCTCGTCCGATTCAGAGATAAATCCCTCGCCAAGTCCACCCCTACAACACGTACTCGACGTTCCAATCTCGCATCAGAAGCTCCAGTTCATCACCAGATTACGACGCCGGTGAGCGGTCCCGAGCCCTATCTTCTTGGGTTCCGACTTATCTCGATCCCTTGACTCTGTTTGACATGGTTTTGTGACCCCTCTCCATCTACAGCCGCTGTACCAACATCGGTGTCTTCACCGGAGCACCCGAAGCACCAAGCTTCGCCGCTTCGTTCCGTCTCCATTCGTCGCCTACGATCATCACTGAATCCACCACCGGACGAGCTAGTCTCCAAGACATCCCCTAGACATCTCCTCTTCCACCCACGAACGCCGGAGCCGCTGCCACCACCACGCCACAGCCGCCGCCAACGCTCGTTTCCTCTCTGTAAGTTGAACGAACATCATGTTCGTTCAGTTAAAAAAATAAGTTTTTTTCTTCTGTAGATCGGTTTTTCTGGTTTAGTTCGAACCAGATGCTCAGTTTTTTTTATAAGCCGTTGCTATCGAAACTTTTAGATAGCGGCCGTCCTATGCAAAACCCGCAGCAAACCAATCTGGGAGCGCCACTTGTCGCTGGTAGTTTTTTTTCCCAGAATTTTTTCCAATTTAGATTCTTTACCAAATCTTCTTTCTAGTATATCTTTTAGTCTATAGATCCAATTTAGTTGATTCTTTTTCCTACGGTTTCATAAAAACATCCTCTACCCAGAGAACCAAACGAAAAATATTTTTGAAATTTTAAATATTGATTTCAAACAGATTTGAATTCAAACTTCGTTAGGCCATAACTTGAGTTTCGTAACTCCGTTTTGGGTGATTCTTTTTGCAAATCGAAGCTTGTGACATGTACCTTTTGTTAAAAGCAAAACCATTTATTTTGTTTCTGTAAAATATTATGTTATGTACATAAACCTTATTTGGATGTTTTTTTAGAGTTTTCCGAAGTCTTTTATTCGTTTTCTTTTTGATTATTTGCTTGTATGCTTATGTATGTCATTGCTTGCTTACGCTAGATCATCCGGAGTGCGAAGCTTGCTACTACGAATCTTTAGAGTTCAACGAACGTCAGCAAGGCAAGTTCACACTTTGATCATAATTTTCAATACCCAATTTTTACTATGCATTAGTTTCACCCTCAAAGATTGCATGAGTAGGATTGGGAACATGTGGATATGCTTTGTAGTTTATGTGGTAGGAACCGATGACCTTTTATCACCCCGGGATTTATTCGTTATATCATATATTTCTTAGCCATGCTCGTAGACGGGGATTGGTATGTGTGATCCATGCAAGTTGCGACAGATAATAATTTTGGGACAACATAAGGTGGCAACTTTAATACACATCTTGGTGGATTGTTTGGGGCACCTTGAGAAACCAGTGCTTGCCCAAGGGGAATCCCGGAGTACCTGTGTGATTACCCTAGGTCCGCCACCTAGGCTCATAGGGATCATAAGATATTTCATGCCTAGAAACTTCCGTGTGCAGCCACAAGCCATTATGGGCTCTGGCATAGTTGAGTAAGTTGTGTGACCTCTTTCCGTGGTAGACTAGCAGATGTAGGGGAAAGTAGATGTACCGGTCTACACAGGGTTTGGAGGAAATACTTCAGAAAGACTAGGTCTCGATCATCTGATCATGGAGGTGGTCGAGTCTTGTGGGGAAAAGTGCGCAAACCTCTGCAGAGTGTACAAACTAATCATGATTAGCCGTGTCCCTGGTTATGGACAACTTGAGTATCTAGAAGTGAATTATTTGTTGATCTCATCACTCTATTTAATGAAATTATTGCGTTACTAATAACTTGGGAATTTTGGAACCGAGTTGGAGGAAGCTTCTCAATAATGGCATTTTAATTTAGTAGTAAATAAAAATTTATTCCTTTATTGTAGGGTAAAATTGGCTTTATGCAAAAAATTAAACTTAGAGCCTCCACCAGCTAAATTTTCATATAGAGATAGTCTTTTTCATTATTATTATTCTATGGTGTGAAATTGCCAGCATATTCCATGTGCTGACCTACACGGCTGCAACGCCTCATGTTGCAGAGTTTTCCGACGAGGATTAAAGGTGCGATAGGTCGTTGTTCTGCACTTAGTTTGCCGTGGAGTTGGATGGACTCATTTACCTTCAATGCTTCCATAGTTATTTTTATTTAGATGGCCTTTGGCCATATTATTGTAAAAAATACTCTTTTGATGACCTCGATGTAATAAAGTGTGTGATTGAATTCTGTTATAATTCATCGGGTAATGTGTGTGTCAGCATACCGACCCAGGGATGACACTTAAGCACAGAGACTTCGATCCATTTGGGTCGGGTCGCTACAAGATGGTATCAGAGCACACGCTGACTATAGGACATGACCACTAGGAATGGAAAATCATAGGAAGAAAACTCTATTTTACGACTGCCTTATAAATACGTTGGTTTGTACTCTTCTCTATTCATTTCTATCACTTCTCTACTTCAATTCAATAGTTGTTGAACCCCATCACCAAGTTGCTCAGGCAATGAGACCAAGACCTATGAAGACATCATTGACGAAGAAGAAGAAGCTAGAATTGACTTTGATTTGAGAAGATCTAGTTCAGACCACCACTACCCACCACTACCAAATGGAGTCCAACAAATGATTGCGGTAGTATGTAGTGATCATATCTCTTGTGGATATGACCTTACCTGTAGGTTTTGCTTGTGTGGTGTGATTTGTGTGAATTGCTTGATTTGAAGTTTTATTGCTAAGCATATGGGTAGTGATTCCTCTCATTAGGCCCTTATTCTATTCTAATTTCTCATCCACTCTAAACCGAACAGATGCCTCCGAGACGTGACCCGGAATTTCCACCCAGTTGATCCAGAACCAGAATGCCCTTATGCAACTACTCATCCAGAATCAGAACCAGAACAACAAGAACAACAACCCACCGCCACCACCCCTAGTCGACAACCTTACTCGTTTCCTGAGGTTGAACCCACCCGTGTTCTCTAGCAGTACGGAGCTGATCGTCGCATATGACTGTCTTCGCAAGATCGGAAGGGAGCTGACCACCGCAGGATGTACTAACGTTGAGAAGGTGCGCTTTGCCGCACATCAACTGGATGGACCAGCAGCTTCGTGGTGGGAGAATTACACCACCACATTCCCCATAGCAAATGTGACTTGGGATCAGTTCCAGCAGGCGTTCAAATCGCACATGTTTCAGCCGGAGCTATGAGTCTGAAGAAGCGTGAGTTCCGCAACTTATGACAGGGTAATCGTTCTGTTGGTGATTATGTGGAGGAATTCAGCAAGTTATCCAGGTATGCTCCCGGAGACGTAGCTGATGATGCCGCTAAGCAGGAGAAATTTCTGGAGGGATTAAACGATTATATCGGACTTCAGTTGACCGTGGCTACCTTTAACAATTATCAAGAGTTGGTTGACAAGGCTCTCATTCTGGAAGGCAAGCAGCAGCAGGTGGAAAACCGCAAGAGAAAGTACGGATAGGGAAAGTACAACTCTGGAGTTCAGCAGAAGCCCCGCTATACCCCGTAGTCGGGAAATAATGGATCAGGATCCGGCAAGTATGGTGGACACACTCACCATAACCATGAAGGACATTCACATCATGGAGGGAATGGACACAACCATAATGGCCATAGGAATGGCAATGGAAATGGAGGAAACAACAATCAGTATCACTCCAACCCTGCTACACCGGCAAAGAAGGATCTGAGCCACATTACCTGTTTCAAGTGCGGAAAGACCGGACACTACGCCACCAAATGTCCCGAGGCGAAGAACGGGAATGGAAATGGAAGCTCTGGAAAGAAGCCAAATCCTTTTACCAGAGGTCAGGTGAACCATGTCAATGTGGAGGAAGTTTATGACCAGCCTGACGCCGTTGTTGGTAAGTTCTTGATTAATTCATTTACAGCCCTTGTTCTTTTTGACACTGGTGCCTCGCATTCATTCATATCAAGGGGGTTTGTGGATAAGTGTAAGTTGCCGACCGTAGCCCTTAAAACACCAATGTTAGTGAGTTCCCCAGGAGTAGAGAATATGGCTAGTCGGGGATGTTTTCAGTTGCCATTGACCATAGGGAGACACGTTTTCCCCATAGACCTCATCATCCTAGAATCACAAGGATTGGACGTAATTCTAGGCATGGACTGGCTATCAAAGTATGAAGGGAATATTGATTATGCCAGTAAGTCAATTCTTCTCACCACCCCAGAGGGGAAACGGATCAAATATGTGTCGAGGCATACGCCAAGGAGGACTCAAGTGAATTCGCTTTCAGGAGTTGTTCAGGAAGAACTATCAGTTGTGAAGGATTATCCCGATGTTTTTCCGGAGGAACTACCAGGCATGCCACCGGATCGGGACATAGAGTTTTCGATTGAGTTGTTGCCAGGCACCGGACCAATAGCCAAGAGACCGTACCGTATGCCCACAAATGATCTGGAGGAAATTAAGAAGCAGATTAAGGAATTATTGGAGAAAGGTTATATTCGACCGAGTTCATCACCTTGGGGAGCCCAGTGCTTCTAGTTGAGAAGATGGATGGATCCTTGACAATGGTTGTAGATTATCGTGCGTTGAATGAGGTGACAATCAAGAACAAGTACCCTCTGCCAATGATCAATGATTTGTTTGACCAGCTACAAGGAGCAAAAGTTTTCTCAAAGATCGAGCTTCTATCTGGATATCACCAGCTGGGGATTCGAGAACCGAATATACCCAAGACATCCTTTACCACGAGATATGGGCTTTATGAGTATACAGTAATGTCTTTTGGTTTGACTAATGCCCCTACCTATTTTATGAGTATGATGAATAAGGTATTCATGGAGTTCTTGGATAAGTTTGTTGTGGTATTCATTGATGACATATTGATTTACTCAAAGAATGAAGAAGAACACAAGGAACATTTGGGCTTGGTTCTCGAGAAGCTCAGGGAACATCAGTTATAAGCAAAGTTCAGCAAGTGTGAATTCTGGTTGAAGGAAGTTGGATTTCTCGGACATGTTATATCAGGGGAAGGAATAGGAGTGGATCCTTCGAAAGTTGAAGCCGTCACCAAATGGAAGGCACCCACCTCAGTCGGAGAGATTCGCAGTTTCCTTGAACTTGCAGGATATTAGCGAAGATTTATTGAGAATTTCTCCAAGATCGCAAAGCCCATGACCGAGTTATTGAAGAAAGACACCAAGTTTAATTAGACCGTGGAATGTGAGGCCAGTTTTCAGGAGTTGAAGAAACGTTTGGTCACAGCCCCAGTGCTAATTCTGCCGAATATACGCAAGGATTTTCAGGTATATTGCGACGCTTCTCGTCAGGGACATGGAGGTGTTCTTATGCAAGAAGGAAGAGTTGTTTAATATGCCTCATGTCTGCTTCAACCTCATGAGCGGAATTATGCCACGCATGATTTGGAGTTAGCAGCCGTAGTGCACGCACTCAAGACCTGGAGGCATTTTCTTATTGGAAATCATTGTGATGTTTACACGGATCACAAGAGTTTGAAATACGTATTCACACAGAAGGAGTTGAACCTCAAGCAGAGAAGATGGTTGGAGTTCATAAAGGATTGTGACATGAAATTGCACTATCACCCAGGAAAGGCCAATGTTGTGGCAGATGCATTGAGCCGCAAGAGTTATGTCAATACCCTCACGGCAGGAGGATTACCTCAGGAGTTAATTGATGATCTCAGAGATCTTCGATTGGAGATAGTACCACAAGGTTTTGTTGCCAAAATGGAAATTCAATCCACCTTGTTGGGAAAGATCCGAGAAGCCCAGAAGTTAGACAAAGGTATTGCGGAAATAAAGGAAAGGATGAACCAAGGAAAGGCAGAAGGATTTCATGAGGATGAACACGGAACCTTATGGTTTGAGCAGCGGATTTACGTGCCCAATGACACAAAGATCAGGAAGTTGATTCTTCAAGAGGCTCATGATTCGCCTTACTCGATACACCTAGGCAACACCAAGATGTATTTGGACTTGAAGGAAAGTTTCTGGTGGATAGGTATGAAAAAGAATATTGCCGAGTATGTCGCAGTATGTGACGTATGTCAAAGGATTAAGGGAGGGCACGAGAAACTAGCAGGATTACTTCAACCTTTGCCGCTACCGGATTGGAAGTGGGACAAGCTTGGCATGGACTTCATTACAGGAATATCCGGGACCCGATCAAGCTAGGATTCTATTTGGGTAGTAGTTGATCGCTTGACCAAGGTAGCTCACTTCATCCCCGTAAAAACCACATATACAAGTGCTAAGTTGGCCAAGATATACATGACCAGGATCGTATGTTTGCATGGAGTTCCAAGGACCATCATATCAGATAGAGGAACACAATTTACATCAAAGTTTTGGCATCAGTTACACGAAACTTTGGGTACCAGGCTAGAGTTTAGTACAACCTTTCATCCGCAGACAGATGGACAGACCGAGAGAGTCAATCAGATTCTGGAGGACATGTTGAGAGCTTGTGCGCTAGATTATGGATCTAGTTGGGATTATAATTTGCCATACGTAGAATTCTCTTATAACAATAGCTATCAAGCTAGTTTGAAGATGGCCCCTTTTGAAGTTTGTACGGAAGGAGGTGCAGGACACCATTGATGAGGGATTGCCGGTGTACTAAGGTAGGGGTACCTCAGTACCCCAACTGGTGCACGGACAGTAGCAGCTTCCCGCGGTAGGGCTTACCACGTGCTCGTCGGATACCTTCCTGCTCCATGTAAAACCATTCAAAAACAAAGTATACAAGACAGAAGATCGAGACCCCGGCAAGTGGAGCTTGCCGGGAAGGCCGTTCCAGGCTCAAGATTACCTCACTCACGCAAGGCCCTGGCAAGAGGAGCTTGCCAGGAAGACTAGAAGATTCCATTACAAGAGACATGCCTCGGCGCTATATGCGCCCCGGCAGGGCCCGGGGAGCGACAAGCTTCAGAGCACGACAAGCTCCCGGGCCCGGCAAGGTCAAGGTCCCGGCAAGGTGCTTGCCGGGAGAGTTGCGCTGTGTGCCCGCGCTCCAGCTCATCGGCCCACGCGTCGCCCTGGGGCCTTTCCAGGGACGCGTGGCGGATGGCTGTGCAGCCTGGGGGACACGGTGGCACTCCACGGTGGTAAAGCCATCGCCGTGGCAAACGGAGACGCAAGGGCGGGCGCTTTTGGGGTCGACGGCGACGGGCATTAAATGCCCTTGTCCCCCACTGTCAAAGTAGGTAGCGACCACTGTTCACGCACTGTAGCTCCACTATTCTCGCACTGTTACAACTACCACCTCTTTTACATTTTTACCCCTTTCTCCTACGTTGACACCTGTCGGTGACCCCTTGCACTATAAAAGGAGGCCCATGCACAACGTAGAAGGGGTTCGGAACCTAGATCGCTCATACGCTCGGTGTAGCTAGTTCTTCAAGCTCCCGAGCTCTCCAACTCAATACAAACCAAGCAGGAGTAGGGTTTTACGCGTCCACCGCGGCCCGAACCTGGGTAAACTGCCCGCGTGCTCACCACGATCTGCTCTTCGTGCTCCCTCCGTTCCCTTACCGCACAAACAAGGGGCTCCGGTCCCATAGGTGTTCGTGGTGGACAGTTTCCCCCGACAGGGATGGAGTTGGAGACAGTAAATTATTTGGTCCCAACCTTATCAGAGATTCGGAGAAGAAAGTCAAGTTGATCCATGACAGCCTTAAGATAGCCCAATCCAGGGAGAAGAGTTATGCTGATGCTAAACGCAAGGAAGTAACCTACGAAGTCGGAGCTAGAGCATATCTTCGTGTGTCTCCACTCCGAGGAGTTAAACGGTTTGGAGCTAAAGGCAAACTAGCACCATGATTTGTGGGGCCATACAGAATTTTGGAACGCAGAGGAGAAGTTGCATATCAGTTGGAATTACCCAAAGCCTTATCAGGAGTTCATGATGTGTTTCATGTTTCCCAGTTGAAGAAGTGCCATGCGGAGATGGCCGATATTTCTTTGAGAGATACAGTGCCACTAGAAGCCATACAGTTGGATAGTGATATGACCTATGAGGAGAAGCCTATCAAGATTCTCGAGACTACAAGCCGGGTTACCCGCAGCAAGGTCCTCAAATTTTGCAAGGTTTAGTGGAGTCATCGTACTGAGGAAGAAGCCACCTGGGAACGCGAAGAAGATCTTCGACAGGATCACCCACACCTTTTTGCTAGCCAACCGGAATCTCCAGGGCAAGATTTATCTTTAGGGGGGTAGGTTCGTAACATCCCAAATTTTCAATTTGGAATGTTTTACAATTATTAGCTAAGCATCTATGCATTTTTTTTATTTGTGTGTCATTTGGAAATTTCAGAGGCATTTAAGATTTATCTGACTTTGGCAATTGAAATTTATTTCAAAAATCCCTGACAAATACTTGTTCAAAAGAATGAGAGGAGCTAACATGACACTCCAAAAAGTCAGAAGAAAACAATGCCAAAAGCTTTGAATTCAAATTTGAGTTTCATTTGGATTTTTTTAGAAAAATGTTTTTATAAAGTTTTTATTTAGCCTCTAAAAAATAGTTCACCTTATAGGATTTATTTGTCTTAATGTTTTGATATATATATGTACTATATAATTTGTTTTCTCTTTATATTTTTTTTCCTTCTTTGTCTATTAAAAAAAAAGCCCAGTGCTAGCAGCAGCGAGAGCCAGCAAGGCCATGGCCCAGGCAGTTTTCCCTTCGCTCCCTCTCCCACGCGATCTCCCTCTAAAAAAAAGTCGATTGCTCGAGCGCTCGCTCGCCTCACCTGCGCCCAGTGCGGTCGCTCATCCGTTCGCTCTCCCTCTCCCTCACGTAACGCTCTCTCTCTCTCTCCGCTGACGCCTGGACCCCACCCCACCTCTTCTTATTCTTCCCAGGAACACGAACAGAAACGTACGCATACATGTCCCGAAGCTCCTTCATTTCAAATTCTTTGCTATCTTAACTCGAGCCCGTTTCACGTCCAAGGAAGATGTCCTATAAATAGCCACGACTCTCCTCATCCGGTTCAGAGAAAAATCCCTCGCCAAGTCCACCCCTACAACACGTACTCGACGTTCCAATCTCGCATCTGATGCTCCAATTCATCGCCGGATTACGACGCCGGTGAGCGGTCCCGAGCCCTATCTTCTTGTGTTCCGACTTCTCTCGATCCCTCGACTCCGTTTGACATGGTTTTGTGACCCCTCTCCATCTACAGCCGCTACACCAACCTCGTTGCCTTCACCGGAGCATGCGGAGCACCAAGCTTCGGCGCTTCGTTCCGTCGCCATTCGTCGCCTACGATCATCATTGACTCCACCACCGGACGAGCCCGTCTCCAAGACATCCCCTAGACATCTCCGCTTCCACCCACGATCGCCGGAGCCGCTGCCACCACCATGCCAGAGCCACCGCCAACGCTCATTTCCTCTCTGTAAGTTGAACGAACATCATGTTCGTTCAGTTAAAAAAATATGTTTTTTCTGTAGATCGTTTTTTCTGGTTTAGTTCGAACCGGACGCTCAGTTTTTTTATAAGCCGTTATTACCAAAACTTTTAGATAGCGACCTTCCTCTGCAAAACCCGCAGCAAACCAATCAGAGAGCGCCACTTGTCGCTGGTAGTTTTTTTCTTGCCAGGAATTTTTCTAATGTAGATTCTTTACCAAATCTTCTTTCGAGTATATCTTTTAGTCTATAGATCCGATTTAGTTGATTGTTTTTTCTACGGTTTCATAAAAATATCCTCTATCCAGAGAACCAAACGAAAAATATTTTTGAAAATTGGATTTCAAACAGATCTGAATTCAAACTTCGTTAGACCATAACTTGAGTTTCATAACTCCCTTTTGGGTGATTCTTTTTGCAAATCGAAGCTTCTGACATGTACCTTTTATTAAAACCAAAACCATTTATTTTGTTTCTGTAAAAAATTACATTCTGTACATAAAACTTATTTGGATGTTTTTTTGGAGTTTTCCGAAGTCTTTTATTCGTTTTCTTTTTGATTCTCTGCTTGTATGCTTATGTATGTCATTGCTTGCTTACGCTAGATCATCCGGAGTGCGAAGCTTGCTACTACGAATCTTTAGAGTTCAACGAACATCAGCAAGGCAAGTTCACACTTTGATCATAATTTTCAATACCCAGTTTTTACTATGCATTAGTTTCACCCTCAAAGATTGCATGAGTAGGATTGGGAACATGTGGATATGCTTTGTAGTTTATGTGGTAGGAACCTATGACCTTTTATCACCCCAAGATTTATTCGTTATATCATATATTTCTTAGCCATGCTCGTAGACGGGGATTGGTATGTGTGATCCATGCAAGTTGCGAGAGATAATAATTTTGGGACAACATAAGGTGGCAACTTTAATACACATCTGGGTGGATTGTTTGGAGCACCTAGAGAAACAAGTGCTTGCCCAAGGGGAATCTCAGAGTACCCGTGTGATTACCCTAGGTTCGCCACCCAGGCTCAAAGGCTCAAAGGGATTATAAGATATTTCATGCCTAGAAACTTCCGTGTGCAGCCACAAGCCATTATGGGCTCTGGCATAGTTGAGTAAGTTGTGTGACCTCTTTCGGTGGTAGACTAGCTGATGTAGGGGAAAGTAGGTTTACCGGTCTACCCAGGGTTTGGAGTAAATACTTCAGAAAGACTATGTATCGATCTTCCGATCATGGAGGTGGTCGAGTCTTGTGGGGAAAAGTGCACAAACCTCTGCAGAGTGTACAAACTAATCATGATTAGCCGTGTCCCCAGTTATGGACAACTTGAGTATCTAGAAGTGAATTATTGGTTGATCTCATCACTCTATTTAATGAAATTATTAGGTTACTAATAACTTGGGAATTTTGGAACTGAGTTGGAGGAACCTTCTCAATAATGGCATTTTAATTTAGTAGTAAATAAAAATTTATTCCTTTATTGTAGGGTAAAATTGGCTTTATGCAAAAAATTAAACTTAGAGCCTCCACTAGCTAAATTTTCATATAGAGATAGTCTTTTTCATTATTATTATTCTATGGTGTGAAATTGCCAGCATATTCCATGTGCTGAACTACACGGCTGCAATGTCTCATGTTGCAGAGTTTTTTGACGAGGATTAAAGATGCGATAGGTCGTTGTTCTGCACTCAGTTTGCCATGGAGTTGGATGGACTCATTTACCTTCGATGCTTCCACAGTTATTTTTATTTAGATGGCCTTTGGCCATATTATTGTAATAAATACTCTTTTGATGACCTCGATGTAATAAAGTGTGTGATTGAACTCTGTTATAATTCATCGAGTAATGTGTGTGTCAGCATACCGATCCAGGGATGACACTTAAGCACAGAGACATCGATCCATTTGGGTCGGGTCGCTACAATTGCCTAAGCTGTCACCAACAACCGCCAGCCGATGGGGAATGGCAATGGACGTTCCACATTGGCAGAGTTCAAGAAGCATGCACCGCCAACCTTCATCGAGACTGCTAAACCCCTGGATGCTGACGACTGGGTCCGCACCATTGAGGACTTGCTGGAACTAGTTAGTTGCACCGAAGACCGCGAGAAGGTGGCTTATGCTGCCCACTGCCTCGGGGGGACTGCTACAGCTTGGTGGGATGGATTCAAGGTCATCCATGCTGGGCAAGACATCACTTGGAATAACTTCAAGGCAGAATTCCGCAAGGCCCATATTCCTTCCGGAATCATGGCTATCAAGAAGCGTGAGTTTCGTTCCCTGAAGCAAGGAAGTGGCATTGTCTAGGAGTACATGCAGAAGTTCAGTGTTCTGTCATGGTATGCCCCTGAAGATGTCAGCACGGATGCTGCAAAAAGGGAGCGCTTCATGGAAGGCCTCAATAAGACTCTGCAGTACTCGCTGGTCGTGTGTGACTACCCAACCTTTCCTGACCTGGTGAACAAAGCACTCATGCTTGAATACAAGCAGCGTGCTGTGGAAGACACTCGCAAGTGCAAGATGATCAGCAAGGGAAGTTCCAGCAACCAGAAGCCTCGCCCGTGGCAGCCAGCCCCGGTCAAGCCAACCTATTAGCAGCAAAGAGCTCCTGCACCTCGCACGAACTATCAGCCTCAGCAGTATGCCAACCCAAGGCCAGCATTCAACCCCAATAACAGTGGTGGCAACAAGACAAATAACCCAAACCAAGTCACTTGCTTTGGATGTGGTCAGTCAGGACACATCTCAAGGGTGTACCCCAACAAGAAGCCCGATGCCCCTCGCCCCAATGCGCAAAACCCAGGTCAAGGCCGCGGGATGCCACCAAGGAACCAAGCTCCTCGCAACCCGCCCAACCATGGGAAGGGGCATGTGAATCACGTCACTGCTGAAGAAGCCCAGGAAGACCCGGACATCGTGCAAGGTACGTTCCTTGTCAACTCAGCACCTGCAACTGTCTTGTTTGATTCTGGAGCCACACATTCATTTGTCACTCAAAGATTTGCATTAAAAAGTGGCATGACACCTACACCCTTGAATAACCCCATGGTGGTACAAAGCCTCGTAGCAGAGATGAGAGCCAAGATAGGTTGTAAGGGAGTCGGTATCGTCATTAACGGGGTAGATTTCCTAGTAGACCTTATCATCCTGAGATCAGAAGGGTTGGATGTGATCCTAGGCATGAATTGGCTCAGCAAGCACAAAGGCTTATTAGACTGTGCCAATCGGTCTGTCATTGTGACCAATGACCAAGGAGTCAAAGTTAAGTTTGCCTCCAACTCCTCTTCTGCTCAAACCACTCAAGTCAACTGTCCGTCTGAATTTGGACTGGAGCAAGTGCCGGTAGTATGCGAGTATCCCGATGTCTTTCCGGATGAGCTACCGGGAATGCCCCCTGACCGTGACATTGAGTTCATCATCGAGCTCATGCCCGGGGCAGGGCCCATCTATAAGAAGCCTTATAGAATGGGGACGGAAGAATTAGCCGAGTTGCAGAAGCAACTGGAAGAGCAACTGAGGAAGGAATTTATCCGCCCAAGTGCCTCCCCTTGGGGATCACCTGTTCTGTTTGTGGCAAAAAGTGACGGTACCATCCGCTTATGCATCGACTACCGTTCCCTCAATGAGGTTACAATCAAGAAAAATTATCCACTTCCCAAGATTGAAGATCTGTTTGATCAACTCAGCGGAGCCAAGGTGTTTTCCAAGATCGACCTCAGATCTGGGTACTACTAGCTGAAGATCAGACCCCAAGATATTCCGACGGCATTTGTAACAAGATATGGCCTGTATGAGTGCACGGTCATGTCCTTTGGATTAACCAATGCCCCAGCTTACTTCATGTATCTCATGAGTAATGTCTTCATGGAATATTTGGCAAGTTTGTTGTCGTCTTCATTGATGACATTCTTCTCTTCTCGAAGACGAAGGAAGAGCACGAGCAACATTTTAGGATGGTCCTAGACAAGCTTCGAGAGCACCAACTATACGCCAAATTCAGCAAATGTGAGTTTTGGCTGCATAAAGTTGGGTTCTTACATCATGTCTTGACCGAGGAAGGATTGTCAGTTGATCCCGCAAAGATCGAAGCTGTGACCCAATGGCAATCCCCAACGACCGTCAAGGAAGTCAGAAGCTTCCTCGGACATGCGGACTATTACCGCAAATTCGTGGAAGGATTCTCTAGCATTGCCCGACCAATGACTTAGCTCCTGAAGAAGGACAAGAAGTTTCAAGAAGCCTTGGGAACCAAGTTGTCTTTCAACACGGCTTTCCACCCGCAGACCGGAGGTCAGACAGAGCGAGTAAATTAAATACTCGAAGACATGCTCCGAGCCTGTGTCGTGGCATATGGAGCCAAGAGGGAAGATTACCTCCCTTTTGCCGAGTTCTCCTATAACAACAGTTATCAGTCGAGCCTTCAGATGGCACCATTTGAGGTGTTGTACGGACGCAAGTGTCGCACACCCCTCAACTGGTCAGAGACAGGAGAAGGGCTAGTCTTTGGACCAGATATTCTCCGCGAAGCAGAAGAGCAAGTCCAACTAGTCAGAGAACGTTTGAAGGCCGCCAAATCAAGACAGAAGAGCTATGCTGACACTCGTCGCCGAGATATGAGTTTCCGTGTTGGAGACCATGTGTACCTGCGGGTAACTCCTCTTAAGGGAACCATGCGTTTCCACGTTAAAGGGAAGCTCGCACCAATGTTCATTGGTCCCTTTGAGATCACTGCACGACGAGGAGAAGTGGCTTACCAGTTGGAACTACCACCCGAGCTATCCGATGTGCACAACGTATTCCACATGTCACAACCCCGGAAGTGTCTCCAAGTTCCGGACTAGCCTGATCTCTACAAGGATATCGATCACCAAGCCATTTATCTTCAGCCTGATTTGACCTACCGTGAGAGGCCCATTCACATTCTGGATGAAGCAGAGCGACGGACGCGAAGCCGCACCATCAAGTACTTCAAGGTCCAGTGGAACAACCACACGGAAGCAGAAGCAACCTGGGAATGTGAAGACTATCTTAGATCCGAGTATTCCGATCTCTTCTAAGGCCTAGTTTAGGAATCTCGGGGACGAGATTCTTGTAAGGGGGGTAGGTCTGTCACACCCTGCATTTTGTAACATGTCATTTGCATTAATAAAGCATGAAAATTTGGACCAACAATATTTTTGGCATCATTGGGCTTTTATTTGGAATTAAGTTTTTCTCTCTGTGATTTTCAAGTGCTCTTTAAAGTCAACCACTCCATCTTATATACTTCATCTCCTTACCCCAAACTTCTGCCCAATGATCATATCAAGTGTATATAACAGTATAGTATATTCATATAAAAATATTTTGACCAAATAGTATTTTCAAAAATTAGTTTTCCAAAAACCCCTGAATTGAGGCTTGCACTACAAGTACTTTATTTAGGGAGATAAAAATCTTTGAAAAGGTATGTTTGAATCCTATTAGGTATAGGACTCCCAAAAACCACAAAAATATAATTTTAAAAGTTATTTTCCTATTTTATTTAAAGGCTTTTTATTAAGGCCAGAAATGGTCTTTAATAGGTAAAAATTATTTAACTATTTCGAAAATATTTGCCAAAATTCAGAGAGACTCTTAGGACATATATTGTCCATATATAAGAGTTTCAACACTTGGTCATGTTCAAAATATTGGGAAATCCCTCAGAAACCCTTTCTGGATATTTCAAGCTTTTGAAATATTTACAAAGGAAATATTCTTTAAAAATTCCAGGGAAATTCCATCATGTCAGATATGACATATTTGATGATCTTGCCAAGCCCCATGCCTTGGGAAACAATAAAACATCATCATAACCCCTCAAGACCATTTTCTCCATTTTTTATGTTTGAGCAACTTTACGTTGCCAAACTTGTCCAAATGCCCCCAAACCTGGTACACATGCTAAAATGGTCTAATAATGCATCTAGACCAAATGGCACAAGTTTTGGAGAAGGGTTACTTGATCAGAGTACCCCAAAACCATTTCCGTTCAGATTCAAATTTGAACAACTTTTCATTACCAACTTTTTACTTGTGACCTTAAATTTTGTGGACATGATCACAACCCCAAATGATGACACTACACCAAGTGGTGCATCAAGGAGGGATGATTTGATTAACTTAAACTTGGAAAATCCATTACTGTTGATTTCTAGGGTTTACCAAAGTTACATTGGCAAGTTTCTTCCAATGAGCCCAAACTTGGTGGAACACCCTATTTCTATATACCATTTGATCCTGTTAAGTCTCATGTCAATTGGAAATCAATTGCTTGCCCAAAAACACATCAAACACCTTCTGGTAATTTTCCAAAACTATCACTTTTACCTCTTTCCTTGTTCTCCTTGAGCTAGGCTATTTACCACAGATTCCCCAAGCCCCCTTGCACCTCCAGTAACTCTTCCCTGGCCTTAGCTCAACAATTGAGGGGGGG
>LR738712.1:406738025-406791612 GCA_902687465.1 Secale cereale
GGGTAAAACACCATTTACATCTCTGGACAGCCATTTTCACTCTTCTCTCTCAGCACTCTCTCCTTCTAGAAGCCCTCCATGGCATCCAACGCCCCTCCCACATTCTTTACTCCCCGCTAGAGCCAATGGACATGGTGGCCGCGTCCAGAGCACGTGGGACACAGCCTTGCCGGCCATATGGGCGCTCTGGAGCGCGCTACAGTGTGCTCCCGCACTGTAGCCGCGACCTGCCGGAGGCTCCCGACCACCTAGGGCGTCGAGATGGAGTCTCCCGAGGCCACCTCGACGTCCACAACACGGCAGCTGGTCGGCCCCCTCCTCCTTCTCCCTCGTCTTGCCCCAGCTCGCACGCGCACCGGCCACCCGAGAGCTCCAATGAGGAAGCTCACACACGCGATACCCCTGGCCCTCCCCTGCTCTCTCTCTTCTCTCCCCTAGCTCTGGACCGCATCCAAGAACACCCCAGACACGGCGCCACCTCCTCCCGAGCCCTGTGGCAACGAGCAGGAGCTCGCCGGCGCATGGGTCCATGGCACCCCGCCGTTCGCCTATAAAAGGGACGCCCCGCGCCCTCCTCTCCTCACCACTCTCTCTCTCACACACACCTAATCATCCCCCTACACCACTCACTCCTCTTCAGATGAGCCCGAGCTCGAGATCAAGCTCAAGCTCCGCTGCCTCGGGTCGCCGTCGATCCAGAGGTATACGCCTTCTTAGCTACCGCTTTCACTCGATCTAGAACCGCGGGAGCCCACTGACCATTTCCCCCCTGTTTCCCCTCTCTTTAGCTGCCGGAAACGGCCGGAACCGCCGCCACCCGAAGCAACTCCGCCGTACCTCCTCGTCACCGGCGAACCAGGCCACCCCGGCGACCAACTCCACCTCCATCCGAACGGCAGCTCCTCCCCGAGCACAACGGTACCACCCACGCATCCTCCCGTGCCCTATATCGCCGCCGGCGAGCTCGCCGTCGCCTCTGGACAGAGGTAGACGATGATGGCCGTGGGCCCTGTCCGTCAGTGTCACGCCCTTATGGGTGGGACCCACCCGTCAGGTTTAAAAATGCACGCGCGCGCGCACTAGTTCGCCGTCGCTCGAAGGCGTACTTCGCCTTTACGCCTTCGACATGGCAGCCTCGCGCGGGCAGATTTCCCTCTGGGCCTGCTGCACTGTGGCCTTTCTCGCCCAGTGGCACAGTGCCACTTATCTTTTTCTTTTTCTGCCTGTTTTATAAAAATTCCACATGATAAAACATTTATCCAAATGAAAAAATTCCAGTTCGTACAAACTTGTAATATTCCAACCTATTTAATGATATAACTTTCGCACATATTCCTGAACCTTTTCTGTACTATTCGAATTTAAATCTAAATTTGAACACTAAAACCTCTGTTCAAAAAATCCATCTACCCCATTCTGTCACTCCAAATCCCAAACTAAGAATTTTTGCCATCTTAGTTTTTCCTTCTAGTATTTTATAAAAATAAGTTGACATTTTTCTGAGCACTTTGGTTTTTCTGTTTTTATTATTGTCTTATTTTCCCGTTATTTATTGCGACGATTAGATACTGTGTTTGACGAAATTGCTAAAGAAGAAGAAGGGGAAGGATTTGAAGACTTTGAAGATCAAGCCAATCCAGGCAAGCAGCCCTTTGACCATGATACCCCTCTTGTTCGTCGGTACCCTTTTTTCCGATTGCATGATGATAAAAAGTGACGGTGGTAAACTTGTTGGGAGCCACCACATGGTGCATACCCCTACTCATAATCTTTACCATGTGCATAGATGCAATGACAAAGAATTAGTTGTTGATACATGATGTTGCATATGTACCATGAACCCTTCGTGGCTACATCCTTTCGAAAATGCCCGAGGGTGATGTTGAGTTAAGGACACCTCTTGAGGAAGAAGTGGTGTACCAAAGAGCGTTCTCGTGTGTGGGTAAAATGATGGATTAGATTTATCTGTGATTATCGTCCCAACCAAACATGTGCAACCACTCTACCCCTTATGGGACGGGGCATTATAAATTACTTAGGCTGATACTAGCATGGTGCCCACATCACTAGTGACGGGGGAGACTTGAGGTCACTCCCGGGACGGGGTCGTGCTTGGATTGGCGACCATGACAGTTTTTACAAGGCACCGGACACACCGTTGGTCCCTTCGTGTATGCGTAAAAAGGGATAGTCCCACGATCTATCGTTTGTACACGAGGGCCGTGCACCAACTAGTGGACCCTATGTTAGTGTCGTCTAGGGAAAGGTAATGACCGGGTGCTTCTCCCGAGTACTTGAGGTACTGCGGGATCGTGGGTGACACGGAAGCTTCCCGGATCTTGTGGGTAAAGTGCGCAACCTCTGTAGAGTGTAAAACTGTTCGAATAGCTGTGTCCATGGTCATGGACAGTTGGGAGTTGCTACTTAAACTATGTCCAGAATTTTACAATCTTGGTGAAAGTGTGTGTGTGATGAGTCAAGGTGGTGATTTGACTCATTGATAGAACCAGAAATGAATTGAACTATGTTTATGTTGATATCTGTAACCTGTCATCGAGGTTACCCAAGTACATTGATGCTTGTCTCACAAATGGTGGAACGTATTATCTAGCTTGTAGCTAGGTTACTTATTGTTGTACAACTTGCATTATCACCTTGAACCAAATCATGGGTTTCTTGCGAGTACATTCAAAGTACTCATTGGCTTGCCACTGGTTATTTAATTGGCCAGGCATGGAGGAGTAGGAATTTGAAGAAGAATTCTATGGAGACGAACATGCGAACTAGGACGCTTTCCCAGTCAGAATGCATGTAGGGTTTAGGAAGATGGCATGGGTTCTACTTATCTACGAAGACTTCCGCTATTCAAGTTTATTTGCTATTCAACCCATGAGGCTTTATCTATGTAAGACTTGGCCATAATGATCATAATTTGTGTTAGACGGTATGTATGGACGTAAGACTCTTATTATTTAGCTTATGTGTGTTCGGTGAGCATTGATCTCTCGGATCACTGTACACGTGCATTCCGTGATCTCGACTCTTAAGTTGGGGTACCCACACACGGTCACGAAGACCCTCATCGACGGAGGCACCGCCCTCAACCTTCTTTATGTGGTGACTTTTGACATGCTTTTGATGTCACACGACCAGCTCGCACCCACCAAGCCGTTCGCAGGGGTGACTGGTTGTTCCGCTGCACCTCTCGGGCTGGTGTGCCTCCCAACCGAGCTCATCGACTTCGACGTAGCCAACGTCAGTCTTCCGTACAACAGAATTTTGGGGTTCCCCGCCCTAGCTAAGTTTATTGCAGTGACCCATCCGGGCTACAACATCATCAAGATGTCGGGCAGCAGCGGCCTCATCACGATGGCTGGAGATACGAAGGAGCTGGTCCGGGCCCTGAAGTACATCTTCAAGGCCGTCGCGGCCTTGCGCCCCGGCCCAACAGGCGCTTCAGAGGCTCAGTAGGTTGCGCCAGCAAAGAAGAAACAACTGTTCACTCAGGACCGGGCCAAGACAAAGCAAGTGACTGTCGATGAAGGGGGCTCGGGCCTTACCTTCACCATTGGCACCTGCCTCCCTCTAGAATAAGAGGAGGCATTGGTCAGCTTCTTTCAGGATAACAAGGATGTGTTCGCATGGAAGGTGTCTGACATGGTGGGGGTCCCAAGAGAAGTAATAGAGCATCACCTGGCGCTATGCCCCAATCACGCCCGATGAAGAAGAGGGCACGTCACCAAGCATGGGAGAAGCAGGCATTCGTCATCCAAGAGGTGCACAAGTTGCACGAAGCGGGGGTGATCCGCGAAGTGCGGCACCCCGAGTGGTTGGCCAATCCCGTCATTGTCCCCAAGAAGGGCGGAAAGGAGTGCATGTGCGTCGAGTTACCAAGCCTCAAACAGGCTTGTCCTCAGGACCCCTTCCTACCCCTGCGCATTGACCAAATCACAGACTCCACCGCCGAGTGTGATCTGCTATGCTTCTTGGACGCCTTCTCTCATATCACCAAATCAAGATGGTGGCAGAAGACGTTGAAAAAACGGCCTTCATCTCTCCGTGCGGGATATATTTCTACACCTGCATGGCGTTCAAGCTGCGCAATGCTGGCGCGACCATCTAGCGGCTGATGCTCATCACGCTGGGGCAGCAACTGGGAAGGAACACCGAGGCCTACATTAAAGACATCATGGTCAATACATGAGAGGCAAAGACACCGATCAAAGACACAGAGGAGACATTCGCCAACCTGCGCCGAATTCACTTGAAGCTCAACCCGAGGAAGTGCGTCTTAGGGGTCTCGTCCATCAAGCTGTTGGGTTTCCTCGTGTCACACCAAGGGATCGAGGCCAACCCTTAGAAGATCAGGGCAATTGAGAAGATGCGCCCACCTGAAACTCTCAAGGAAATGCAAACATTGGTGGGCTGTGTAACCGCGTTGGGACATTTCTTCTCCAAGCTAGGCGAGCGCGCTCTCCCTTTCTTCAAGATGATGAAGAGGAAGGCCCTTTTGAGTGGACCCCAGAGGCGAAGGCTGCCTTCCAAGACCTCCAGACGTACCTCACAAGCCCGCCCTTCATGGTGGCACTTCACCCTCGCATGCTGTTGGTACTTTACTTGGCGGGTACCCAACACTCCGCCAGTGCGGCGCTCCTTGCTGTTCGAGAGCGACGCGATGACAAGACAAGATGGCCGCGAGGATCCTTCGAGAGGAAGAGGAGCCTCGGGAGGATGCGACGTGGCCGCCCATTCAAGACAACGCTCCTCGGCCCCATGATGCTTCACCAGCTGATAGGGCTCCAGAGCTCTGCGATGGGGCGAGCGTCGCCCACACGCTGCCACTCGTCGAACACCCTATGTACTTCATGGACATCGAGCTATGGGATGCGCGCATGCTACCCAATGCAGGAGAAGCTCCTACTCGTGCTCCTCGTTGCACCAAGAAACCTGTTCCCCTAATTCCAAGGTCAGCCCATCAAGGTTGTCTCTGCGTTCCCTCTAGAGAAGATACTGCACAATCCCAACTCGGCTTGTAGAGTCGCGAAGTGGAACATCGAGCTGCAAGCCTTCCAACTCGAGTTCAACACCACCAGAGTCATCAAGGGCACTACCCTTGCCGACTTCGTGGCCGAATGGACGGATGCCCAAGACCTAGGGCTGGGCGAGAACCAGTCCCTCGTGCCTAGCGACGAAGCTCCTAAACAATGGGTCATGCACTTCAATGGCGCCTTCGCGTGGCAGGGTGTGGGGGATGTGGTCGTGCAGCTGTGCTTCCAGCATGGCCAAATGGTCTCCAACATCATAGCCTAGTACGAGGGCCGGATCACTGGCCTCAAGGCCGCGACTACCTTAGGGATAAAAGGCACCACCATCAAGGGCGACTAGCAACTCCTTGTGAACTTCTCCAACAAAGAATACACACAGAAGGACGAGCACATGGATGATTACCTAGAAGAGGTACATAAATTTGAGAAGCATTTTTTAGGAGGAACTGTTGCACTTGCCGCGCAGCGGGAACAAGGAGGCCTACGACATTTCCAATGGAGCATCCCGCCGCGAGACCCAGAAGCCCGACATCTTCTAGGAAAGGCTCTTCAAGCCGTAAGCCACGCCCCAGTCCACGGGCGTAAAACTGCCTCGGGAGGAGCTACCTCTGGCACCGTCCTTAGGAGGCCTGGCCTATGGCACGCCCTGAGGAGCTTGCCTGCTTCTCGCGTCGAGCCTTAGGAGGGCGACTGGACCGAGGAGCTCAAGGCATATCTACTCAACAGCACCATACCGGAGGAGGAGGTAGACGTGGAGCGTGTGGCTCGGCAGGCCACCGCTTAGTGCTTTTAGGACGCTGAGTTGTAATGCAGGCGTCCCAACGACATCTCGCTGCGGTCCATATCCAAGAGCTACTCGCCAATATCCATGGTGGGGACTGCGGACACCACTCTATGTCACGCACCCTCGTGGGGAGGCGTTCCGTAGTGGATTCTACTGGCCCACATCTCTACAAGATGCCACCGAACTAGTCCAGGCCTGAGAGGCTTGCTTGTTCCACACTAAGCAAATTCATCAGCTGGTGCAGGGCCTCCAGACCATCCCGCTCTCATGGAACTTCACTGTATGGGGCTGGATATACTGGGCCCTTTTCCTCGAGCATCTAGAGCCTACCGCTACCTCTACGTCGTCATCGACAAGTTTACCAAGTGGGCAGAGGTGGAGCCCGTGCGCACCATCCCCACCGGCTCGGCGGTCAGGTTCATTAAGGGCCTCGTGAGCCATTTCGACGTTCGAAGTCACATCATTGCCAAGAATGGCTCCCAGTTGACGAACAACCTTTTCAGGACATATTGTTCTAACCTTGGAACACAGATATGCTCGCTTCGGTGGCACACCCAAGGAGCAATGGCCAGGCTGTGCGCTCCAACGCGGAGGTCCTGAGGGACCTAAAAGCGAGGAGCTTCAAGAAGATCGAGGCTTGCAGTCAGGGTTGGCTCGGTGAGCTTCAGTCTGTGTTGTGGTCTATCCGCACAATCGTGACTAAGCCCACCGGCAAAACCCTATTCTTCCTCGTCTACAGAGCTGAGGAGGTCCTCCCACACTAGGTCAGGGATCACCTCGGGGGTCTTGGCATTTGAAGAGGCACGTCAAGATGCCACGCGAGAGTCGACCTTGTGCTCGAGGAGGAAGCTTGCCGCCAGGCTGCCCTTCGTGTCGCGAGGAACCAGCAGGCGTTGCGGTGATACCATTGTCGTGACGTCCGCCTTTCGACTCTAGAGGTTGGGGATCTTTTCCTGAGGCAGGTCCTCTCCAGGGATGGCCTTCACAAGCTCTCGCCCATGTGGGAGGGCCCATTCAAGGTCGTCTGTGTCTCTAGGCCCGGTGACGTGCGCCTGGAGACGGAGGACGGGATCCCCATCGAGAATTCCTAGAACATCCAGCACCTCTGAAAGTTCTACCGTGACACTCTCACGTAAAAAAGAGTGGGGATGCACACGCCCCGGGGTCCTTGTTGCGCCGCCCCTCGGCCCCAGGGAGGCCCCCGCCCAGGACCAAGTGGAAGCACCATGCTCCGTCCTGGAAGACGACATTGTCCACCAATGACTATGCCCACGCCCAGTGGTAGCACCATGCTCCGCGCTAGTGATAAGACTAGCATAGGCGCCGGACGGAGCTGTTTTGGAATCTCTCTTGTATTCGAATTTTTTATTTCTTGAATGAAGTTTGAAGTTTTGCATCTTTATTCGAAAAAAGAGGGGATATTTTGTTGCAATCTTTCCTTTCTATCTCTCCTCTTGTTCATATCTTTGGAGGCTCGTAGTTTCCTATTGCCTCCTCCCGAGAACCTCGCAAGTGTAGGTTGGGCATGGTATGCGCGCCTAAGCTGACCCTAGCGGCATCGAGGCCCCCTCGGGGCCAAGGATAGTTGCCATGTGTCTGCCCATGCATACACCTCGGCAATGCTTTGGCGTTCGGCTCCTCGTGTGATGCTCTCAGATAGGTGAGCAGGCGAGCACGACACCTGGCCTTGGGCGTCACCTCAAGAGCATCCTGCGTCATGACCTTAGGTGTAGGATGGGCTCTGGAGGGTGTAGGCGGAGAGAATCATCCACAACATTAATTATCATGGGAGGCCCTACACTAACCACTGGTTGCAATTACGCGAGCAACACCGCCGGGCGAGGGTGCCTCTGAAGACCTGGGTACCTGCAAGGCCCCAGGGGGCTTTGAGAGCCACGAACCTACACAACGCTCCGGGACCAACATGCCCGGGAGGCATGCTGGATCAATATTACCGGAAGATTGTGCCTTTGCGACGCGCTGGCCGCCGTCAACTGCCAAACATACCAAGCTTAGTACCCTAATCATGGTGGGCAGGAGCCCTTCAGGTAACGATAGCACAAAGGGAGAAATGTGAGCAAGAAATGCTAATAAAAAGGCACAAGCGCCCAGTTCAATACATGCCCCATCGGGGCCCTTATTGTTTCTTGATGTAGAGAAAATATAAAAATGGAGGAGCCTCCCGAAGATCGAAGCTCCTGAAGCTGGGCCCCGACGCCGTCCGCACTCAGTCGGAGTCCTCCTCTTCCTTGACAGGGGCACGATGGCGCGGTGGCTCGGCCTCCTCTTGGGTCCTGGCGCGATGGCGAGGCGGCTCACTGTAGTCCTCGTCACTTGAGCTCTGGCCGGACGAGGTGCTGCTGCTGCTGAAGAACTCGCCAACGTACCAAGGACAAGTTCACTTCCGGGTACATCACGACCGCCGACCTCGGGGTAGAACGCTAGGATCTTGCTCCCCCCGAAGACCTTGACGTAAAGTGTCGATGCTCTGTCGTACTTGAAGTGCAAGGTGCACCTCACCACCAAGCCGCAGGAACGGGCGAACGCCAGCTAGCCGCGGTTCAGGAACACATACCCCACGGTAGTCACTACAAAAAAACCACTTCCGTAATAATATGTGTTTGTCACAGTAGGTCACGTTTTCTGTCATGCTTGTATATCCATGATGATTTTATGACAAAATCAAGATAGTCATACCTGTGCTGTCATAGAAGTGTTCCACTTCCATGACGATAAATGACGTGTCATTGAAGTGTTTTCGTCAAGTGTAGCCGACGTGTGTCATCCACCATAATGGGTCACCGTTAAGCTATCGGGTTCCGGTTTTGATCCGATAACCCGTTACCAGCCCCGACCAATCGGGATTTTCCACGTTTAAAATTCTCATTCGCTAGATGATCCACGTGTGAGCTCATCGTTGGGACAGATATCTTCCCTACAATGGATGGAAGACGCCAATGACATGTGGACACGTGCAATAGCCCAACAGTGGCCCATTTAATGTAAAAAGGCCGGCCTAGCTAAAAACCCACCATATTTTTCAAATACTAGTGGGCTGGCCCGTTAATAGCCTTTCATGTTTTTGGTCAAATTGAGGCCCATATCAGATCTGCCCGTTCGCAGCCTGTCATGTTTTGGGCTAAATTATGGCCCATATCAGATCAGGCTCGTTAATAGGCCACTATTCTTTTGGGCCCATTCTAGGTCGGGTTTTTATTTCAGCCTCTTAAATGCACGTTTACCTGTTTGACCCGATAATTGTTTCGGCTTGTTAGCGGCCTGTGCTGCATCTGGGCCGTTGTCGGCCTGGTTTCACATTAGGCCATTTAATGGCCCATGGAGAAAGTAGGCTATTTCTTGTCTGAAGTAAATTTAGGTCTCTTAATGGCCCGTAGTGTTTGTCTATAAATTTCAGCCCAGCTAGTCTATGGGCCTGTTAATGGCCCGTGTAACAGTTGGGCCTAATTACAGGTTGTGTTGAATCTTGCCTGCTTACAACCAATCTGTTAATGGCCTGTGACACTGTTGGGCCTATGGCCCGTGTTGATACCGGCCTTCTTAAAGCACATAAATTTATTGGGCCAAACAACGCCGGAGATATATTTTGTCCTATTAATGGCTCGTTCTATTTGGGCCAAACATGGGCCTCAGGCAGCTTCGGCCTGTATTGGCCCATGATTTTTTTTGCTCAACACTAGACCAATCTATTTTTTAGCCTGTTAAAATCCCATGGTATTCTCTGGCCCAGCTGGCGAGAACTTTACTCGGCCTATTAAAGGCAGAAAACTACTATACATTTAGACCTACTAATGGCCCAAGATGACTATTTGGCCCATATATTGCGAGTTAAGGGTCGGCCTGAAGACACACAACATTGAGATCCATGGAAGCTTCCGGCCTAAATTATAGCATACCGACCAAGAATAAACCTAGACTATACAATAAAGAAATTATGGCATATTACATCCACTTGGCATCAAAGTTCGCCACCAGTGATAATAAAGCGCTACGTGGCCGCGAATTACATACACTAGGCATCAATGCGCCGACAAAAGAATATAAAAACTAAGAGCACTTTAGAAGGCATTAGGCATGCCCTGGCGGTGCACCAAAAGAAGCTGAACAAGCTAATGAGAACTCAGTTGTGCAATGATAGATGCTCTAACCGTAGCTGCGTAGCAAGAAAGGACACATGTGTGTCCTCTACGACCTTCTTCACCTCACTGATATCAAGTTGGAGCTGAACTGAAGCAAGCCTTCCCACTTTAAATTGATACCGAAGAAGTCGAACTGATTGAGGCAGGAACTGCACTGAGGTTGTCTCACAACTACTGGTGAGTAGCTTCAACTCATTATCTACAACAAGACATGACCTTGGGGTCTTCTCGTTCTCTTCAAGATGGTTTGGCTCATTATCTTCCCTAAAGTTCTGCCTGGCATAGTAGATATGACTCTGAAAGATAAACAAGGAGACACGTAATAGCTTTCACAAGCATATAAGCAAATAAATGGATCTGTTCTGCATTAGGAACATGTTTTTGCAACTACAATTTAAAACTGGTAGTTATTGCAAACTTCCAATCAGATGTAAACACCAAAGTAAACAACAGTGGAGGAAATGATGCCTATCCAAATATATACTAGAACAAAGTTCGAAGGCTTGAGAAGGATGAACTTATATTACATGTGAACACGGGCTCGACAAAGCCCTTCTCCATGTCGATTGAAGGATAGTTCAGTAAATTCCCCAAAGAAACTTCTTTATAAGCGTTGCCTTTATTCTACATTTTGTAAAGAGTAAATATAGATCAAAAAAATTGGAAGATGTAGAGGATAATAAAGCTAAGGTGCAGAGTGATGATACATAATCAAATAGCAATTAATTAAGTACAACGTTACAAGGCAAAAGGTACTGGCAAGAGGAATGCAGACTGTCAGGGATATTACTAGCAGGTGTAAACCGGCTAGGGTAAACCGGATTATGGTAATATAGTCGTATAATTGTAAGCTCAGTAGAGATTACGGCCCATGAAGACTTAGGGCCCATGTGTAGAGTTACGGTTTGTAAACCGTCTTATCATGTAACTTGAGACACAAGGAAGAAACAGCAGAGACCGAGGCAGACACAATTATGAGCCGGCCTCGGGACTCTGTAAACCGGACCGAGCGTTACCTCCTATATAAAGGGATGACCCGACGACGGTTCAAGGACAGAAAACAACTCGTCGAGACGCAGGAAAGCAATCAGCTCCCTGTTGATCGACGCCCGAGCAATACCAAACCAAACTAGACATAGGCTTTTACCTTCATCGAAGGGGCCGAACTAGTATAAACCCTCTATGTGCTTTGTGTGCTTTTAACCCCTTCAAGCTAACCCGTGCGATGGTTCCATCACTAAGTCCGTTAAACCGGACATCTGCCGTGCTAATTCCACGACAGTTGGCGCCCACCGTGGGGCCTCCGCACGATGGTTTCAAGCTCTTGAATGGCAGCTTTGAAGGATTCAAGGGCTACGCGGTCGGCCGGATGACCAAGAGTCGCCGCGGCCGGATCTACATCGACGACGCCGGCTGGCGCCCGGAAACCGATTCAATCGAATACGGGTACCGGGTTCCCTTGGGCGGCATCCACGTCTTCATCGGCAAGATTGGTGAACCGGGGCCTGAGCCGGACATCTTCTCCGACATCATCGAGCCGGCTCAGCGTGCGAGATCGGCCCGGATTCAGCCTGCCATGAAGTGCGTTTTCGTAGGAGCAATACACGGGGTCCAAGCCGCGTGGCGAGACAGTTGTCTATTCTGACGATGAATCTTCATCTGGAGAGACTGAATCCTTGTATCTGTTGCGGGATGGCCGATCCGAGGGTATGTCCGATGGAGACAGTATTCCGGACCCCTTTGATCTGCCAAACCGGGTGGCTGTCTTTTTGGCCGGATCACAACCTACGCAACAACCCACGGTGAACGGGCAGCAGAAGCTGGTACAGGGGGGAGCGGCCATGCCCCCTCACACTCTGACGCTCTATCCGCCTTAGTAGAGGAGTTGACAACACAGGCAGTAGCGGTGGTGGCTCCAGCATACAAGGTGCAACACGATGCAGAACTCCTTCAGTTAAGGGGTCGGATCAAGCAAGCAAGAGAGGATTTGAATGCAGAGAAAGCTATGATAGCAACAAGGCAGGCAGAGCTGGATTCTCAGGCTTTCCAGCTGAGGATGGAACATGCCTCTGCGCATGGAGTAAGGAACCGAAGGTACCAGTCTCGTCTATCGCCGGTGTACGAGGTGATTAATCTCTTCGGGACACCAGGAGCGGGAGCCAGCAATGATCCGGAGGTAAACCGGAGGGCAGCCCCAGTGAGGGGTGAGCCGGTTCAACAGCCCACTGCATAGCAAGTTTGACGGATTATGCGCACGCTTCACATCCCCACTCCTTCGGGCCATTACTCAAACCCCTTGGATAACATTGTCGCCGCCGCTTCACGCCTGGCCGCTTTACCCATTGAGGGGACATCCCCTGTGGCAATGGATGCACGCAGGGTCAAGGATTTGCTCAACACGGCATTGACGCAGCAGCAGGCGTACTCCTACAGCAAGGAGACGCTTCATTCAACACCCCGCCATAGCCAGAGTTATACTAGGCATTGGGATGAACCGGAGGTATCCAATAGTGAACAGAGGCGACACCGTCACAGACAGGACAATCCGGCGGGTGCAGAGGCACAAGCTCAGGAGGCGGTAAACCGGGCTAGACCTGCGGCCCGCGAGGAGATCCACCAAACGACACCGGTTTACACAACCACAGCAGAGACGGGAGTCACGGCGAGTTCTTTGGGAGTGCAGTGTCTTATTCCCGCTTTATGGAGCGTGAAGTTACCCAAGGATTTAAAGGGTCCACGTAAGGTGCCTAACTACATAGTAGATTTGGCTCCAGAGGCTTGGATTGAGAGTTACGAGATGGCTATGGAGATGCTGGACGTGGATGAAGCGGCTTGCGCGAAGTACTTTACCATGATGCTTGAGGGTACAGCCCGGACCTGGTTAAAGGGCTTACCACCTAACTCCATCGGATCATGGGGTGAGTTACGCCGCCAGTTTATCAAAAATTTCAAGGACACGTGCAAGCAACCGATGTCAGCGGTGGACCTAGCGGCACGTATACAAGGAGAGCAGGAGCCTACGAGTGCATGGGTCCGGCGAGTGTCAGAAATCCTGCACTCTTCGAACGGTATCAGCCCCAGTACGGCGATAGTAACACTGGAAAACAATTGCCGGTTTGAGTCTCTAAAGTTGAAGCTGGGACGGCTCAAACGGGATTGTAATGACATGGGAACTCTCATGAGCGCTTTGGTAAAGTATGGGGACTCCGACAACACTAAGTACCCAGAAGCGGAGGGAGATATATCTGGAAAGGCAAATAAACCCGGTAAACCGGCGCACGCTAATCCGGTCGGAACAAGCTTCTTAGGCAAGCGAAAGGCAGAGAGTGGCTCTGATTTCGTGGCCAATACCCAAGTTCAAGGGAGCTTTCAACGCAACAAGGGTAAACCGCCTCCACATAACGGCGGGGGGTTCATTAATTGGGAGCGACAATTGAACGAGCCTTGCCCGAAACATGGAACAAAGGAACATCCAGCTAAACATACCTGGGGAGAATGTCGGGCCATGATGGAGGCCATGAACCGGGCCAGATCGAACAACGGGCCACCAGGCGGCGGTTCAGGCCCCGGATTTCATGGTCCGGGTCATCAGGGGAATGGCTTCGGATCAGGATATCATGGCAACAACAACGGCTACAATAACCAAGGCAACTATCAGTATGGTCAGGGCGGTTACAATAGCCAAGGCAACCATCAGTATGGTCAGGGCGGTTACAATAGCCGAAACAACCAACAGCAAGGCCAGGGTAATAACAACAATCAAGGCAATCAGCAGCGTCAACACCAGCAGCAATCCGGATATCAGAGTAATCCAAAGGAGCTGAGTAGTGGATAGTATCATGTGTTCACTACGAGTTTGTGCAAACGGGATCAGAAAGTCTTAAAGCGGGCGGTCCACGCGGTTGAACCGGCAACACCACGATTCCTGCGCTGGTCGGAGCAACCTATTGTGTGGAGCGGAGAGGATCACCCACCGCGAGTTGATAATCCGGGCCAATTGGCCTTAGTGGTAGCACCATAGGTGGGTGGCTACAAATTCACCAAGGTTCTCATGGACGGCGGCAGCAACATCAATATCTTGTATTATGAGACCTTCAGTCGCATGTGGCTGACGGATAAGAAGCTAAGACAGTCCAACACGGTATTTCATGGAGTAGAGCCAGGTAAATCAGCTTACCCGGTTGGGAAAATTGACCTAGAAGTTACCTTTGGAGATGAATAGGATTCCAGGTTAGAGATGATAACCTTTGAGGTGGTAAAGATCCGGAGCCCATATCATGCCCTGTTTGGACGGCCGGTTTACGCCAAGTTTATGGCTAGGCCGTGCTATGTTTATCTGCAGCTCAAGATGCCGGGTCACAAAGGAAACATCACGGTTCATGGAATTTGCAAAATTGCTTTAGAGTGTGAAGAAGGAGACGCTGCTTATGCGGAGGTAGTATGTGCTACGGAGGAGTTGAAGTTTTACAAAGACAATGTTGATCCGGTAGATATGTCCCCGTTGATGAAGCCAACTACAGAGCATGATCCGACATTGAAGTTCAAATCTACAGAGGAAACCAAGCAAGTTGAGTTTGTGCCAGGTGATTCATCCAAGCAGTTCACTATCAGCGCTAACCTTGATCCTAAATAGGAAAGCGCGCTCATCGAGTTCATCCGTGAGAATCGGGACATCTTTGCATGGAAACCTTCTGACATGCCAGGTAAATCGAGGGAACTCGCTGAGCACAGTCTTAACATTGATCCGAAGTTTAAACCGGTGAAGCAATATCTACGCCGCTTCAACGAAGAAAGGCGCAAGGCTATAGGGGAAGAAGTGGCCAGGCTGTTGGCTGCAGGATTCATAGTTGAAGTGTTCCACCCGTAGTGGTTGGCTAATCCGGTGCTGGTGTTAAATAAAAATTGAAAGTGGAGAATGTGTGTGGATTACACAGACCTAAACAAAGCTTGTCCAACCGATCCTTTTGCTCTCCCCCGTATTGATCAGATCATTGATGCTACGGCAGGATGTGAGCGGTTAAGTTTTTTGGATGCGTATTCAGGATATCATCAGATCAAGATGGCAGTTAAAGATCAGGAGAAGACAGCCTTCATAACTCCTTTTGGTGCTTTTTGCTATGTGTCTATGCCTTTTGGGCTCAAGAGTGCCCAAGCCACCTACCAACGTTGTGTACAGAATTGTCTTAAGGGGCAGATAGGGAGAAATGTTCATGCCTATGTGGATGATATCATGGTGAAGTCAAGGAAGGAGGAGACACTGATAGAGGACCTCAAGGAAACTTTTGATAACCTTCGGGCCTATAAGATGATGCTTAATCCGGAGAAGTGTGCTTTCGGTGTTCCGGCGGGCAAGCTCCTTGGATTCTTGGTGTCCAACATAGGAATAAAAGCCAATCCAGAGAAGATCAAGGCAATCACATCTTTGACTAAACCGGCTTGCATCAATGATGTTCAGCGTATCGCTGGCCGGGTTACAACATTGAGCTGGTTCATCAGTCGTCTGGGAGAGAAGGCAATCCCGCTGTAGCAGATGCTCAAAAAGACAGACCGGTTTATATGGAGTGATGAGGCAAACACTGCGTTTGAGGATTTGAAGCGACAGCTGGCAGAACCACCGGTCCTTGCTGCCCCCATTGATAAGGAGCCGCTGCTATTATATGTCGCTGCCAATGCACGGGCAGTTAGCGTGGCAATCGTGGTCGAGCGCAAGGAAGCAGGAAATGAGTATCCGGTTCAACGTCCGGTTTATTATGTCAGTGAGGTTCTCATTGAATCCAAACAAAGATACCCGCATTGGCAGAAGCTGGTATATGGTGTGTTCATGGCAAACCGAAAGTTGAAACATTATTTCCAGGGCCACCCAATAACTGTTGTCAGTTCAGCTCCAATGGGGGATATAATCCAGAACAGGGAAGCCACTGGCAGAGTGGCGAAGTGGGCCATTGAGCTTAGCCCACACGGATTAAAGTATGTGCCACGCACCGCTATCAAATCCCAAGCATTGGTGGATTTCATCAATGATTGGACAGAACTGCAAGCACCAGAGGAGATGCCGGATCTTACATACTGGACTATTCACTTTGACGGTTCAAGGCAATTAGAAGGCTCGGAGGCTGGAGTTGTGTTAACTTCCCCGCGAGGTGACAAGTTTTGTTATGTCCTTCGTCTAATGTTTCCTTGTACTAATAATGCAGCAGAATATGAGGCATTGCTTCATGGCCTGCGGATGGCTAAGGAGATGAACTTGAGCCGGGTTTGGTGATTCAGATTTAGAGGCACAGCAAGTATCCGGCAAGTGGGATTCTAAAGACCCTCTCATGGCAGCTTACAGGCGAGAAGTTGAAGCATTCGCACGATATTTCAAAGGGTATCAGGTGGATCACATAGACCGGCGAAGGAATGAAGCACTCGATGCTCTAAGTCGGCTGGGTTCTCAACGTAAACCGGTGCCACCGAATACTTTTTTAGATGAGTTGCACAGTCCATCATTTCAGGTGCCATCGGAGGAAGATCTGTCCGTTCCTGATCCGGAAGCGCGGCTAGTTGCAGCACTTCATGTTATTCCGGATTGGACGCTCCCATATTTGGCGTATCTAAGCCGTGGAGAGTTGCCGGGCGATGAGATCGAATCAAGACAGATAATCCCGCGGTCCAAGTCAATGACAATTGTAAACGGAGAACTTCACCATCGGAGTGTTTCTGGAGCATTTCAGTGGTGTGTGTCATCCGAGGATGGCTGTGACATCCTTCGAGAGATTCATGAAGGGGATTGTGGTCATCACGCCGGTTCAAAATCCTTGGTGGCTAAAGCTTTTCGACATGGGTTCTATTGGCTGACAGCCCATGCTGATGCGAAGGATTTAGTCCGGAGGTGTGATGCTTGTCAGAAATTTTCACGGCGTGCTCTTGTTCCAGCGCAGGAGCTACGGATGATACCAATTACTTGGCCGTTTGCGACTTGGGGGCTTGATATGGTTGGACCTTTTAAACGATCTCAAGATCAAAAAACTCATCTGCTAGTCGTTGTGGATAAATTTACAAAGTGGATTGAAGCAGAGCCTGTGAGCAAGTGTGATGCGGCAACAGCGGTTAAATTCATCAAAAAGGTAATTTTCCGGTTTGGCTTTCCACACAGCATCATCACAGATAATGGCACCAATTTATCTAAAGGAGAGATGGAAGAGTTTTGTCAACGAGAGCATATTCTCCTAGATGTATCTTCCGTAGCTCACCCTCAATCGAATGGTCAAGCTGAAAGGGCCAATCAAGAGATTTTGCGAGGTATCAAGCCCCGGCTTATGACTCCTTTGCAAAGAACACCAGGGTGCTGGGTCGAGGAGTTACCTTCTGTCCTTTGGAGCATCAATACTACGCCGAACCGGCCACATGTTATACACCTTTCTTCATGGTGTAGGGTGCTGAAGCGGTTCATCCAGGCGATATCCGCCATGATTCACGACGGGTGACGGCTTATTTTGAAGCGGCCAATGAGCAGGCAAGACAAGACAGTTTGGACCGGCTAGATGAAGAGCGTGACATAGCAGTAGCATGATCCGTGATTTATCAGCAGGACTTGCGCAGATATCACATCCACCGGGTTAAAACCAGGACGTTCCAGGAAGGGGATTTGGTACTCCGGCTCATCCAAGACCAAACAGATATGCACAAGCTATCCCTGCCTTCGGAAGGGCCCTTCGTGGTCAGCAAGAATCTACACAACGGTTCATATTACCTGGTGGACGTTCAAGAGCACAAGGACTAACGGACATCAGAAGAAGAGACAAAGAGGCCGTGGAACATCGCTCTACTGCGGCCCTATTACACCTGAGCCATGAGCTCTGCTGTGTCCTATGTATATATTATGAATAATGAATAAACCGGCTCCCTCGGTAAACCGGGGGCTCAGCCTTTTTTCTTCTAAGTATACGTCCTGTGAAATTATTTCAGATATTTTGAACACATTATTTTATGCAGAAAGGACCAAACTAGCGAGCTACGGATCACATATGAATCCTCGATAAAGACTTCTCTGGTCCGGTCTACATAATGTTCTTGTCCTTAGGGATCCACCTTTGATGGCAGATGTAACATTCCTGTCCCTTGGTGGGCCAACTCCCTTTGATGGCAAAAGAAAAAGTTCTTGTCCCTAGGAATCCATCCTTTGATGGCAGATGTAATATTCCTGTCCCTTGGAGCACGTCCTTTGATGGCAAAAGAAAATATGTTCTTGTCCCTAGGAATCCATCCTTTGATGGCAGATGTAATATTCATGTCCCTTGGAGCACGTCCTTTGATGGCAAAAGAAAATCTGTTCTTGTCCCTAGGAATCCATCCTTTGATGGCAGATGTAATATTCCTGTCCCTTGGAGCACGTCCTTTGATGGCAAAAGAAAATTGGTTCTTGTCACTAGGGTACTTCCATTGATGGCAGATGTAATATTCCTGTCCCTTGGGAGATACATACCCTTTGATGGCAAAAGAAAAATTCTTGTCCCTAGGAATCCATCCTTTGATGGCAGATGTAATATTCCTGTCCCTTGGAGCACGTCCTTTGATGGCAAAAGAGTACATCCTTTGATGGCAAAGTTCTTGTCCCTAGGAGTACTGTTAGTTATAGCCCTTGGGGTCGCACCCTTTGATTGGCACGTAGGGAGCCTGGCAGCTCGCAAAAAGCCTCGAATACATGGTCTTATTTGCATACTTGTGTTTTTGTTGTTTGTGATTTTTCATGTGTTTTTATGGTTTTTTAATCCGGAGCGGGCCAACTTCAAAGTTGACTACATATCTTCAAAAAGTCTGGACACAGAGCTCCAGCATCATTTAAACCAGTAGTTCCTGTAAACCCGGAATAATTATCGGGTCTATCCCAACAGAGCTAAGAGCTTACTCAGAAACTGCAAGGTTTGCCGGATTAAGGATGTCTAGCATACTTAATCAAAGGTATGAAGTTCTTTTGGTATAACATAGACACTCATTTTACATATATGAGAACGATTTAAACGGTCCGGCGGTAAACCGCAAGGACATCTTTTTATTGTTATCTATGCAGATACAGATAGTATGCAAGATAAACCATATTAGACAAAGGATTCAAATTGGCAGACGCCAAAGCAAAGTTGGGACATCCGGATCAAGACGGACAATATTTCAAGCTATCCTATTACAAGGCACAACAAGCCTGAACGGATTAAAGTTTTTCCAGCAAAATAATACCGCAACTACAAAGATAAACTGTGCGGCCTATGCTTCCTCCTGCTGCGACGGCTGAGGATCAACCTGTTCCGGAGCTTCTTCGTCTTCTTGAAGCGGCTGAAAGTCAGGAATGCACCAATCGATTTTTGATAAAGCACGGAAGTACATTTCTTCCATAATGAGATCAGACGGATCAACATCTGGGGCAAAAGTGTGGGGGCGCACTAGTGGGATTAGATTTTCGGTATCATAAACCGGCCGATCCACCCGCTCATTCTGTAAATCGTACGCCGGATGATACCTGGTCAAGTCTGATTCGACAGCAAGTTTGCTGGCAAGAGGACGCATCTCCTTAGTCAAAGCATGAAGGTCTTTGCCAGTGAAGGCCGATCCATGTTCTTTGGTGCTGGGATACCCGTTCATGGCTTCTTCCGGACCAAAGTCTGGAACCCACGCTTTGGCTTTGGTGAGCGCTACAAGAGAACCGGCTCGGGTAGCAGATTTCTTCACCTCTTCCAAGCGTACAGGCAAGATAGACAACTTCTCTAGAGTACCTTGGATAGTGGTGGTGGCCTGTTTATTAAAAGACATCGCACTTCTAATCCTTTGAGCGCCGGAATACAGCTGCTCAACCAGAGTATAAGAGGCCTTGAGTTTCTTCCGCAGATCATCCCCAAGATGGGTGATGTGGCGCCCTGCATATGATTATCATAGTTAAACCGGAGCGGAATAAAGATTGCAGAGATGAAAGCACGTGCAAGTTAAGTATTTACCAAAGACGGCAGAAGTCATAAGCTCTATTTGCCACTTTAAACCGGCCAGCTCTTGTGTCACCGGGTTAAGGGCTTCCTCAGCATCCTTTGCTCTTTTTTCAAGAGCATTCTTTTGCACCTCCCAGGTTGTCCGCTCCGCTTCAAAATATTTCATCAATTGTTCAGCAGTGGTTAAACTCAGCGCCAGATCTTTTTTGGCCTTGGCAGCAGCAGATTCAGTTTCAGCAAGTCTATTCCGGAGCTCAGTTATCTCTTCAGCTCTCCGGGTCAAATCAGCCTGCAAAGGAAATCACGTGGAATAAATGAAAAATTCAGACAAGTCTCAAGCACATAACCAAGTTATCTACTTGACACTTGGGGGCTAATGGGCAGTTGAAGTATTGAAAGAGAAATCCAGACAAGTCCCAGGCACATAAAACGAGTTATGTCCCTCACACTTGGGGGCTAATGTAAGAAGGCACATTTGGAAGTACCGGTTCACCTCCAACAAAGCTAAACCAGAACTTGGGGGCTACCATGACAGACAGAAATACAAGGAAGGCAAAAGCAAAAGTCAAGTAAGATACCTCGTATTTGTCCTTCATCATATTGACCAAGCCCACTTCATAGTCCCGACTGGTATGAAGCCGGTTCAAATACCCGGAATAAAGCTCTTGGGCACTCAGCTCGGCATAATTGGACAAGTCTGTGTTCCACTTGCCCTTCTCCTGCTGGATTTTCTCCGTTTTAGCAGTATGCTTAGCTAAGACGATAGGCTCAGCAGGAGCGGTAAAACCTGTCCCGGTTATTTGAACGTCCGGGGAAGAAGCAGTATTTGGCTGTGAAGGGGCAGCAGTAGGAACCGGACTAGCAGGAGCCGGGCTATTCCAAGGAGGGCTAGCCCGGATAGGATTTGCCGGTTCAAGAACATCTTCAGTATTTGTGCCTTCAGGAGCAGCAGCGTAATCATGATCCATGGGAGCAGGATCGTCGAGCTATATTGTAGGTTCATTTTCCGGAGGGATGACCTCGTCCAGATCAGCTGCCGGATCAGCAGTAGCAGTTTCAGCAGCTGTTTTACCGGCCTTTGCCCTTTTGCTAGGCTTAGGCTTGCTGAAAGGAATTGAAAAAGAAATTAAGATCATAAAAGGCAAGTACAAAAATAAACCAGATGAGATAAAGGACTTACCCAGGGACAGTCTTCAGAGTCGGGACCTGTGTGGCGGTTAATTCGCCGGACGATGATAAAGGTGTCTCCTGTTAATTAGGATCAGATGGTTTAAGTGGTTTGCATATAAGTCCAGCCTTGGGATCAAGAAGAGTTGGAGAAAGTAAAACCTCAGAGCGGCGCCTCCGAGCTGGAGTGAGAGATATTCCGGAAGACTCGACTACAAGGCCACTATGGCGTGTAGTCCGGCGAGCTTCATGTTGTTGCTTCTTCAAAAGAAAATTGGGGTCCAGTTGAGCGTAAGGATGAGAAAAAGGGTACTTCCGAGATGCTTTACGAATCTTGGGCACCGACGGTTCAGAGTCTGAAGAAAGAGTGATTACCTTAGTTTCTGTCGCTTTATCAGCCTCAGCCAAATCCAGCGGAAAGACACTGTTAACATAAATCTGGATAAAAGAGATCAAAGCATATCGGGATCAACTCATACCTCAGAATCCGGATCATCTTCTTCAACATGTGAACCGGAACCAGCAGCCGCCTTTTTCTTCTTAACATCGAAGGTTTTCCGGCGTGGCTGTTTGCCTGACTTATCCTAAGGTTTCCTTTTCCAAAAAGGATCGTCGGCCTGGGTAGAAGATGAAAGATAAGTGGAAGACAATTTAAAGAGACGGATTAGAAGCAAACAGAAGAGATTAAGGCTTACTGCTGGCAGTTTGTTCTTCTTATAGTATGGAGCCAATCCGGTTTGGCTACATTCCTCCAAAGAAATATTGAGCATCTTCTTAGCAGATTCAATAACTTCCTTCTCAGGAAGCACTATGTCGGTAAAGCGCTGAGGATCATCCGGTTTACCGGTATACTGACACATCAAACTGGACCGCCGGCTCAAAGGAAGGATACTTCAAGCGAGCCAACAACGTACGAAGTCAACCCCAATCAATCCGTTGGACATAAAGTCTTTGAGTTTGGCAAACTGAGGGGCGAACCGGGGCCGTTCCGAGGAGCTCAGACGCTGCAGCAGTTGGTGATCTTCAGGAAGACGATGTTCGCGATAACCCGGCAGTGGGTTCTCCCCTTCGGGTGAAGTATCTTGGCAATAGAATCAAGATTGGTTCCAGTCCTTAGGGTGTGTATGGAGAGCATCATGAGGAAAGAACGCATCTTTTCTCTTTTGAATACTAACACCGCCCAGTTCTTGATGAGGTCCGGCAGTAAACTCAGTCCGCCGGTTTAAGTGGAAGAAATTCCGGAACAAGTCGACTGACTGCTCCTCTTGAAGATACACCTCGGAGAAAACTTGGAAATTGCAAATGTTTGATACCGAATTTGGACCTATATCCTGAGGATGAAGCTGGAAAGCGGCAAGCACGTCCCGAAAGAACTTTGAACCGGGAGGACTAAAGCCCCGGGCTATATGATCAAAGAAAACAATAACATCCCCTTCCTTGGGAGTAGGGGGGCATTCATTTCCAGGGGCCCGCCATTTCAGAACTGCTTGAGGGCCCAGAGTGCCAATTGTAGCAGCATTAGTTAAGTCCTCTTCCATAATGATGGAAGGGACCCAGTTGCAACAAACGAATTGCTTGGCAGACATATTGGAAGAAGCAAAGTGCTGAAAAAAGTGAAGTATAAAATCCGGATTATTCAAATACCGAAGCATAAACAGGATCATATTATCAAAACTATATCGACGGTTTGGACAAGGGACTAATCGCATTGACAACCCGGAAGCAAGCGGGAAACGAGCTGCTATCGGTTTATGACAGCAGAAAAGAAAGAAGCTAAACCGTCGGGTTCATGGTTGATGCGTTGCAGAAGCAATGTATGATTTATTAAACCGGCGAGTATCTTACAGATCTATCAATATGAAGAAACATGTTTCTACAAAAGGCTAAGGTAAAACAGATCTGAGCAGTAAGAAAAAGAAGAAATTTACGTAGGTCTATCACAGAAGAACTGCAGAGGTCTTATACAGGGCAGATGAATCTAGGGATTGAGTCTAATCATGCCAAGTTTAAGCATAAGGCAACGGAGCGGGAGCAAGTTTCGAAGATAAATCTAAGGTTGAATCTACTACGAGCATGGCGTATAGGACGAACAGCCGAAGCTTCGAGGTATAATGGCGGAAGCATGGAAGAACCCTAGATTACAGATCTGCAGCGAGAGAAGGGGAGTACCTGAGGCAAAAGGAAACGGCGGCGGAGTAATCTGGATGAGGTTCAGGTTGACGCAGCGGCCTGGTCGACGACGGCAACGAGCTCGAGCGCAGCGGAGAAACTTCGGGCGACGGAGGAAGAAGACGAGCGGAAGGAAGGAAGGCAGAGATGCGGCGGTATTTATAAAGGTTGAAAGACGAAACGGCAAGCGCGGGATTAGAGGAAGTCAGAGATTGGATAAAGATTCTCCTGTCGCCTCGATTTTCGGGATGGCCTTTCAACAAAGGTAACAAACAGTTGTGCGCAATAAATGCGGAAGTGATGTCACGATCGAATCAAATGATTTCCAGGGATGACGTCATGCCGGTTTACAAAAACCGAGAAGATACAAGAAAGAAGGTTATGTCAGATTTAGAAGACTTACATGAACAAGTTCAAATCATTCTGGGGCCTAATGTCAGGGATATTACTAGCAGGTGTAAACCGGCTAGGGTAAACCGAATTATGGTAATATAGTCGTATAATTGTAAGCTCAGTAGAGATTACGGCCCATGAAGGCTTAGGGCCCATGTGTAGAGTTACGGTTTGTAAACCGTCTTATCATGTAACTTGAGACACAAGGAAGAAACAGCAGAGACCGAGGCGGACACAATTATGAGCCGGCCTCGGGACTCTGTAAACCGTACCCGGCGTTACCTCCTATATAAAGGGACGACCCGGCGACGGTTCAAGGACATAAAACAGCCCGTCGAGAGGCAGGCAAGCAATCAGCTCCCTGTTGATCGACGCCCAATTAATACCAAACCAAACTAGACATAGGCTTTTACCTTCATCGAAGGGGCCGAACTAGTATAAACCCTCTGTGTCCTTTGTGGGCTTTTAACCCCTTCAAGCTAACCCGTGCGATGGTTCCATCACTAAGTCCGTTAAACCGGACATCTGCCGTGCTAATTCCACGACACAGACATTAACGTGTGTAGTGGCATTTGCTTTATCTAACATTTTGGTAGGAGTAAATGTAGATCTGATAATTTGGAGAAAGTGGAGGGCAGGGCAGATAAAATGCTGAGTAATGCTAGACAATCAACTATCTCGCAATGCAAGTACAGTAATACTACCACCGTCCGTTATTACTTGTCGCTCAAATGGATTTATCTAGCACTATTAAGTTCTAAATACATCCAAGTGAGAAACAATTAATTCAATACATAGGGAGTACTTGAAAACAGGTACTTACATCAGTAATCCAAAACATCATAACATTGTGTTAATTCTACGTTTGTCCAAGATCAAGTATAGATCTTATAATTTCGGGGAAAGGGAAGATAAAGATGCAAAGATTTACAGTGACGCTACATAATCAAACAACAATGAGTGTAAGTATGCTGACAAAGGGCAAGTGGTACTGACAAGATCAATGCATTGCACAATATTGTTGTGAGATCTAATGATCCCTTTACAAAGGATATTCATTTGAAATTAGTTTTCATACAAGAAAGAAGGTAAGGCACATGCAGAAATTTCAGAGTTCAAAATTTGAATGGATATCATAGACATTACCTCACACTGGGCTCTCTGCAATTCTAATAGTGCTTTGGCCACTGGAGTAGGGGTAAAGTGTGGTACAGTTGGGCTTGTGTTTTTTGTTGATGCTGATCTATCTCATTTAGTAGGTATCACTACCTTTTCCAAATACCTAGTTCGTACTCCTTGAGGATCTGCACTCACCCTCTTTCTTTTGGACATGTATTACGGAAGAATAACATTTGACTGGAAAAACATAGTATGATGTCACATGGTACAGGTACAGAGAATGGATAGGTATGGCATATACTCATATATGATGCTTAAACTAAGGAGATGGTGGTTTAACAAAGTAGAAGTAATGCAAGAGGTCATATGCAAAATATGTGCGACCAATACAACGCTACCAAAGTTAGAGCAAGCACCTTGATGTGTGAATAAGATAGGCCATCCTCCACCATGCCAAGTTTGTTAGCCAGTGGATTGTTCCGCATTATTCCTCTCATGCGTTCATTCTCATATTCATTTTGATCAAGTTCGGTACCTGACATGCATGAAAACTTAAAAACAAGTGAGATTATCTTTGTAATGTAGAAGTGATTCTAATCCAATATTGCCTCACTATAAACCACTTTGTGTTATCTCTATAATTGTTCAGAGAGATTCCATGCATCTTGTAATTTGGTGTGTGCATTAATATAATTTGACGTACTACTCAAAATATGAGAGCTCCAGAATTGATGATACTTCGCACATGACAGCTTCAACATATAGTAGAGAAGAACAAGTCAACCTGACTTCACATATTCAAAATATACTATGTTAGAACAACTCGACCTAACATGGAACATACTTATTAATGTCTCTACTACTCTTCCCAAGACGGAACATACTTATTAATATAGAGAAGAGGATCATGTTAAAGAAGAGCAAAAGAGCAAGCAGATTGAAGCTATTACAACTCTTTCTATACAATGTATGTTCCCACCCCTGACGAACCAGAGCGCACAGAGAAATACTGTTCCTTCCGGTCTCTCCATATGTGGCTCACATGCATTTCGAAACTAAAGTAGGAACATTTAGCCGACCAATTAAACATGCATAAGTTTTAATAATATTAGCATAATATCATATTCAAATTTGTACAACTAAGCTTGTTTAGCTCGATGGGTGGAGCAGTGCTATTACGACACGAACCACGTAGCCTGACCGTGGTCATTATAGAATGGGGAAACCGTAAGCATGATGAGTATAGTATTGAACTTGGCAGTGGGATGGCAGATCTGAAGCTGCAGACCGCGCAAATGGTAGTTAGCAACTCATGTTTTCTTTGAAATAACAACGAAGATTTGGTATGGACAAGAAACTACAGTCAACAAGTGACAAAGAAATGCAATTTGCTGTCTCTCTATATGTCGCGACATGAATTTGTAAACTCAAGTGGGACCTTTAGCTAACCAATTAAACGTGTCTGTTAACTAATATCATTATCATATCACAATCATATTTGAAAAACTAAGCTTTGGAATTATGAGTGTTGTGTTGTTTAGCTTGAAGGGCGAAGTACTACTAGTACAACAGAAAGCACCTACGCAGATCATAGTAGGGTAGATGATACGTCCATTTTGCATCATGTTTTCTTACAATTATTTATGATGTTCTAATGCATAATAATGCTTTTTGGAGTAATTGTAATGCCTTTTCTCTCATAATTTGCAAGGTATGCACCAAGAGGGAGAATTCCGGCAGCTGGAAATCTGGAGTTGAAAAAGCTACGTCAGGCCACCTATTATGCACAACTTCAAACAAGTTGAAACTTCACGGAGAATTATTATGGAATATTTGAGGATTATTGGAGCAAATAAGTACCAGAGCGGGCCCACCAGGTGGGCACGACCTACCTGGGCGCGCTAGGGAGCCCAGGCGTGCCCTGGTGGGTTGTGCTCACCAAGGCCCACCTCCGGTGCCCCCCTTCTCGTATATAAGTCACTATGACCTATAAAAAATAAGGAGATGACTTTCGGGATGGAGCGCCGCCGTCTCGAGGCGGAACTTGGGTAGGAGCACTTTTGCCCTTCGCCAGAGCGATTCCGTCGGGGGAACTTCCCTCCAGGAGGGGGAAATCATCTCATCACCATCACCAACAACTCTCCCATCTTGGAGAGGGCTATCTCCATTAACATCTTCAACAGAACCATATCATCTCAAACCCTAGTTCATCTCTTATGTTCAATCTTGTTACCGGAACTATAGATTGGTGCTTGTGGGCGACTAGTAGTGTTGATTACATCTTGTAGTTGATTATTATATGGTTTATTCGGTAGAAGATTATAAGTTTAGATCCATTATGCTATTTAATACCCGTCTGACCTTAAGCATGATTATCATTTTTGAGTAGTTACTTTTGTTCTTGAGATCACGGGAGAAATCATGTTACAAGTAATCATGTGAAATTGATGTGTGTGCGATATTTTGATAGTATGTATGTTGTGGTTCCCTTAGTGGTGTCATGTGAATGTCGACTACATGAAACTTCACCATATTTGGGCCTAAGGGAATCCATTGTGGAGTAGTAATTAGATTATGGACTGTGAGAGTGACAAAAGCTTAAACACTAGTTTATGCGCTATTCCCTAAGGGACCGATTGGATCCAAAAGTTTAACGATGCGCTGTGAAAGCAGCCAACATGTCCCGCCGCGCAGCCGTAGCTGGAGAGAGGTCACGCCGGGCCACCGAAGCAGCACGGGGGTCCCGCCACACCGTTGACGCAGAAGACTGGTTCGGCTGCACCGCGGAAGCAACAGAGATGTCCCACCGCGCCACGAATGCAACATACATATCCTACCGTGTCACGGCAGCCTGGGAAAATGTCTTGCGGGTAGGCGAGGACTCTTACAGTTGCATGAATGCGCTCGTCGATAGCCAGATGAATCAGGTTGATGGCTGGGCGAGGTTACAGGACGATATGAAAGCCCCGCTTGAATAGGCTCTCGACGTCATCTGACAAGTAAGTGAGGGAAATGTGTAGCTCCGGGACGAGCAGGATGAGATCAATGCCTTGTTGAAGAGCACCAGCGTCATTGTCAAGAAACTTATGGATGACATGCTCTACATGGAGTGCCAAAGGTTGCCAGAGGAATCGGTGGATGCTCTCAAGGAGCGTGTTGAGGACATGATAGAGCTCGTCGCCGCTCGCCACGGACACTAGCTAGTTCCTTCTTCTTTTCCCCTTGTGTATTTTGGGTGTTGCCACATGTGGCGTTTTTTAATTATGTTCCTAAATATGTAAGTCAATTATTATCCACAGTCATCGTCCTTATATTCATCATGCTTGCTATCAGTCCTCGTCGATCCGATATAGGTCTGTCTGTTCTTACATCAAGATCTATGCACAACTTTGTTTTTAGAATTTCATTTTTCTCTCTTAAATCTCAGTCCAGTGAGACATAGCCACGCCGTGAAACAGGGGCTCAGGTGCCATTAATGGAGACGTTGGAAAGGAGGTGCACGGCGGATAGAGGTCAAAGGGCTCTCCTCCCGATGAGCATGCGCAGGGGTCTGATCGCACGACTTCCGTACTCAAATAGCTACCCCGCACGACACCTCCTAGCCAATAAAAAAAGCGGACGCGTGGAGGCACGTAGTTGGTAAGTAGAACGCCCACGGTTTCAATGATACTTGTGTTTCGGATTTCTAATGTGACAGCACTTGTTCCAAAATGACTTTGTTGATTGTCAATGTGCGTGCCTTCGCAAATCAGACAGAAAAATTACCACAGCATGTTGGTGTCATGTGATGACACAATGCCAAGATTCATGATTTTGGAGCGTGATTTGGATTTACAAGACTTAAAAAACCAAGTTTCTCAATCTTTCCGACCGAGCCACGACGCCCAGATGTTTGAATTTCATTCCCATTTCTTGCATGGGACCTAGAAATTCACCCATGGACACACATGTGTTTTTTCAACCAACTTTGGTGCATTGGAGCATGCTTGTAGTTCAAATTTGAATTATGCACATTAAATGCCCAGAAATTCAATTAATTTATAAAAAAGGCCAAACGAACCCAGAATAATTCCAAAATTTAGCAGGGTACTTCTAGTTGGTCAAATCTGCCCATGTAAAAAAAATTACCACGGCATGTTGATGCCGCTCCATGATAGCATGCCAAGTTTCATGAATTTCAGACGAGTTTTGGATTTGCTAGAATTTCAATACAAGGTATCTCAACATTTTGCCAGCAATCAACAGTGCCCTGGTGTACGATTCCCATTTCTTGCATGGGACCTAAGCATGCACCAAAGGACACAGATTTGATTTTCAACCAATTTATATGCACTGGAGCATGTGCATGTATTTCAAATTTGCATTATGCACATAAAATGCCTAGAAAACCCATTTAATGTATAAAATGTCCAAACGAACCCCAAAAAATTCCAAAACTTAACACAACACCCCCCAAATGAGGTGCCATGTTCCCTACCGAAACCATCAGGCTTGTTGTGAGATGCTCCAGTTTGTGAGAAGCTTATACCCAAACCTGCCCCAAATGAGACAAAAAATTTACCACGACATGTTGATGCCGCTCCATGATACCATGCCAAGTTTCACGAATTTCTAACGAGTTTCGGATATACTAGAATTTAAAAACATGGTGTCTCAATGTTTTGCCGGCAATCAACAATGCCCTAGTGTTTGAAATTCATTTCATTTCTTGCAAGGGACCTAAGCATGCACCCAAGGACACATATTTGATTTTTCAGCCAATTTATATGCACTAGAGCATGTGCATATGTATTTCAAATTTGAATTATGGACATAAAATGCCTAGAAAACCCAGTTAATGTATAAAAATGTCCAAACGAACCCCGAAAAATTACAAAACTTAACACAACACTCCTGTTGTTCTATGTTGACACTAGAAATATTTTCAAAGCAATAAGAGGCAACGAATATCGTTTCATCCCCAAAGGTGGCACGTTCCCTACCGAAACCATCAGGCTTGTTGTGAGAAGCTCTGGTTTGTGAGAAACTTATACCCTAACATGCGCCAAAGGGGACAAAAAAATACCATGGTATGTTGATTCCACTCGATGATACCATGCCAAGTTTCATAAATTTCAGAAGAGTTTTGGATTTACTATAATTTAAAAACTGGGTATCTCAACGTTTGCGACCGAGGACGGTGGCAGGGTGTCTGACATTCATTGCCATTTCTTGCATGGGAGATAAGGATGCAACCAAGGACACAAATTTGAATTTTCAACCGATTTATATGCATTAGAGCATGTACATGTAGTTCAAATTTGAATTATGCACATATATGCATTGGAAACTCAATTAATGTATAAAAACGTCCAAACGAACCCCAAAAAATTAACACAACACTCGCGTTGTTCTATGTTAACACTAGGAATATAATTGAAATCCAGAAGAGGCAACGGATATCGTTTCATCCAGAAAGGTGAAACGTTCCGTACCGAAACCATCACACTTGTTATGAGAAGCTCTGGTTTGTGACAAGCTTATACCCAAACCTGCCCCGAATGTGAAAAAAATTTACCACGGCATGTTGATGCCTCTCCATGATAGCATGCCAAGTTTCATGAATTTCGGACAACTTTCGAATTTACTAGAATTACAAAAGCAAGTACGTCGACGTTTGCTGGAGAGCCACGGTGCCATGGTGCTTGAAATTCATGCCCATTTCCTGCATGGGAGATAAGCATAAACCCATGGACACATATATGATTTTACAACCGATGTTGGTGCACTGGAGCATCTGCATGTAGTTTAATTTTGAATTGAGCACCTGAAATGGCTAGAAAACTAATTTAATGTATAAAATGTCCAAACGAACCCTGAATAATTCCAATTCTTTTACGACACACATATATTTGCATGTTCACTATAGATAAAAGTTCTAGCAATTCAAACACCGTCCATTGCCGTTGTGACACCACTACGTAATTGAAATCAAGATGAAAAATCAAGTACATCCAACACAGTTTATTATCACCAACCGTGTGAGATGCGGTACAAAATATCCTAGAGCACAATCAGTGTATAGTATGCATATTGCTTACGCGAGAAGGTGCGTCGGCTATAGTCCACAGCTGGCGTGTCAAGCACACTAACTCGCTCCCCAAATACTCCCGCCTCTGCATCCCTCGCAATCTCGAAAATATTACTGCCTCGTAATCTCGAAAATATCTACCGCCTGGTAATGTTTGATAGCACACGATTAGTATGTGCGGACCGCGTGCGAAGTCTGTTACTCCCGTTCTGCTTCAGTCCCTTGATTCAAATTTTCAGTAGCCCCGACATTTTACTCCCACCTCTGCATCCCTCGCAATCTCAAAAATATCTGCTCGCCCTTGATCCAAATTTTCAGTGGCCCTGCCTTGTTACTCCCGCCTAGTAAAATTTTCACTTGCCGCAGTATTTTCTCAAATACCACCTTGCCCCCCCTGCACACACACCACACACTCCCCAAAACTTCCGCTCAAACCGACACACACCACCCCCGAAACCATTGGTAGGCCGCCGCCTTCGCCACCGCCTCCATCCTCAAGCTCTGCCTGCGTGCCGGGGAGCTCGATGAGCCAATGGCCAAAAAAAGTTTATCACGGCCTTTTCGACAGATGCCGGCGAGGTGGCAGTCGAGGTGTCCCCGCCATCCTCCGCAAGCTTGATCCGCCGTCACCGGTCACACGATCCAACCGATGTCGTGCCCCTACGCCGGGTCGAGGACTTCCCCGCCCTCCCTTGGACCTGGCAGCCGAGGAGGTCCTACCTCGGGGTCTGGAAGCTAGGCTCAATTTCCCCTTCGGCACACGTTCGATCGACCTCGTTCCACCGGAGCCAGGGTGGTGAGCTCGGCTATGGCGCGGGAGGACCGCGAGGCGTGGGACTACCTAGAGGCCGAGGCTGCTGACGAGGCCTACATGTAAGAGCTCCGCCGGCAGCACCCGGAGCTCGTGGAGGCGGAGGGCGGAGAGGTTATCGCACCCTCCTCTGATGACGAGGTCGAAAGCGGCAAGGACGGCGGCGCGGAGGGCGGCGAGGTGGTCCCCGAGGATAAGGAGATCGATGTCGACGAGTGGAGGAGTGCCTTCCCCAACGACCCCGACGACGACACCGGCCCGGACCCAGCTCGCGACACACCGTACATGACGAGGAAGGAATGGCTCGACCTCTACTTCGACCGAAAGTAGTTTAACTTAGTTTAAATTTATGTTTTATGTTCGGTTATGCAAAACTATATATGTTTATGTTTGAATGCATGCTACTTTTGGTTGAAACTCCTTGAACTTTATCAAATTGAAGTTTACAACATTAAGTTTAGGGGCTTGACTAGAAAAGGCCAAAAATTGTTGGAGTATATATATATCCACTAAGGGTTTTAGTGCATTAACTTTTACAGGATCGGCTAGAGATGGCCTTGTGACTTGTTTATTTCAGTTCTTCACAATGTGATGCTCTATATGTGCAACAATTTGCCTCTGACTTCGATGGCAATGCGAGCACAAACGAGAAGCAAGGATGAAGCATTAGGGATATTCGAGATATCGGAAACGATTATATAGGGACAACTGTATGCATCAAACCTCCCTATCCCCGACGGTTTCTGGGTCGTGTGTGAATGACCGTCCTATCGCCCACACTCACTTGGCGACGGTTCCAAACGCCGTCGCGGAAAGGGCTTAAAAACTGTTTGTATAGCACCGATGCGTTCCAGTGATGTCTCCTTATAAATGGTTTACGGAAAAGCTTGTCATTTTCCTCTTGAATTAGAACATAAGGCATATTGGGCAATTAAGGAACCCAACTATAATTTCAAACTTGCCGGAGAAAAGAGGTAATTAGATATTAGCCCATTAGATGGATGGAGAACCCAAGCTTATGAAAATGCCAAGTTATTTAAATAAAAAGTTTAAAGATGGCATGATAAAAGAATCCAAAAGCGTGAATTCAAAGTTGGAGAATATGTACTTTTGTACAACTCTCGTTTCAGATTCTTTGTAGGAAAACTCCTCTCTAAATGGGAAGGCCCCTATGTCATCAAGGAGGTTTATTGGTGTGGAGCTATCAAAATAAATAATTCCGAAAGTACTAACCCAAAGATTGTTAATGGGTAACGAATAAAAATTTATATCTCAGCTACGCCCATTAATGTTGAAAGCAATATTATCAAAACTTTGACACCGGAACAACACATAAAAAGAGTCCTTCCGGAACACTCCAGAATCATGAAAATAAGGGTACATGATACGGTAAGTAAATGGACTCCGAAAAATCCATAAAAATATTTTTTGTCAGTTTTGGAATATTTAGAAAATTAGTAATATAAGAAACTACCATGAAGCGTACCCTAGTGGGAACAAGACACAAGGGCACCCCAGGTGAGTTGTGCCCACCTGGGGCACCTTCCGGACTCCGTTTTTCTTCCATTTGCTTGTTTCTCAAGATAACAAACCTTTATATACCGCCCAAACCTATTGACCACCGTATCTCGGAGAAATCTTCTGTTCTCTTTTCTTGCTGTTTTTGGTCAGATCTACCAAGCCAGGCATCATGTGTTCCTGCTCCTCCAACCACATGGAAGAAGATGCTTGGCTGATGAAGATTGAGCTGAAGAGCGAGGAGCCTACGGATGCCGTGAAGGGAGACAAGGGCAAGGAGGCTACTGTAGATCCACCCTCAGTGGCAGAACAAGCACTGCCGGCCAAGGCGGAAGAAGAAGATATCCTTAAGCCTTACCTTGCTCATCTCAACCCTACTGAAATTGCAGCCTTTCGGATCATCGAAACAGTCCGTGTGCAGAATAAATACCTCACTCGTGAAAATATTCTGCATCAAGAGCACATCATCTTCCTTTGGAGTATCATACGTAGATTGGAAAATCTCTTGATCTTGAAGGATAGGATCTCTACTTCATCACCGCATTCTTCTTCTTAACCACCAAAAGAAAATTGAGTATCGGGTATGGGCACTCCCCTTGGCTTCCACCAAGCTTGGGGGAGGTGCCCCGGTATCGTATCATCCCCACTATCCTTTTACCTTTACTTATTTTGGTCCGATCTTTTGCTTTAGAATAAATAAAAGTTTAGTTCGATCCTTTCCTTTTGAGAATTTGCTTAGTGATGTATCCTCGTAATCGTGTGCGAGATATATAATAAAGTTTTGTTTGAGTTTTTGCTTTCTTTACTTCCATGTTGCAATATAAGAAAGGAAATAACATAAGAAGATCATATGCTAATCTTATGGTAGGTGATGGCACCACATAATGAAAAGTACAAGTTCAAAGTTTTATTACAGATTCACAAACATAGCATTGGTCAATGATGCAATTCATGAAAGAGTTAATAAGGGAAGAGAAGACTCACATATAAATATATTATCCTAGAAAACTTTTGGGATTGTGAGTCCCCATCAAAATATTATATGCCAAAATTGTTGACGTTGGACAAGGAAGACAACTTAATGATTTATGTTTGTTCATATTGTCGCGGGATATCAGCGGCCACCTATGGGACTGGGCGCTCCCTTGCTGGTTCGATGGGGGGATGATATGCCCAAAACGTATCTATAATTTCTGCTTGCTCCATGCCACTTTTGGGTGATATTGCTATGATATTCATACACTTCCATACACTTTTGATCATATTTGGACTAACTTACTAATCCAGTGCACCCCAGTGCCAGTTTCTGTTTTCGGCTGTTTTTGTATTTCAGGTTTTCATGTTACGAGAACTGCCAGGAAAAATCCAGAAAAAATATATAAAAAATCAGCGTTCCGGAAACTACCGTGCGTCCGAAGGACAGCCGGGGGGGGGACCAGGGCTCCACGCACCCTGGCGGCGCCCCCACCCTGGGCCGTGCCGGGGGGGGCGCCTGCGCCCCCCGAAGCTTCCCCGATGCCCCCCTTTGGCATATATTTAAAGCGTCCTCCGAAACCCTCAGAAGAGGAACTCTTTTCGCGATCCCATCTCTGTTCCGCCGATGCCGCCGCTTCCAAGATCGGGAGCACCAGGAGAACTCTTTCCGGCACCCTGCCGGAGGGGAGGATCACCACCGGGAGCTTCTCCACCACCATGGACGCCTCCCGGATGAGTCGTGAGTAGTCTCCCTTGGACCATGAGTCCATGACCAGTAGCTATGTGATGTTCTCCTCCCGTTCTTGTGCTTCACTAATTAGTCCTCGTGAGCTGCCCTACAAGATCGAGGCACATATGTAATCCTTATGCTGTTGCTATGTTGAGTTTGCTGGGATCCGATGGATTATGAGATTATGTTCAGATTGATCTTGAGTAATATATTTGATCTACCTCTTTTATATTTATGTTCATAAGTAATTCTTGCATGTTCTCCGTTGTTATTTATTGCTTTGGCCAAGTAATACGTAGTGACTCCAAGAGGGAACGTTATGCTCGATTGTGGGTTCATGCCCCTCGATGACTAGCTTGTGTGACAGAAACATGAGTCTAGGGGATGTGCTGTTGCCACAAGGGGGAAAACAACGGTGCTTGTGCCCGTGGGTGCAAGGATTGTTTACTTTACGCAAAGTTCTTTTAATGCAGTTGTCTGTTGCATTGAGTTTACACTATGGGTGGGACTCGCAACTTAATACCAGCGAGATGTTCTGGATAGATATCTCAAGGTGGATGATTAGTAGTAGATATTGATGGATTTCGGTCTACTTACTTTGGCGTACTGCCCATGCTTTGAACCTCAACCTTTCTTGCAATGTAATCAGCATTGGTTTGCGTTCGTGGTCCTGTCAATTGCCCAACTGTAATTCGTTTACCTCACATAGCTGTTTTATCGTCTTTTGGGAGAGAGACATCACTAGTGAACATCATGAGACTCCGGTCCATATTACCATCATTGATCACATCCGCTATTTATTTTCCGCTTTTACTTACTATTGCAAAACACTATCTATCACTACTATCATTTGTGTTTAATCCTTTGTGAACTACAAGGCCGGAGGGATTGACAACCTCTCTGTACTCGTTTGGAGCAAAGTTATTTGTATCTGTGTGCAGGTCCATGTTGATTGCTAATCCACGCCGTTAGCAGTTGACACCTACTTGTTGAACCTAGGAGTCTCTGGGGATTCGATCCTTGGCATCTTTGCTAAGGGAAAACACTTCTATAATACTGCATCTTACACCTTCCACTTGGGGTAACCAACGAGGGGTTCGAGGCCCATCAAGGAGTATTTTCTGGCGCCGTTGCTGGGGACTCCACTCTTCAGGATAGGGGAGTGGCATGCTATCTTTTACCTTTGCTTTTAGTCTTGTTAGTTTACCTTTCAGTTTTTGCTTTAGTACCTTTTATCGAAAATCACAAAAATAGTTATCTTGCTTGCTTGCTACTATGGGTTCCACCGAGAACACCAAGTTGTGTGACTTCACTAGTCACAACAACGATGACTTTATCAGCACACCTATCACTACACCTGCCACTTCAGCACCTTCATATGAAATTAAACCTGCTTTACTAAACTTAGTCATGAAATATCAATTCTCCGGTGCTGGAGATGATGCTGCTTTACACTTAAACAACTTTGTTGAACTTTGTGATATGCAAAAGTTCCAAGAAATAGATGGTAATATTGTTAAGCTTAAGCTTTTTCCTTTCTCCTTGAGAGGAGGAGCTAAAATTTGGTTTCAGTCTTTGCCTAGAAATAGCATAGATTCATGGGACAAGTGCAAATATGTTTTTATCGGAAAATACTATCCACCTGCTAAAATTATCCAACTTAGAAGTAACATAATGAATTTTAAACAATTGGATAATGAACACGTTGCCCAAGATTGGGAACGTATGAAGTATCTTATCAAGAACTGCCCTACTCATGGTTTGACTACTTGGATGGTTATCCAAACTTTTTATGCAGGCTTGAACTTTACCTCGCGGAACTTGTTAGATTCGGCCGCGGGAGGAACTTTTATGTCAACTACACTTGGTGCTGCCACGAAGCTTCTTGATGAGATGATGACCAACTATTCCCAATGGCACACCGAACGCGCTCCAACAGGTAGGAAGGTAAACTCTGTCGAGGAGATTTCCTCCTTAAATGAAAAAGTTGACTTAATCATGTCTCTACTTTCGAAGCAATCTTCTGTTGATCCTCGTGATGTCCCTCTAAATTCTTTGATTGCTCAAGAACAAGTAGATGTGAACTTTATCTCTAGAAACAATTTTAACAACAATGCTTATAGGAGTAACTTTGGTAACAATCCTAGACCGTTCCCCTCTAATTCTTATTGGAACAACCATGCTTATCCTAGTACCAAGAAATCCACTACTGAACAAGAGATTATGCTTAAAGATTTCATCACTACCCAAAAAGCCTTTAATAAGAGTGTAGAAGAAAAACTACATAAACTAGATGATCTTTCTTTTAAGGTAGACCATTTAGCCAATGAGGTAAAATTGCTAAAAATTGAAACTTCTCCTCTTGAGGAGAGGAAGGTCATTCCTATTAATGCTACTCAAGTGCAAATTAATGAAAATATTAGGATGATGACTAAACTTAAAGAAAGATGGGCTAGAGAAAGGGAGGAAGAGGATAGAATTAAGAGCCTTCCTACCCACCACACTGTTGCTACTATCAAAGTTGTTGAGGATATCCAAACTCCTAGCACCCAATGTACTCCTGGTCCCAATGGACCTATTAATGGTGATGCTATGACTATAGAGACTACCAAACATGTGAACCTAAAGGAAACTACTACCACTTTACTTGATGCTCGTGACCTTGATTTTGATAATTGCACTCTTACCTAAGTTATTGATTTCCTTCACAGGATGTCTAGAGGTCCCCGCACTAGCACGCTTAACCTTGCCTTCACAGAACATATCACTAACGCTCTTATCAAAGCTAGGGAGGAGAAACTTAGAGTAGAAGCCTCCATACCTAGAAAGCTAGAGGATGGTTGGGATCCTATGATAAAAATTAAATTGAATGACTTCTCTTGCTATGCATTATGTGATGTTGGAGCTAGTACCTCTGTTATGCCCAGAAGAATATATGATATGCTTAAATTGAAACCTTATGATTCTTGCTCTTTTGGTGTTCGTCTCGTTGATTCTTCCATAAAGAAACCATTGGGGAGGATCGACGATGTTCTTATTGTTGTCAATGATAATTATGTTCCCGTTGATTTTACTATTATGGATATTGAATGTGATCCTTCATGTCCAATTATTTTGGGACGTCCCTTTTTACGCACCGTTGGTGCTATCATTGACATGAAAGAGGGTAATATAAAATTTCAGTTTCCTCTCAAGAAAGGGATGGAACACTTCCCTCGAAAGAAGATCAAGTTACCTTTTGAGTCCGTTGTACGGGCTAGCTATTCTTTTACTCTTGATAAAACTTGATCTATATGCATTATGCCTAGCTTAAAGGCATAAAAGAAAGCGCTTTTGGGAGGCAGCCCACATGAATAATTTTTTTTTGCTTTTGTTGTGTCTTGATGTTGTTTACTGCTGTAGCATCATCATTGTATCTTTGCTTTTCATATTTGTGCCAAGTATAGCCTCTGATTGCTAGAAAGTTCAAAAGTTGTGAGGTGCTGTCCAGGAAACAGATTCTGTCCTTGGATAGAAAAATTCGTATAAAATCACCAGATCATCTTTTTGGTCTGAATTTTTTCAACAGAGTTCTCTATATAATTGTATTTCGTGCATCTGTTTTGAGTTTTTTGATTTGAGTTGCAGAAGTATCACGAACAGATCAATTACTACCTGCTGTTCTGTTTTTCACAGATTCTGTCCTGTTTTGCCTTTCCTTCATTTTGCAAATCAAGAGCTTGCTTTTTCTTTGCAAAAACCTTTTGGCAATCTTGAGAAACAGTAGACCTTCAATAATATCTTTATTTCCAGCAAGGTATAATTATTTTATTAAGGGTACTAACCTCGCTAATCAGATTATGATGAGTTATGTATGAAGGGAGTTTTCAAGTGTGCGAGGGAAGATGATAAAAAGATTCAGGAGTGTCAAGCGCTCAAGCTTGGGGATGCCCCGATGCACCCCCAAGAAATATCCAAGAAGACTCAAGCGTCTAAGCTTGGGGATGCCCCCGTGCATCCCCTTCTCCATGAACATTATCAGTTCGTCTTTCGTTTCGCTATATTTTTATCCTTCATGTGTTATGTGCTATGCTTGGAGCGTCTTGCTTTTAGTTTTCTTTTTAGTTTTTCATAATGAGTCGGAACGCAGCTTTCTTTATGTGGGAGAGAAACACGCTCCACTTCTACCTAGAACATAACATAGAATTTTCATATCTATCTTTGTTGTGTGTGTTCTTTGTCTTTTAATAGCTACTATCATGCTCTGCTCTTAGTATTCATGCTTATCTTTTCAAAGAGCTTTTGTTTAGTTGGTTGCTTGAACTCTCTTTAATTATCATGCTCATCTTATTAAGAGAGTTTGCTTCCGTTGCATTGGTTAATATGTCTATGATAAATATGCTACGTGCATAATGGCACTTAGTAGTTCAGGTTTTCTTATGGTTAGTCTCAAATAGCTGGGGGATTCCCAATGTGTTATTGGAGTACCAACATGATTTGATTGCCGATGATGTGGTATGGTTTAGTAATATCTTCCTTCGAGAATTTATTTTGATTGACTTGGCGTATGCTCACGCATATTTAAGACTGTAAAGAAAGTCTGTCAAGCCTTGATGATCTTTTATTTCTGAGTAGCGATATAACTACCATGCCTGATTCAATATTGCTTTGTCGCTCTGCATGATTATGACCGTCATTGCTCTCTTAGTTGGTCGCTCCCAGTCTTTTGCTAACCTCCACCTGTACTAAGACTAACCTTGCAATACATAGCTCATGGGAAAGTAGCTTAAAAACTATTGTGGTAAAGAATATGTTGCTTATGTATCTTATTTCTTATAAGTTGCTTGCTGAGCGGTAACCATGTTTCTGGGAACGCCATCAACTGTCACACTTTTGTTGAATATCATGTGAGTTGCTATGCATGTTCGTCTTGTCTGAAGTAAGGGTGATTTGCCATGGGTTGAATGAGTATGCATATTGTTAGAGAAGAACATTGGGCCGCCAACCAAAGCCATGCATCATGGTGGAAGTTTTAGCTTGGACATTAATCCTCAATCTCTTATGAGAATATGCTTATGCATTAAAGAGGAGTCCATCATCTATTTTCTATGTTGTCCCGGTATGGATGTCCTCAAGTTGAGATCTATCAAAAACGAGAAATCAAATGCGATTTATCTCCTTGGACCTTTGTACACGTGGCATAGAGGTACCCCTTTGTGACACTTGGTTGAAACATATGTAATGCAATGATAACCCATGGAAATCCGAGCTAATTAGGACAAGGTGCGAGCACTATTGGTATTCGATGCATGAGGCTTGCAACTTATAGGATGTCTCATACATGACACATATGAAGTACTACTACCGTTGACAAAATTGCTTCTATGTTTTCAAAATAAAAAGCTCTAGCACATAACCATTTCTTCAAGCACCAACTACTGAGAGCATGATTGTCATTCTGAGTGTAATGTGCATTGTCCAAAAGTAGCATTGTCTTTTGCATGATTGTGATATCGTTTATTCTGAAATCATTGTATCTAGTCATCACTTAAACCTTGAAGGTGCCCCTGCATTTATGTTTTGCTTCACTAAAGGGGGCAAGCTAGATATCACTTTATCATATTTGCACATCATGTTCATTGCAAATCTTTTTGATGTTTCAGTTTCATGTTGTAAAACTTTCAGTCATTTGTGATTTTCTCATGAGGCAACTTAATTAATATAGAATCATTGTCTCAGTAAGCTTTTGTCATATGACTATAAAAAGTCCTATATGGTTAATAGGAGGTCACCACAGAAATTATTCTTGTTATCATTTACATACTCGAGGACGAGCAGGAATTAAGCTTGGGGATGTTGATACGTCCAAAACGTATCTATAATTTCTGCTTGCTCCATGCCACTTTTGGGTGATATTGCTATGATATTCATACACTTCCATACACTTTTGATCATATTTGGACTAACTTACTAATCCAGTGCACCCCAGTGCCAGTTTCTGTTTTCGGCTGTTTTTGTATTTCAGGTTTTCATGTTACGAGAACTGCCAGGAAAAATCCAGAAAAATTATATAAAAAATCAGCGTTCCGGAAACTACCGTGCGTCCGAAGGACAACCGGGGGGGCCACCAAGGCTCCAGGCGCCCTGGCGGCGCGCCCCCCCTGGGCCGCGCCGGGGGGGCGCCTGGGCCCCCCGAAGCTTCGCCGATGCCCCCTTTGGCATATATTTAAAGCGTCCTCCGAAACCCTCAGAAGAGGAACTCTTTTCGCGATCCCATCTCTGTTCCGCCGCCGCCGCCGCTTCCAAGATCGGGAGCACCAGGAGAACTCTTCCCGGCACCCTGCCGGAGGGGAGGATCACCACCGGGAGCTTCTCTACCACCATGGACACCTCCCGGATGAGTCGTGAGTAGTCTCCCTTGGACCATGAGTCCATGACCAGTAGCTATGTGATGTTCTCCTCCCGTTCTTGTGCTTCACTAATTAGTCCTCGTGAGCTGCCCTACATGATCGAGGCACATATGTAATCCTTATGTTGTTGCTATGTTGAGTTTGCTGGGATCCGATGGATTATGAGATTATGTTCAGATTGATCTTGAGTAATATATTTGATCTACCTCTTTTATATTTATGTTCATAAGTAATTCTTGCATGTTCTCCGTTTTTATTTATTGCTTTGGCCAAGTAATACGTAGTGACTCCAAGAGGGAACGTTATGCTCGATTGTGGGTTCATGCCCCTCGATGACTAGCTTGAGTGACAGAAACATGAGTCTAGGGGATGTGTTGTTGCCACAAGGGGGAAAACAACGGTGCTTGTGTCCGCGGGTGCAAGGATTGTTTACTTTACGCAAAGTTCTTTTAATGCAGTTGTCTGTTGCATTGAGTTTACACTATGGGTGGGACTCGCAACTTAATACCAGCGAGATGTTCTGGATAGATATCTCAAGGTGGATGATTAGTAGTAGATATTGATGGATTTCGATCTACTTACTTTGGCGTACCGCCCACGCTTTGAACCTCAACCTTTCTTGCAATGTAATCAGCATTGGTTTGCGTTCGTGGTCCTGTCAATTGCCCAGCTGTAATTCGTTTACCTCACATAGCTGTTTTATCGTCTTTTGGGAGAGAGACATCACTAGTGAACATCATGAGACTCCGGTCCATATTACCATCATTGATCACATCCGCTATTTATTTTCCGCTTTTACTTACTATTGCAAAACACTATCTATCACTACTATCATTTGCATTTAATCCTTTGTGAACTACAAGGCCGGAGGGATTGACAACCTCTCTGTACTCATTGGGAGCAAAGTTATTTGTATCTGTGTGCAGGTCCACGTTGATTGCTAATCCGCGCCGTTAGCAGTTGACACCTACTTGTTGAACATAGGAGTCTCTGGGGATTCGATCCTTGGCATCTTTGCTAAGGGGAAACACTTCTACAATACTGCATCTTACACCTTCCACTTGGGGTAACCAACGAGGGGTTCGAGGCCCGTCAGGGGACGACGTGTTGCACAAAGAGCAGAACGCCGTACGGCAGCATGGGAGAGAGCACACAAGCAATTTACCCAGGTTTGGTCCACCGCGAGGCATAAGACCCTACTCTTGCTTTGGTGGATTGATGGTGGGATGAATGCGGTGGTGCATAGTACACTTGCCCGGCAAGATGTGCCTCAGGGCCGCAGCGACTACGGACATATGTTGGCTTGGGTTAATCATCCTTCCAACCCCTCCTACGCGTGCCATGGGCCTCCTTTTATAGATTAAGGAGTCACCATAGTGGAAAAATGGTCATTATCTACTGATGTGATAGCGAATAGTGCTATCACACCTAACTCTGTGGGCTCACAGGGTGCATTAAATGCATCGCTTAGTGTCACATCACTGGTCGCCCGACAAAGCCTGCCGGGCTGTCTTGCCAGCTCCACATCTGCTTCCTTGACACGTCGCAGGATGGATGTCCTTTGTGGGTTTCTTCCGTAGGAAATGACTGCCATGTGGCGAATGGCTGCCACTTAATCACTTCGGTGCTTGACACCGCACTGATTGATGACATGGGTCATGCTCGAGTGGTTGGTTGGATGGTTTATGCCCCGCGACCCCAGGCAGGCTCTACTGGGGAGTCTCTGGTAGTTCATTTCTGGTGGTGGGCTCGCCCCTTGTCGGGCTCACCTGCCCGGCAGAGGAGGCTCTTCTCTCATGGATATCTCGTTCTTCTGGCTTGACCTTGGTCTCTCCGTCTGTGTGTTGGTTCTTCGAATCTCTTGGTTCTCCAATCTTAGGCTTGCCCTTGGCTTGTCCATACAAGAATCAGGGGAAAATATATGCCCCTGTATATTTTCCACCACATAAGCCCCCGGGGCTGAGCCATACGTGTTGCGTGGCATGTTGGGTTAGGCCCAAAACAGTGCGCGGGCACGTGGCAGGAGATGGCTGTCCGTGACGGTTCGCCACAATGAACAGTCAATCCAACGTCCACCTCCGCGCAATTACTGCGCGTCGTGCGTTCGTGGGACTGTTGTAATTATGGTAAAACGTTAACTTTTTGAAGCGTCGCCCCACTGCCCCACTTCCCCCCTATTCGAGCAGGGAAAATAGGGGCGGGTTGGTTTGCCTGTTCTTCGCCCTGCTCCACCATCTTCTTCCTCCGCAAGTTTGCGACAGTTCTCTTCTTGCCCCTTCTCCTGCTGCCACCCAACGAATACCTTCCCCTCCTCTACGTTACCGCAGTAATGGGGAACAAAACCGCGAAGAAGCCGATGACCGTGGCCAATGAGGCCGCTGCCGAAGAGAACAAGAGGTCGGCGGAGCTGAACAAGAAGCGATGTGCGGGCATCGTTTTCGTCCCGTCCGCCCTGCGCAGCCCCGTCCTTCAGGCGAGCTACGGGTACCTTGGGGGCGGCCTATCGAGAAGGGACACGGCGCTCCTGTAGTCTTCAAGGCGGGTGAGGTGGATTCCCCCAACTCCTATCAATTCTTCCCTGCTTATTTCCTCTGCGGATTGTGCCTTCTTTTTCTTAGTTCTTTGAGGCAATCATGAACATCTATGGTTATCACCTCCTTGATTTCACGTCGAATGCAATAGAGACAATGGCCATCTTTGCGCACTTGTGTGAGAATTTCTTTGGAGTGAATCCGAATGTGGATCTATTCCGTCATTACTTTGTTCTACAGGTGGAGAGTAAGGTGAACCGCTCTGGGATCATCAGCTGGATACCGCGGTCGAAGAAGAACTACCTCCCGGGGCATCAGCGCGAGAGATGGGATGAATGGAGAGGAGATTGGTGTTGGATCCAGGACAAAGGAGCCCTCAAGTTTTGCGAAGCTCGACAAGGGTGCGTTGAGCGCAGCAAGGATTTGAGCACCGATGGCATTTCTAATGACAGGTTGCGCCCGAAAATTAATAGGATCATCTGCCTGGCGGTTGCCGGGTTAACCGTTGAGCACGTGGGGGCAGATTTCCTTCTTTGCCGCATCTCGCCGCTGCAGGATAGGGACATGCCTACGTGACTGTACGGTGGTGCCGCAGACATGATGAGATTGCTACCGGGGCTGGGCAATAACTTGTCAGTTTATGGGCACGCTTGGTTGTGCGACCAGCTATTCGGTCGCTTTGAGTTGTTCAAGCTCCCAACAACCGTCGTTCCCCTGAACATCAACTTCGCCCGGGATCAGATACTGAAGTGGATGCCGGATTATAGTGCCGAGGGAGTATCGGGGACTTGGCAGCTCCCTTCTCTCGACGATGAGCTCGAGTGGTCGAGTACTTTGGAGGAGAAGGCCACAAGGACTGAAGGTGAGATGTATAAGTGCACCTCTGCTGTGGAGGTGGCGTATATCACTACTAGGAAAAGGGCTATAGCTAATATGGACATTAATGACGCACCATGTATGTGGTGCGCCACTGCTATATAGCAGTGGCGCACCAGATACAGGTGTGCCACTGCTATATAGCAGTGGCGCACCAGATACAGGTGTGCCATTAATGTCCTCATTACTAATGGTGCATCTGGTGGACGGTGCGCCATTACTAGTTTTGAAAAAAAATATTAAAAAAATTGTTAGCAGTGGCGCACCAGTGGATAGTGCACCATTACTAGTTCCAACTAGTAATTGCGCACTCCCCACTGGTGCGCCAGTAGTAACATGTTTTTTTTTTCAAAACTAGTAATGGCGCACCACTACCTGGTGCGCCATTAGTAACCCTAGTTACTAATGGCGCATTCTTAGGTGGTGCGCCATTGGTAACCTGGGAGCAGCTAGATATTGTGGACACCCACCTACCACCACACTCACTTTCCCCACTTCATTCTCTCCACCTCTATACAAGCTTGGTCTCGGCTGCCTCCTCCTCCTCACCACATTTGCACCATAGATTCACCCAAATTAAGTGGTTAAATTTCCCTTTTTTGATACATAAGTAAGGGGAAAGCTTTCTTTATGTTCTAGATCTACTTTTTTCTCCCTCCAACAACGTATGTTTGTGTTTGTGGTGTTGCATATGTTTGTGTTTGCAGGTACCGGTATTTGAAATGCGATAGTTGCCAATATTTTGCCGAAATGTGGATTCATTTCCGTTTCGGCGAGAATTTGGCACTATGCATTCTTCTTGGTCCTATTTTTAGGCAAAGTCATGCCAAATTTTTTTTTGGTTCTAAAATATTGTTTTGCTCTACGCCACAAGCGACCATGGTCCGCACGATGACCGAAGGCATCGTGAATAGGTTCTTGAGCTCCGCGATGGCTGAGATGCTTCAAAAGAACGAGACGGAGATAAGATGTCCGTGTCGAAGATGCAAGCTGAAGAGCCTTATTACGGACCCGGATTCCGGACAGGTGCGGGACCACCTGCTCTTGCGTGGTTTCATGGATGGCTATCGATGGTAAGGTGATGAAGATGACTATGAAGTCGTCCATGGGGGCCGGGCAAGAAATGAGGAAGGGCAGCAAGACAACCACGGCGAGGTCGGGCGAGAAGACGAAGAATCTCCAGGACATGATCACGATGGAGATGCAGTACACAGTCATCATGTAGAAGATGTCGGACATGATGATGTGGAAGATCAAGATGAAGGGCATGATCATGAAGATGAAGATGCCTGAGCAGACGGCGATGGACCATTGATGGGCTAGGTGCAGGACCCTCATATTCAAGAGCTGCTTCTCAAGCAGACGGATAACGCAAGAGCTTCCGCCCGAAAGAAAGCCAAGCTGGATCAACTGGAGATAGACGCGGTTACTCCATTGTATGAAGGATGCAGGCCCGAGGATACCCGCCTGAAAGTAACGCGCATGGCTCTGGAGATGAAGGTAAAACACAAAATGACCGACGCATGCTTCGACGAGAACATGTCATTCTGGCACGAACGTCTTCCCAAGGGGAACAAGTACCCGACCAGTTTCGAGGAGGCGAAGAAAATCGTGTGTCCTCTGGATTTACCGCACGTGAAATACCAGGTGTGCATTAAAAATTGCATCATTTATCGGGACGAGCACGCGGAGTCTACCATATGTCCGGTGTGCGGCGTCACTCGATACATGAAGAGGAAGAAAGCTCCTCAAAAAGTGGTGTGGTACTTTCCGATCACTCCTCGTCTGCAGCGTTATTTCGCGGACCCTAAGCTAGCAAAGCTCCTGCGTTGGCACGAGGATAGGGAGGAGAAGAAGCGAGAAGATGACGGAAATGATTCGGATATAAATAAAAAAGACAAGATGCTGAGTCACCCTAAGGATGCGAGCCAGTGGCAAGCGTTGAACTTCAAACATGCAGAATTTGGGGACGATCCAAGGAACATCATGCTGGGCGCGAGCACCGATGGAGTCAATCCGTTTGGCAGCCAGAGAAGCACACATTGCACCTGGCCTGTGTTTGTGTGGATGTACAACCTTCCCCCTAGTTGTGGATGAAGAGGAAGTAGATTCACATGAGTATGCTAATTGAAGGGCTGAAACAACCAGAGAACGACATCAATCTGTATCTGGGGCTGCTGAAAGAGGATCTAGACACGCTGTGGAAAACGCCAGCCAATATGTGGGACGCCGCAGAGAAAGAATATTTCCCTATGAGAGACGCACTGCTCACGACGGTGCACGACTATCTCAGTTACGGATATGGCGAGGCAGGTGGTCCACGAATTTTCTAGATGTGTCAGGTGCATGGACGACACAACGTATCGCCAGCAAGATAGAGATCCCGAGTCTTCGAAAACTGTAATCTTGGGACATCGAAGGTGGCTTCGCGACAATGACTCATGGAGAAAACGCAAGGATCTGTTCGATGGTGAAACCGTACCCCGAAGACGCCCGTGTACGAGGAGCGGCGAGGAAATAGACGAGTTGTTGAAAAATTGGAAAGAGTGCCCACCGCTGGGAAAGGCGCTAGAGCCGGGAATGAAGCGAAAGGCACCAGAGCCGCTGTTGATGGTATGGAAAACGAGCTCTGTTTTCTGGGACTTGCCGTACTGGAAGATCCTCCGTGTGCCTCACAACCTTGATATCATGCATTACACGAAGAACGTGTGTGAGAGTCTGGTTGGTACCCTGCTAAACATGCTAGAGAGGACCAAAGATTGGCCGAAAGCAAGGCTAGACATGAAATCAATGGGCATCAGGGAGAAGCTTCACGCTAATGATGATGATGATGATGATGATGATGAGGTGAAGCAGGACACGGAAAGTCGTCGCAAAGGCAAAAAGGCCAAGAAGATCGGAAATGACTACCCTCCCGCGTGCTTCACTCTAAGTCACGAGGAGATCGAGCAGTTTTTCACCTGCCTCGTAGGAGTAAAACTTCCTTACGGTTACGCAGGGAAGATAAGCAGATACCTAGACTCAACGAAGCAGAAGTTCAGCGGGATGAAGTCTCACGAGTGTCATGTGCTGATTATGCAGATACTTCTAGTTGCAATCAGTGGGATCATGGACGTGCATGTTCGTGAAACGCTATTTGGCCTATGCAACTTTTTCGACGTCATCTCTCAGAAGTCGGTTGGCGTGAGGCAACTCAGAAGGCTACATGAAGAGATCGTGGTGATACTATGCAAGCTTGAGATGTACTTCCCGCCCGCATTCTTCGACGTTATGGTGCATCTACTGGTCCATATCGTGGAGGATATCATCCAACTCAGGCCGACGTTCTTGCACAGCATGATGCCGTTCGAAAGGATGAATGGTGTCATTAAAGGATTTGTTCGCAACATGTCACGTCGAAAGAAAAGCATAGCTAGGGGCTTTCTGACCGAAGAGTGCATCTCCTACTGCACAAATTATCTAGGCATCGAGAACCCCATTGGTCTGCCCGTCAACAGGCACCTCGGCAGGCTCGCTGGATGGGTTCACTGCGATGGTCACCGCCAAATGCATGTTGACTTCGAGGGTCGACTCGCCGACTTTGAAAGAGCAAACCTAGTCATGCTACAACACATAGACGTGGTCGATCCTTGGGTGGTAGAGCACAAAACCTTTATTGAGAAGACGTACAATGACCGAGGCCAACAGAGGATGGATAGAGATATAATCAAAGTGCACAACTCATCTTTCACGCGTTCGTTCAAGGAGAAGCTTCTGTCGTACCCTTTACATGAGGATTCTTCCGCGGAAGAAAATCTCATATTCACCTTGTCACAGGGCGCCGAGCACAACCTAATGATGTATGAGGCGTACGATATCAACGGCTACACGTTCTACACCGAGGACAAGGACATGAAGAGCGATGGTTATCAGAACCTCTGGGTAACGATGGAATCCTACACCGGTAACGACAAGGACAGACACTACGGAAGGATCGAAGAGATCTGGGAGTTGAGCTACGCTGGAGAGAAGGTCCCGATGTTCCGTGTCAAATGGGCCAAGAGCGTCCTAAAAGAAGACCGGTATTTCACCACCATGGTTATACCCGAAGCCAATTCCTAGACCACAAGCGCAAACGTCACCGCAAAAAATGAGCCATGGGTACTGGCTTCCCAAGTGGACCAATGCTTCTTCGTTACCGACCCGTCAAAAGCCCAGTCATGTTGTCATGAGGAGAGGCAAAAGGAAGATCATCGGAATGGATGGAGTCGCCAATGAGCAAGACTTCGACAAGTACGGCGACCCGAAGATGGAACATGACGATGACGATGAAGTGGCATACACCACAAGAAGAAGCAGGACCACCCTACCTAAAGGACGTCCGTTCAAGAGAAGAACTCCATTTGCGAAAAAGAAGGGCAAGAAGATTGTGAAAAGATAGCTAGCTAAGATCGGTTGTATTTAAATTGTAGCCTTCATTTCTCGATTGTATTTCGACGTATGGAAATGACATTTCTTCTGTTGTTGTCCTCATGAATATTTATTTATGTTTATTTGAACTCATGAATATTTATTTCTGTTTATTTGAACTCATGAATATTTTTAAATTTCATGGGCACTTTTTGAATTCATGAATATTTTAAAATTTCATGGGCACTTTTTGAATTCATGAATATTTTTTCAAATTTGATGATATTTTTTCATATTCATAAATGTTTTACCAATTCACAAATGAATGCAACTAAAAATCCAAAAAAAAGTTACTAAAGGCGCACCCCTAGGTGGTGCGCCATTGCTATCAAGGTACTTATGGTGCACCCCTAGAACATGCGCCATTGGTATACCAATTTTTATTTAATTAGGTTTATTCTGTTATTGAATTTCTAAATCACAAAAAGTATTGATTTGTTAATATTTTTTGAACTCATGAATATTTCAAAATTTCATGGGCACTTTTTGAATTCATGAATATTTTTTCAAATTTGATGATATTTTTTCATATTCATAAATGTTTTACCAATTCACAAATGAATGCAACTAAAAATCCAAAAAAATGACTAGTTGTGCTTGGTTAGATGTTACTCCTAATTTCTTAATATCACTTGTACTTCTTGATGTAACATTGCCACGTTATAAATAAAAGTGCCAGCAGGCTTTCCTTAAAAAAAAATCCAATTTTTTTTACGAATGACGCACCGTTAGGAGGTGCGCCATTGCTATCAATGTACTTATGGCGCACCAGGAGGAGGTGCGCCATTGCTAACCCTCCCCCACTCCACTTGTTCCCCTCTCCCTCTGGCCTCTCTCCCTCCATTCGCCAGATCCACGTGCCGACCCACTGCGCCGCCCCTAGCTTGCCTCCACTCCCAGGCCTCCCTTCCTCCTCTAGATCCGCCTCCCCGAGTGCGGCCGCCGCGCGTCACCGCGGCCACTGACCGTCCCGTGCTCCGTCGTCGTGCCGGCGTCGCCTAGGAGCTGCGCCAGGAGCAACACCGCCGGGTCGTTTGCTCGCGCCGTCGGCCTCCCTCGACCCTGCGACGGCCTCCTCCAGATCCTTGCCGGCCACGGGCCCCTCACCGTCGCCAACACCTGGAACCACGCCAAGGTACGACCCCTAGCGGTTGAGCTCCATGTATTGATGTGACTTTCTTCGTCCATGGCTTGCCAGTTGATGCACTAGTAGTAGTATTAAGAGCTCATGGAACTGATGCCCGGAGGCGAGTAGTACAGCTTGGCATCTACCTATTCCTCCTTCTTTGATCAGATGATGCTTAGACCAGGAAAGATTGTAGTTTCTGCCCTCTTTTTAGTCCCTTTGATTCTTGCGTTTGGGGAGCAAATAAAGTCGATAGTTTTACCCTTCTTCGCGCTTAGCTGTGCTCTTGTATCACAGAGAGAGTAGTGTCTTGTGGTTATATGCAATGTGGTGTATGTTCAACTAAGTGATCTTATCATTAGTATTTGGGTGCTAGTAGGAAATTTCTGCATATAGGTTAGTATCAGACATCTTGTAGGCCAGTGTTACCGAATAAGATGAATGTGTATGCTATGATAGACACCTGGTGCTGAGGTAAACAATTGACGATTCTGAGAGATGTTTCACTGTTAATGCTTCAGAGTTCAGAGCTCGAGTGCACATTGCCATAGCCTAGGGAAAAGTTTTGAGTTCTTCCTGCATCTTGGAATTGTTTGATTCTCCGATCAAATTTGGGAAAGTGTACACTTTGCCTATAGCTTGTACCACTACTGGATAGCTTGAGGAAGTGTCACTGCTGTTGAAATTGGAACATTTGAAAGTTCTGGTTCTATGTCTTGTTGTGCCGGAATTTCTGCTTGCCCTATCTCGTCTACTACATGCATCATGTTCCACTCGCAGCTGTAGTTTCTGACTTATTCAGTGTATTGGGCAACCATCTCTTATTCTGAAACTTAACTTGCATCTCAATAGAGGCAACTCTGCAGTGCTTCTGAATCACATCTATTACAGGTTTAAACCAAGTGATCAACTTGCATTCACAACATAATATAGAGATTAAATATATGCATTCAGGTCATGCAGGAACTGTACTCATGCAGTCAAGATTCGGACACAGCCAAATATACAGACCATTTTTATTTCTATTTTCATTTTTTGCGGGTGAAATATACAGACTCTGACATGATAAATGACATGGTATCATGACCAGTAAATTTACAGAGCTCGTATACATCAAATACAATGACATGGTATGCATATGCCCTAGCTGCTAGTTAGCATATGCTGCGTGTGGTTTTTGTCGGTGTAATTAAATATGAACTGATCCCATGCAATGCACACCACCATCTCAAGTGACCAACCAACCAACCAACCAGTTTTTAACTGAGTGTGGGCTCGATCTTATCTTACAGGCAAAGCTTAGGGCATAAACTATTGCGATGTTTCTACTTGGCTATATGATGATTTAGGGCAAAGAGTCAAAAGCCTCTTACAAACAAACATGAGCTTACTCTACGGTTTTTTGGGTTTGACCTTCTTCTTTGTTGCTAAAGTTTGACCACTTGTTCCTAGACTGGTTATAAAAACATTAGTATGTGCACAATAGTTTTTTTGGTAGTGCTATGATTATACTAATTCAAAGTTGTAGCAAGAAGTTTCTTTTTAGTGAAAGGTAGCAATCAACTGTTAAAAGCAGCATGTTAAAGGCTTATACAGATGCTTTGCAAAAACAATAATAAAATATCACCCAGTGCCTTTCACCTTGGCCTACTAATGCCATGTGATGCTCTGAATTACTTGTGATGCTCCTGAATTACTTGTGATGCTGCTGCTATACTACTTGGGAATTTTGTCAACTTATGATGCTCTTGTGATCTTCTGAAATGACCCCTGTCTCCTGAAATGTTGATTAATTTCCATTACCGGTTAGAATAGGGCACTCCTAGGTCAAGAAAATTAGCAAAGGTCATGCCCAATTTTTTTGACCTAGAAGGTGCCCGATTCTCAACCGAAACAAAAATGAATCAGCATGGTTGGAGTAGTTTAGTATTTCTTCACACACTCAGACACCCTTGCTTGCCATGTGTGTGAGATAGATAGTAAGAGGAGACAAGAAGAAGGCGGTCAGGAAGATGCTGCCTGCTCATCAAAGCTAACCATCTCCCCCTTTTCACCCTTTTCCTTTGCCTTTCGTGGGTTGCAAGGAAGCTACTGTCTTAGCTAGCTTAGCTTGTGCACAAATCCACTGCCACTGCCCTGATTAAATTATCTTAAACCTTGAGAACGTGGACTTAGACCTTAGATACAACACACTAACAGGTTCCATCCCAAAACACCTAGGCAATATCACAAACATCTCTCGATTGTTCCTTGACAATAACCAACTTTTTGGCTACATTCCTCGAGAATTAGGTTATTTGGTCAACTTAGAGATCTTGTTCCTTGACAACAACCAACTTTTTGACCAAACTTTTTTCCTATTTAGAGCGAACATGGACCACAATGATGAGGCCGGCAGTTCGTGCAAGGCATTCTGGCAGCTGTCCCACGAGATGGAGGAAGAACCTAACCACTATGAGGACGCCGGGGAAGACACCGATCCCGACTACACAACCCCTAGTGGCGTCGGGGATGACACCACTAATGCCGCCGCCAAGGATGCCACCACTGATGATGACACCACTGATGCCGCCGAGGATGCCGCACACACAGATGGCAGCCAACCGAAGAGGCAACGGAAGGACCGGCGCCTGACTATGCTCGGCACCATCAAGGAGGAATTTACTGAAGTGTCCTCCAGTGGGCATCCAACGGTGCCCAAACAATTAGTCAAGCGGTACGCGGGACAGCTCAGGTGCATTCTCCGGAGCACCGTCTCGATCAACACCGAGAACCTAAGGCATCGTGACCAAGGGAATTTGCGCAACCTCCTCTTCACGAAGCTGCACGAATGATACAAATTCCCCGGTGAGTTTGCTAACACACGCCTCTCAAGGAATAAAATGAATAGTGCCGCCCTCGGGAAGATGAGCACGGCCCTGGCTACTTGGAGAGTCATGGTTAAGAGTATGATTGATAAAGGTGATAGTTATGATAAGATCAAGGAGAAACATCCTTCGATCAGCGAAGCTGACTACCTCGAGTTCAAGATCAAGTGCGAGAGCAACGCATCCAAGGAATCAAGTCAGTGGGGGAAAGATATGCGGGACTTGAACTTAGGGGTCCACACACTTGGTCCTGGTGGTTACAGATTGGCGGAACCTATGTGGGACAAGGAGGACGCGGAGCGTGCCGAGTAAGGCCTAGCGCCCCTCTTCGATAAATACCGTGACAAGCAGGCCGGAACTATATCAGGGCCCGGTACAAGATTGACCCAGTAACTGAGGAGCTTACCACGGATCCAAAGACCAAGGCGCTTGAGCTCGTTCAAGAAAGGAATACCCCC
>LR738712.1:406791722-406854025 GCA_902687465.1 Secale cereale
CCGTGTAATTAGCTCCATATGGTTGCATTCTAATTAATTAAGTCAAATTTATAAATGGTTCACGTTCCTTCCGCAGGAAACTGAAAGCAGTAGCGTGGGGTCTTTTAAGAGCTCCCCATGGGACACCACTTTAAATAGGGCGTTGAACGTAATGAAAAACAAGGATAATCTCAGTAAGCCGTCGTCAGCTGGTCGTGTGGCCAGCAAAGGCTTGTCCATGAAATGGTCGGAATACTATACCGCAGGGGTTCAATAACTCAAGGCACAAGTAGCGAGGATTCTGGAGATAGTCGAAGAGCAAGTGCGAGACCAACAGGGAGCGACGATCACCGCCATTGTGCCTAGCCTTATTGAGGGGCTGCAGGTGTGGATTGCGGCCGGCCAACAGGGCCCGCCCCTGATTCCCGGCTTCATGGGCAGCAACTCGCACAACGGGCAGCGGCGCCATTGGTGTCTTCGGCGGAGGCGGCATTGGTGTCTCCGGCGGAGGCGGCATTGGTGTCTCCGGCGTCGGGGTCAGCATTGGAGCTTAATGCACCCGGGTGTGGGAAGAATACGCCGGCCAGCACCTCGGCATCAAGCGGCCCCTACGTCACATGCACGCCCGCCGTTGGCAGTGCCTCGACATTAGCCGAGCTCGACACCATCACGGTAACTAATTAAGCCTCTCTCGGCCGTTGACTTCATCTCCTTGCCTTTGACTAGGCATCCCTGACGCCCTACACATTTTCGCAGGGCGCCGCCGACATTCCATACACTCTCCTGCACTTTGTGGACGACAAGTTGATCGATGTCGCCAAGGCCAGATTTGTTCACCCGGGCAGCCGCGTGTTCCACGGTAATGCGATGCCACCCACCATTTATAGGGTTCAACTGGTTCGGGTGCCGCGGGGCTTCGACAACTTGTTACCTCCGTATCGACCCCCTGGGGCTGACGAAGATGATGCGATGACCCTAAGCGCCTGCATAAGCTGGCCCATGCTTCAGCCGAAGATCCAGATTCGTTTGGGGCGGGGGACACATCCACACAGACAACACCGCCAGTCGTGCCGGAGCCAAGCCATGGCAAGAGCGCCGCAACGCAACCGCCGTCAGCTGATCCGGACATGCATATGGCATAGGATCCGAACAACGACGACGGTACATTTACCAACGTCAATAAGTACTTCAACCAACATGGGTACGATGACGAATTCTCGGGGCCTCCTTCTCAAGAACCCAACCCTGCAAAAGACGATCGCGATCTAGCTCGTACCGCGGAGAAACCCAATTGCAACAGGCGTTGTATGGCGTTCAGTTCTCAAGATATTCCTCCAGTTGCCGCCTTCACCGAGCATCTGATAGCCGAGGTGCGAAATATTATCAGCCCCAACACACTCAAGAAGATGGTCTCTGAGCAGAACTCGATCCCATTACTTCAGAAGAAGCATAAGGGACGGAAAAGAAAGAAAAACAAGGGTGCGAGCCAGCCAGCACCGAGTATGATCTGTGCTCAGGACGGGCCACCTTCACCTAAGGATATCTCGAGGAGGGTGCATGTGGCGGGTAGGCCGATGCTACCGACTAATTTGCTCAATGCTGCAACCGATGCTATGCGGAGTCTGCATGACAGTGTTCTTTCTTTGGAGAAGTGGCGTCTCTCCGAGAATGATGTGGCATACTCGGTTTTCGTGGCCAAGGTGCTAGAGCGCAAGGGCTTTGTGGATAGCGCCATCGGGGGTATGATCGTACTGCAGTTTGATGACATCTTTGCTATGTTTAACCTTCATTCGCTGCACTACACCTTCGTTCGGCTATTTTCGCTGAGTATGGAGATGTGGATCATTAGAGACAAGACCCCGGACATCGTGATAGTCGACCCCTTCTACATGTGTGCCAAGATCTTGGGCAGCGCTGGGGACCAACAAGTCGCGAGTTCATACCTCGAAGGTGTCATTTGGTCGAACGCTGATAAGGATAACTTCCTCGTGCCTTACTTTTCCGAGTAAGTCATCCCCTCACTGCCCCGTAACATATGATTTCTTAGATTTTGATCGTTCTTTTTTTCTAGCGTTCCGTGTTTTGTGCAATGAAACACATTGCACACTCATCCTCTTAAGCCCGCAATAGTCCATGGCCACGTATTTCGACTCGGACCGTCAGTCGAAGAAAGACTACTCAAATGTGAAGAAAGTTCTTGATGAAGTTCTCCCCAGCTACGCTAAATCTGGAGGCACTTTCAAGAGGCCAGTTTGTAGGTATGGCAGGAACGTGTTCACCCACGTAACGACGTTCCACTGCGTCAAGCATCTGCCTGGCGGTCAGAAGGATGCCTACTACGCCCTCTATCACATGCGGCCGATCGTACGGAACCATCATCACCTTCTGCTACCAAATAGTCTCAAAGCATGGGCCACACGCTTGTCGGAAATCCTGGATGCAGACCTCAGACAAGAATTCTTTCGCATCCAGTCGGAGGTTTTGGAAATCCTCCATCAAGATGTCCTTCGTACCTCGGGGCAGTTCTACCTCAAATATCAACCATCCAATAGTGAAATAGAAACAAGGCTACAAATGCAGGCTGACAACGACCGCACATTGATGACCATCACAAAAGACGGCGGCTTCATTGGCGCTCCGGTCCCTGAGTCGAGCCGAAAGTAGTAGTGATGCTATGTAGTTCTGAAATATCGATTAGCTCATGTTCTAATTAAACTTTTTAATGAAGTTGTATGTCTCTTTGGTTTGGACAGTCGTTCAACTTATATGTAATCCATGCTATTTATTAGTAGGACCATGAATCGTGCTATATATTAATGTGTAGCCTTTCTCTTCCGATCCTTTCGTTGCATACTTATATATTGCTTATGTATTGTCCGTGAATTGCTACTAACGTTTTGTTTGTCTAGTGCATTGAGATGCCGTCATATGTCGTGTACAAGGGTAAGGTTCCCGGAGTCTACGACGACTGGGAGGAGTTTCGGAGCCAAGTTCACCGTTTCAGCGGTAACAGTTACAAAGGGTACACCACTAGGGCGGAGGCGGAAGCTAGATACGCGCGCTATCTAGCGGGAGAGAGGAGGGAGCGGAGGAGCAACTGGATGAAGACCAGTTTAATCACGATGATGCTCATCGTGACCGCAACTCTCTTCTATGTGATGGTAGTTTAGATATCGACTTGTAATGTGAAGACAAACTCGCTACTCGCGGTCTCGAGAATTGTAATGTTCTAACTTTGTTCGGTATTTTGAATTCGGAGACTAATTTGATGAATTGTATTTGGAGACTAATCTTCTATTGTATTCGATAAATCTGCTGTTTATATGTTGTGCTATTTATATTTTGTGATGTATTGTATTTTGTAACCTGTGCAAATATCAGAAAAGCCAAAAAAATAAAGAATCCTAATATTCATATTAGTGGCGCACCACACTGCACTTTAGTGGCGCACTTCAATAAACACACTAGTGGCGCACCCCTGAGAGGTGCGCCATTAGTAACACATAGCACAAGGTAAATATGCCCACCTGGGAGGCATACTAATGGCACACCTGGGGACATAGTAATGGCGCACTTCCTGGTGCGCCACTATTGTCTGGTATAATAATAGCGCACTAGGGGTGCGCCATTAGTAATTGTTACTAATGGCGTGATAATAGTGGCGCACCTGTAGTGCGCCATGAATGGCCAAAACAGGTGCGCCACTAATAAGCCTTTTCCTAGTACTGAAAGGACAAGGCTATCCGTTGCACAAAAATGGAGAAGGACGCAAAGGCCGGAAAAGGGTAGAGAAAAGCTCGAAATGGGACCTCTTCCCAGGGTGGCAGCGAGGCGCAAACCACAAAGGATACTGTCGGGGAACGGCTAGTCGGGGATAACTTTGTCGGGCTAAATTCCCGAGCCAAGGCGGCCACGGAGCTCCAGGACAGAGAGGAGGCAGAGAGGGAGGAGGGGGCGGTAGCGGCCCCTGAAGGGGAGGAGAAGCTCATGGCAGAACCGCAAGCCCCTGGGCTAGATTCAGAACAACGGTCCCACAGGCATGCCCTGGTCCGAAGAGCGGCGTCCTCCAACACGGCGTCGTCTACCAAGAAGGTGAAGAAGACGTCCACCAACACCACCAAGGCCGAGGGGCATGCCGCCAATCCCCTCGTCTCCCCTAGGCCAGGGCTTCTCTTGCCAAACGGCAGGAGATCTCGGAGGAGGAGTCCAGCCCCAGCTCTGGCTCGAGCTCTTCGCAGAATTTGTCTTCCCTATAGCGCTTGGTGTCACAGCAGGCACCAGAGCTACCGGAGAGCTCCACCCTTCCATCCCTGAAGAGAGGACGGGAGTCCCCTCCTCCCATGGAGTTCAATTTGAAGTCCATGCTTATTGCGGAAGAGTAAGGAGGATTTCTTCTCGTGGTAAATACATTTCCAAGTAGATTTAAGCGCTTTTGCTGACTGACCTCTTGTGTTTGTGGCCGTCGACAGGGAAGTGGTGGAGGAGAAAGAGACCCTTGTTCACTGCTCCCGGAAGAGGCTCCAATGCATCGGGTGGCTGTAGGGTGCGGAGGGCTCGGCCTCGAAAGGGAGGGAGCAGGCGACCCCGTGCGGAGCCCCCAACTCAATCTCGGCCTGGAAGCAGAGATCTGACTCCGCCTGCTAGGGATGATGGAGATGGCCATTCCGTCCCTTCCTTCGGAGAAGAAGGCGGTGTGACACTTTGTGAGCTATCCCTTGAGGATCGCGTCACCACTGCCGCCCGGACCGAAGATTTAGGCATGGAACCTTTAGCTGCAGAGACGGCGCAGAAGGTTGCCGAGTAGCCCCCGGCAGAGAGAGAAGTTTGTGACCGGGCAACGATTGTTGCTGGGGAAACAGAGACCCCTGCCCGGCAGACCTCCCCAGGTACTTAACTTGATTCCTTTAATTTGTGTTCCCTAGCTGCCTCATATGTCTTCTTTACTCACCTCAAGACTTCCATTCTCTCGTTTGTTCACTGGTCCCTTCCATCCGGAGTCCCCCAGGCCGAGGAGCAGACTTGTTGGAGGTGGTGGTGGACATTTGGAGGTCCACTGCAGGTCGCGGCTATTGAGGAGCAAGATCTCGTTGCCGGGGAAACACAAGGTTCCCTAGCTGTGGTGGAGCGCCCTCTGGAGAGTGCCCCCATAAAGGGAGTGGTCATCGAGGTGAAGATTTCTCTTCAAACCATGGGCCCGCTCCCTTCTTCATGGGGTGCTATTGATGCCCTGTCGTCCTCCTCGAATATGCTGGCGGTGGTGTCGTTGTTGCCTGACATCGGAGCCCCCGGCCCTTCCTAGACAGACGTCGAGCTTGACAAAGAGCTTCAGCGTCTGTTGGCACCACTGCATCTGGGAGGCAGGGAGGCCGATGACTCTGTGGCCGTCACCATGGATTTCTCGTTTATGGAGTCCATGGTGAATGGTATGAAGGGAATGCAGTCCGGGTACCACTAGAAGTGGCAGGAGCTCAAGACACAGCGTGAATCTGCCGAAAAGGTGGATAAGAGGCTGAAGGGCAGGTGTTTGGAGCTACGCAAATGGCACGACAAGCAGTCCAAGGTTCTCATGAGGCAGTAAGAGAGTCTGGATGATGTGGGAGGATGTCGTGACCCGGGAGAGGCGCGTGGCGGAACACAAAGCATCTCTGGATGCCAGGGAGCAAGTAATCTCCCTTTGGGAGGAAAATCTAGAAGCCACCCTCTGCTCCAAAGATGAGAGCCTGGAAGCCACTCTCCGCACCAAAGAACTGAGGTACATGCATGGGGCTGCCCTGAACGCCCTTTCTGCTGATCACACAGCCCAGCTGAAAAAGCTCATCGTACATCTTGATGCTACAACTTCTGCCAAGGCGGAGCTTAACCTATAGGTGGCCGAACTGAACCAAGGCCTTGCCGAGAGTGCCAAGGAGGAGGAGGCACTCAACAAGAGGCAAAGCAAGCAAAGTTCCATCCGTCTGACATGCAGTCGTAGCTTTCTTCCAAGACTCAGAGCCTGGAGACTGCAAAAGACAACATCTCTGACATGAGAGCGAGGATCGGCTCGCTAGAGCAGTCATCGGAATCTCTTGAATCCTGGCAGTAGTTGATGTCCAAAGACCTGGAAAGTTCCAATCGTCTCCGTCAAGATGCAGAGGACAAACTGAAGAACCAGGTCGACATGAGCAACCTCTGGATCAAAAGCCTGATTTACATCACCGAACGACTTGGAGCTCGAGCTACTGCGATGGGTATAGATGGCCCAGTTTACTCGGCCAGCAAGCAGGAGGTCCCAAGTGTCAAGTTGGGGATCTTCTTCAATGAGTTGATATACAAGCTAAAGGTGCATGAAGAGGGGAGGGCCTGTCAGGACCCCGATCCTAAGTCACACCGATCTAGTTGTAACACGTCATATCACTTTGCGGCCTCACGTACGGTAAGCCCACGGGTGCCACCTTACCTGACCCGGGACCGTTTGCGCATTTTGGCACACGTATATGACAGTGTCGCTAGCATCCATATGACAGAGAACCCGGGCCGACATGGCTAGTTATAAACCAAAAGTGACACTAGATTACAGAGACAGGCATCCATGACCCAACAACGAACGTGTCGGTCATCAACGTATGAACCCAAGTCGTAGCAAGCTACATGGACTTAAAGGAACAACGCGTGACATTTCACCTAAGGGACAGACACAGGAACGAAGAAGGACACATGCCGGCCAGCCTACGTGTTCTGAGCAGTAGCAAGCTACCAAGGCTCATTGGAATCACTAGGAGGCATTTCCCTGTAAGGTAGGCTACCAAAGGGAAACAACTAGGTGTCGGATCCCACACATACCAAGCATTTCAACCATACACACAATATGCTCAATATGTGCAAATACAACATTGCATCACAACAGAACTCTATGACTCAAAGTACTTTATTTGAAAGGCTCGAAGAGCCATACATAACATATCCATACAGGTAGGGGTCACATGACCCAACACTCAAGTCGTACAGTCATACAAGCACAAGCGGAAGCTACATGTATGAGTACAGACAACTTAGAAAATAAAACAGGCTTGGTGTAGCCTGACTATCTACAAGGCCCTTCACAAGCTCCAGATCTCCGTCTGGGTGTCAAGCTACTCGTCGACGTCAACGTCTATGTAGAACCCATCAGCAGGGCCAGGGTTCTCCTCTGCAACAGTTATTAAGCAGACATGAGTACAAAGGTACTCAGCAAGTCTTACCACAGAACCTATCATACATGCAACATTATCAAAGGGGGTAGTGGAGTTCATAGAAGAAAGCCAGCTTTGACTCTTGGCTAACCTATACTCACCACAACAATACACTACCAAGGATCCTCTTCCGTCATCCTACGGAAGGGCCATCCACGATACTCACACTTATCTTGAGGCTTTTAGTAGTATCCATCATCTTGTCTATGAACTGTAAGAGTAACCAAGTAGTCCGTACCACGACCAACGGCTATTCGAATAGATTGATAACCCTGCAGGGGTGTACCTCTTCACACACGCTCCGACCACTTATCGCCGTTTATTCGACGTGTACTCGGCAACCTTCAAGCGGAAGCCCAGTGTGGGTGTCGGCCACGACCTGACTAACTAAACAAGTCTCTCGTCCAGGTTTATCGCCTATTTGGGTTCCATCCATGGGGAGATCCGGCCGGGGTGTCGCTCACGGCCCCAAATGATGTGTACAGGGTTCCCGAGTCACCAAACGGGCAACCGGTACACCGTGCCACGTACCTGTCGCATCACAACCCACCCCGAGGGTCAGCGTTGTGCACGACCTCCAGTAAGCTATAAACACCAGAAACTAGTTGCAACTCCTGGACAGAGATCGAGGGTAATTAATAAGCCGAGAGGGTCAATTATGGATCCCAATGTGTGGTAGTAGCTGTAACTTGAACCACACATACAGATCTCGGGTCCTATGGACGATTCCAATGAAACAACCCACCATGTACTCCTACATGGCCTTTCATCGATACCTTTACCTAGCGTATTCCACACTTCCTTCTCTTTATCGGTATGATCATTTCACTCTGATCCATCACCCAGATGAACCAGACCAGACACAACTCTAAGCATAGCAGGCAACATAAACAAATAGCATGGTGGATCACACATCACATGGCTCAAGCAACTCCTACACATGCTAGTGGGTTTCAACTATTTACTGTGGCAATGACAGGTCATGCAAGGGAATAGGGTTCAACTACCGCAGCAAGTAGCAGTTCACACGCTGTTGCCTTAATGCAGTAAAAGAGAGCAGGAGCGAGAAGATTGGGTTTGTATCGGAATGATCAATGATTGCTTGCCTGACAAAGTGGTTGTCGGGTACTGCTCTTCAACTGGATACGCAGCAGTATCCTCGGGAGCAGGACCTAACACAGAGAATACCGACAATACAATCATTAAACAAACAAATGCAACAATATGATGCATGCTCATGACATGGCAAGATGCATGTGTGTTGGGCTAATGCAACTACAACCAGAAGGGTTTGAGCTTATTTGAATCAAAGATTCAAATTGGCACTTTAGCTATTATTTAAATAAGTGCATAATCATGTTTTAATGTATACAGCAAGGTTAATTTGCTCAAACATGCATGAAACCAGTGCCATTGGAAAGATTGGATTTTTCTGATCATTTTTCATATATAAATCTTTTCCATCTGAGGTACTGTTGAATTTATATGATTTTTTGAAGTTTTGGGTATTTTTTGGAATTTCCTGAATTATTTTTAAATCTAAAAATCCCAGAAAATCCTTTACTGTGTCAGCATGACATCATGCTCACGTCAGTCAGCCAATTGGGTTAGTCCAAGTCAAACCTGACCAGTGGGACCCACTGGTCAGTGTCACAGTTAACTAGTTAACTAATTAGAATTAATTTAACACCTAAACTAGGTTTGACTTGCAGGCAGGGCCCACATGTCAGTGACCCAGGGGGTCAAACCCGTGGTCAAACAAGTCAAACTCGCTAGCGAGGCCAAACACGGCGGCGTGCTTCGGCAAACGTCCACAGGGCTCGGTTCGAGCCGCGGTTGGGCGCGTTGGAGAGCCCTTGTCGTTGCGCGTCGAACGGTGGTGGTCGCCGGACCTGTGGTGGCCGGAGGTGACGGCAACGAGCTCGACGGCGGCGCCGGCGTTCGGGCGTGTGTGGAGAAGCAACTACGGTGGCCTAGGCGAGGCTTGCGTGGTACCTAGCTCGTCTACGTGCTGCGGCGAGCGAGATGGACATGTGCCAGCGACCAAATGGTCATCGGAGCATCGCCGGCGGCAGGCACGGCGGCGGTGGGTTTCGGTGATCAACGGAGCGGCAGCTACATGGCGCAAATGAAGCGAAGGGGAGAGGGATTCGGCGTAGGAGCTCACAGCGGTGCTAGCGAGCTCGACGGAGGGGTCGGGGATGCTCTCCAGCTTCTTAATCGACGGCGAGGTGCTCCAGCGATCCCAGGTTGGGGACGACGGCGTGAAGGCGTTGCAGGGCTCCTGGCGATCCGTGGCTCAGCGAGGAGGTAGAGGGCATTGCGGCGAATCTTTTGGACACGGTCACGGGACGAGGGGGAGGGTCTAGGTGCGGCAACGGCAAGCGGCGGCGACGAGCGGCTCGGTGGTGAGAGGGAGAGAGCCAGGGGAGGCGACGGGGACGAGGGGAAAGTGCGAGAGGGGTCGGGGCAGCTGCCTGGCGACGCCAGGAGACGTCCAGGCCGTCGGGAGGCAGGCAGGCAGGGTGGAGGTGGCCGGGCGCGTGCCGGCGCGCGGTGACCACGCGCGCTGCCGACTGGCACGAGGAGGAAGGCGACAGAACGGGGCTGGTGGGCTGGGCCGGCCTGCAACAGTGCTGGGCCCAAGGTAAGTGCTTTCACTCTCTTTCTTTTTCCTATTTCTTTTCTGTTTCATTTCTTTTGCAGCTTTCTTTAATTATTAAAAATGCCATAACATTTTTATAACTCATGAAACTTGTCATGCCCACTGTATATAATATGAACAGCATGGAACATTATAGTTTATGATTATTTGAGCATTTAAAATAGTTTATAGCATTTAAATGCCCAAATTCAAATACCATATGATTTAATCCAGAGCCCTTAGATGTCCTAGAAAATTGTGGACCATTTTTGGCAGAGGTTTAAGACCAAGGAAGAAATGATGGACATTTTTGAAGGGCATTTTGGGTACATTGGAAAAGATTTTATCAAACCCTAGTTGTTAGGAGAGGGGTGCTGGGGTTTCTGTCATTCCCATTTCAAGAGCCTAATTGGTTTGGTGCCAATAATTGGCATGCCAATTGTTGGCAAGTCTAGAAATTTGGCTCTCAATTGGCTGGTTACCAATTGGTTCTTGCCCACCTCTCAAAAAGTTGCCAATATTTGGCAACTTTTGGTTTTGCCAAATGTTGGGTTGCCTAAAATTGGCAATGCCAAACTTTGACAGCAAACCAATTAGCCTCCAAGTTTCTTTGATAAGTAAACATGATGCACACTCTAGCTAGCCCTAATGCAAGTGCTTAACTAGGGATGTGACAACTCACCCCCACTTAAAAGAATCGCGTCCCGAGATTCGGGTTCCTCCGGAAAGAGGGTGGGGTACTCAAGTCGAAGACGATCCTCCCTTTCCCAAGTAGCTTCACTCTCGGAATGATGTGACCATTGAACCTTGAGAAACTTGATATTGTGGCGTCGAGTGGTGCGTTTGGTTTGATCAAGAATACGAACGGGGTATTCTTGATATGTGAGATTGTTCTGGAGATCAAGCGTTTCGTGGTCCACTTCGCGGATAGGATCCGAGAAGCAACGCCTGAGTTGAGAAACGTGGAACACATCATGAACTCTGGATAGGTGCGGAGGTAGTTCCAATTGGTAAGCAACTTCTCCTCGTTTGGCAAGAATGCGAAAAGGACCGACGTAACGAGGGGCCAATTTGCCTTTGATACCGAAGCGATGGGTTCCCTTAAGAGGAGTAACCCGAAGGTAAGCCTTATCGCCGACTTCAAAAGTCACAGCCTTATGATGACAATCATATTGGCTCTTCTGGCGAGACTGGGCTGTTTTCAATGTCTCACGAACAATGCGAACTTGCTCTTCTGCTTCCTGGATCATATCCGGGCCAAAGAATTGTCTTTCCCCGGTTTCTGACCAGTTAAGAGGTGTTCGACACCTTCGTCCATATAGAACTTCGAAGGGGGCTTTGCCCAAGCTGGCTTGATAACTATTGTTATAATTGAATTCGGCAAATGGAAGACACTTCTCCCAATCCATACCGAAAGAGATGACAGAGGCTCGAAGCATGTCTTCCAGAATTTGATTGACTCGTTCCACTTGACCACTTGACTGCAGATGGAAGGCAGTACTGAAGGAGAGATGAGTTCCCATAGCATTCTGGAAACTTTCCAAAAATCGTGAAGTGAAAAGACTTCCACGGTCTGAGTTAATCTCCAACGGCACACCATGAAGTGATACTATCCGAGAGACATACAATTCTGCTAGCTGGCTAGCGGTAATACTCTCTCGAACAGGCAGGAAATGAGCTACTTTAGAGAGGCGGTCGATAACGATGAAGATAGCATTATTCCCTTTCCTGGTCCTGGGAAACCCGGTAATGAAGTCCATACCGACTTTGTCCCATTTCTATTCAGGAATAGCTAAAGGTTGAAGGGTGCCAGCAGGCCGTTGATGCTCTGCTTTAACTCGACGACAAATGTCACAGTTAGCGATGAATTGAGCGATTTCTCTCTTCATCCTAGTCCACCAGAATCTCTGACGTAAATCCTGGTACATTTTGGTACTACCGGGATGAATCATGAGAGGAGATTCATGAGCCTCCTTAAGAATCATTTGTCGTAGTTGTTGTTTCTTGGGTACCACCAAGCGGTTCTTGAAGTACACAAAACCTCGATCATCCATAGAGAAACTTCTAGCAACTCCGCTAGCAATGTTCTCCTTGATCCGATATATGCCTTTATCATACCGCTGGGCAACTATGATTTGATCCATAAGGGTAGGTTTCGCCACCAAGGTGGAAAGGAATCCTCGAGGGACAATGTGAAGGTTAAGCTTACGAAATTCCTCGTGGAGAAGTGGTTGTCCTTGTTGTAACATCAAGTTGTTACAATAAGACTTACGACATAGTGCATCAGCCATGACATTGGCCTTTCCAGGGGTATAGGTGATTCCTAAGTCGTAGTCTGTGAGCAACTCAACCCAACGTCTTTGCCTGAGATTTAGATCCGGTTGGGTGAAGATGTCCTTCAAACATTGATGATCAGTGAAGATTTCACAGCGATTACCAAGGAGGTAATGTCGCCATGTTTTGAGTGCATGGACTACAGCTGCAAGCTCTAGATCATGAGTAGGATAGTTATCCTCATGTGGACGCAACTGTCGAGATGCGTATGCAATCACTTGACGATATTGCATGAGTATGCAACCTATTCCTTGTCGCGAGGCGTCGCAGTTAATTATAAAATCCATGGAAAATTCTGGTGGTACCAGTACAGGTGCAGATGTCAGGCGTCTTTTCAGTTCCTGAAAACTGGACTCGCACTGTGGGGTCCACTCAAACTTTTTATCTTTCTTGAGGAGTTCAGTTAGAGGTTTAGCCACCTTGGAGAAATTTTCAACGAAGCGTCGGCAATAGCTCGCTAAGCCAAGAAAACTCCTAACTTGCTTGACCGATTCAGGGGGAGTCCAATCAAGGACGGCTTGAACTCGCTCGGGATTGACAGCAATACCCTTGCCAGAGATCGCATGACCTAGATAGGTTACTTCCGGCAACCAAAATTCACATTTGGAGAATTTGGCATAAAGGCGGTGCTCTCGAAGTTTCGTCAATACCAGCCTTAAATGCTCGGCATGATCTTCCTTGTTCTTGGAATAGATGAGTATATCATCGAGGTATACCATGACGAATTTATCCAAGTACTCCATGAATATAGAATTCATTAACCGAGAAAAGGTAGCTGGGGCATTGGTTAATCCGAAGGACATGACGGTGTACTCATATTGGCCATAACGAGTAACAAAAGCCGTTTTAGGAATGTCCCCGTTCTTGATTTTGATTTGATGGTAACCCAAGCTCAAATCCATCTTAGAGAAGACTGAGGATCCAGCGAGCTGATCATACAGGTCGTTGAGCCTGGAAGCGGATACTTGTTCTTTATGGTGACCAGATTGACAGGTCGGTAATCTACAACCATCCGCTCCGTTCCATCCTTCTTCTTGACGAAGAGGACGGGCCAAGCCCAAGGGGAAGAACTAGGATGGATGAAACCTTTTTGCAAGGATTCATCGAGTTGTTTCTTTAGCTCAGCTAATTCTAGTGGTGCCATCTTGTAAGGTCTCCTAGAGATTGGGACAGTTCTAGGGATAAGATCTATCACGAACTCGACATCTCTGTCAGGTGGAATCCCTGGCAGTTCTTCTGGAAAAACATCCGGAAAGTCACGGACTATCGGGATATCTTCGAGTTCGGGTAAAGGGCTGGCATTAAGAGAGTAGAGCTGACGCTCAGCCATTCGGGTCAAGACATTGACTATCTTGCCGGATGGGTGTGTAAGTTGAACGGTCCTAGTATAGCAATCAATCTTGGCGTAATGAGTTGTCATCCAATCCATACCCAAAATGATGTTTATGTCCGAGGACTTGAGAGCGATTAGAGATGCTAGGAAAACAAGTCTATCGACAAGGATTTCATTTCCATGGCTTACCCTAGAGGTTTGCCACTTTGAACCAGGAGTTTGAATAACCATGGAAGTAGGCATGTCACAAAAAGTAATGTTGTGCAATCGAGCATAGCTCTCAGATATGAACGAATGGGATGCTCCAGTATCGAAAAGAACAGATGCCGGATGGCAGTTTACGAGAAGCGTACCAAGGACGACGTTAGGATCCTCATAAGCTTCCTCGGCAGAGACATAGTTGACATGACCACGTGCAGTGGGGATTGGCTTGACATAATTCACCTTGCCGGTTGGCTTACCACGGCTAACGGGTTTTCCTGGCTGGTTCTGAGGACACTCACGCATGTAGTGCCCCGGTTCTCCACACTTGAAACATGTCACAGTGCTAGTGCGTGTAGCAAAGTTGGAAGGTGGTCCTCCATAGGTCTTAGCAGGTGCATACTGTTGAGTTGGGCGAGGCGCCTCATAGGATGGCCTCAGTGTGTACTTGGGTGGCAGAGCGGTGTTAGGAACCCACACACGGTGCTTGTGAGAGCCAGAGCCGGATGAGGAACCAAAGTCTCGAGTATGCTTGCGTGTGGCCTCGAAGTCGGTCTGTCCTGTTTCAGCACTGATAGCCTTGTTTACCAACTTCTGGAAAGAAGTGCACTCGTGCAGACGTAGATCTCGGCGGAGTTCAGGGCTGAGTCCCTTGCGGAACCTCGCCTGCTTCTTGGCATCGGTGGATACTTCCTCAGGTGCATAGCGTGCCAAGTTGCCAAACTCGCGACTATAGCCATCCACAGTTAACCGGCCCTGGGTGAAATTGCAGAACTCCTCCCGCTTGCGATCCATGTGACCTTTCGGAATGTGATGTTCATGGAATGCCTCACTGAACTCAACCCAAGTAGTGATTTGGCCAGCAGGACTCATAGCTTCAAAGTTCTCCCACCAAAGACTGGCAGGGCCCTCAAGATGGTAAGCGGCGTAGGTAACCTTGTCAGCTTCGGCCACACGGGCAGAGTGTAGCTTATGGGTGATACTATGTAGCCAGTCATCCGCATCGAGAGGTTGAGTGGAGTGATGGAACTTCGGTGGGCACATCTTGATAAAGTCATTGATTGACACCACGTCATTCCTCTGACGAAACCCAGTGTTCTGCTCTATACGTTCCAGCAGACGGTTGGTCTCTCTCTTGTTCCGTTCTGCCTCGGGAATAACTTCCGCCAAGGAGGGTGGCTGGGGCAGATTCCCATCTCTAGCCCCACTAGTCTCACCCTGCTCCTGAGCAGCAGGAGTGTTGCGAGTGTTGACCATCCTAAGAAAACAAAACAACGGTTTAGACAAGGATGGCAAAAATTTGACATAGAAGTGCAGAATGTAATGGATGACACGGAATGCAGAGATGTTCATCCGTACGACATGGTAATATAGAAACTGCTATATATACACCAGTGGTCATACACACCATACATAGTTTAGTACAAGCCAAGGCTAAAGTACAACTGCGGTGAAAGACGATACATCCTATCAGAGGCATTCCAAGCTCCTATACATTATTTAACTATACCTCCGAAACTCAGTACACACAAAGTCATATTCCACAAGACGCGCAGGACTGTGGGAATACAACTACTACAATACTACTACTACCACGGTCTAACTCAGACATTCCCGTAGTAATCTTCGTAAAGATTACCACCGTAGCCTGGAAGTGGGACAGACGGATCTTGAAACTCGCGAGCGCTCGAAGGCTGTGGACCATAGCGACATGGATGTGGCCTCGGTCCCGATGCTGGTGGTAACCGACGCCCACGTGGAGGTGTAATACCCCCAACGTCACGCCAGTCCATGCGATCAGGCAGACGAGTCCGCACGGGGTACTAATCCCGCATGTCCAGATACCCGGCGTGCACAGCAGGTGCAAGTTGTGTCAAAGTAGTCCAGTGGGTGCCTCGAGTGTTATACAGCTCCATTCGGAGGGCACGGACCTCACGGTCCCTATCCTCCAGCATCTGAACAGTAGTCTGAAGCAGTGGCTCTTCATGAGCAGCATCAGTATACAGACCAGTGTAGTAGCCTTCCTCTCCGGGAAGTGAGGCTGGCATGTAACAGAACTCAGTGTTCAGCAACAGGGCATGCCTAGCCCGGAGAATGGTCATCATCGAATAGGCGGCATCCTGTACTGCCATCTCGATGGTAACCCCGAGTCCATAAGACCAATGAATGGGGTCGTTAGCTGCAGGATATGAGGGGTATATCCGGATTGTGCAGAAATACTGACTCTGATTGAAATCCCGGTACTGTTCCTCCACGGTGTACTCAGGATACCAGCGATAACCGGTCTCTGTCAGCACACGGACTAGCATGGCCGTGTGACCGGGCACACTGATGCACCGAGTCAAACGAACCACTTGGTGAGGGGTGCGGCCAGACATCTGAAACACGAAGTAATGCAAAGGCATTAGTGTTTTTGGAAGAAATCGGGCAGCATAACAACTGTAAATGCTCAACAAAGATTTGAGACATCATACAAATGATAGCATAACCACTCAACATTTCCATATCAAGTTTCCGGGTCCAATAATCATCATACTAAAAGGATAGAAACTGAACTGAGGCTTGAAACCAACAATCCTAAGAGTCTACGAATTAGTAACACGTGAACCTAGTAAGGATAAGAGGCCTAGTCCTAAATCCCCGTAGAAAGAATAGACTGACTCAGATCAGAAGGACATAAGGTAAAAGAGTAAAAAGAGCCTTACGTTCCCTTCCACAATCAATTCCCCTACATATAACTAAGAATTTTTCTAGACTCAACATCGACTAGTTTGGCTTGAGAAACCTACAGGCAGTCCAGCTCTGATGCCAACGCTGTCACGACCCCGATCCTAAGTCACACCGATCTAGCTGTAACACGTCATATCACTTTGCGGCCTCACGCACGGTAACCCCACGGGTGCCACCTTACCTGGCCCGGGACCGTTTGCGCATTTTGGCACACGTATATGACAGTGTCGCTAGCATCCATATGACAGAGAACCCGGGCCGACATGGCTAGTTATAAACCAAAAGTGGCACTAGATTACAGAGACAGGCATCCATGACCCAGCAACGAACGTGTCGGTCATCAACGTATGAACCCAAGTCGTAGCAAGCTACATGGACATAAAGGAACAACGCGTGACATTTCCCCTAAGGGACAGACACAGGAACGAAGAAGGACACATGCCGGCCAGCCAACGTGTTCCGAGCAGTAGCAAGCTACCAAGGCTCATTGGAATCACTAGGAGGCATTTCCCTGTAAGGTAGGCTACCAAAGGGAAACAACTAGGTGTCGGATCCCACACATACCAAGCATTTCAACCATACACACAATATGCTCAATATGTGCAAATACAACATTGCATCACAACAGAACTCTATGACTCAAAGTACTTTATTTAAACGGCTCCAAGAGCCATACATAACATATCCATACATGTAGGGGTCACATGACCCAACACTCAAGTCATACAGTCATACACGCACAAGCGGAAGCTACATGTCTGAGTACAGACAACTTAGAAAATAAAACAGGCTTGGTGTAGCCTGACTATCTACAAGGCCCTTCACAAGCTCCACATCTCCGTCTGGGTGTCAAGCTACTCGTCGACGTCAACGTCTATGTAGAACCCATCAGCAGGGGCAGGGTTCTCCTCTGCAACAGTTATTAAGCAAACATGAGTACAAAGGTACTCATCAAGTCTTACCACATAACCTATCATACATGCAACATTATCAAAGGGGGCAGTGGAGTTCATAGGAGAAAGCCAGCTTTGACTCTTGGCTAGCCTATACTACAACTCTGAACGGATTGCAAGATGTTATCACGAACACGAGTCGTCTACTCACCACAACAATACACTACCGAGGATCCTCTTCCGTCATCCTACGGAAGGGCCATCCACGGTACTCACACTTATCTTGAGGCTTTTAGTAGTATCCATCATCTTGTCTATGAACTGTAAGAGTAACCAAGTAGTCCGTACCGCGAACAACGGCTATTCGAATAGATTGATAACCCTGCAGGGGTGTACCTCTTCACACACGCTCCCACCACTTATCGCCGTTTACTCGACGTGTACTCGACAACCTTCAAGCGGAAGCCCAGCGTGGGTGTCGGCCACGACCTCACTAACTACACAAGTCTCTCGTCCAGGTTTATCGCCTATTTGGGTTCCATCCATGGGGAGATCCGTCCGGGGTGTCGCTCACGGCCCCAAACGATGTGTACAGGGTTCTCGAGTCACCAAACGGGCAGCCGATACATCGTGCCACGTACCTGTCGCATCACAACCCACCCCGAGGGTCAGCGTTGTGCACGACCTCTAGTAAGCTATAAACACCAGAAACTAGTTGCAACTCCTGGACGAAGATCGAGGGTAATTAATAAGCCGAGAGGGTCAATTAAGAATCCCAATGTGTGGTAGTAGCTGTAACTTGAACCACACATACAGATCTCGGGTCCTATGAACGATTCCAATGAAACAACCCACCATGTACTCCTAGATGGCCTTTCATCGATACCTTTACCAAGCGTATTCCACACTTCCTTCTCTTTATTGGTATGATCATTTCACTCTGATCCATCACCCAGATGAACCAGACCAGACACAACTCTAAGCATAGCAGGCAATATAAACAAATAGCATGGTGGACCACACATCACATGGCTCAATCAACTCCTACACATGCTAGTGGGTTTCAACTATTTACTGTGGCAATGACATGTCATGCAAGGGAATAGGGTTCAACTACCGCAGCAAGTAGCAGTTCACACGCTATTGCCTTAATGCAGTAAAAGAGAGCAGGAGCGAGAAGATTGGGTTTGTATCGGAATGATAAATGATTGCTTGCCTGACAAAGTGATTGTCGGGTACTGCTCTTCAACTGGATACGCAGCAGTATCCTCGGGAGCAGGACCTAACACCACTACTACAAATATTGCTGCTAATGGCGCACCGGTTTTGCCCATTAATGGCGCACTACCGGTGCGCCATTACTAGCACGCCATTAGTAGTTGAACTACTAATGGCGCACCACTCCCACGGTGCGCCATTAGTATTTTTTGAAAATAAAATAAAAAAATTTAAAATAAAATATAAAAAAAATACTAATGGCGCACCGTGGGAGTGGTGCGCCATTAGTAAGTTGAACTACTAATGGCGCACCACTCCCACGATGCGCCATTAGTATTTTTTGAAAATAAAATTAAATAAAATTAAAAACAAAATTTGAAAAAAATTACTAATGGCGCACCGTGGATGTGGTGCGCCATTAGTAGTTGAACTACTAATGGCGCACTATCCACTGGTGCGCCATTAGTAGTTTTGAGAAAAATATGAAAAAAAAATGTTACTAATGGCGCACCACGTCAACAGTGCGCCATTAGTATTTCGATACTAATGGCGCACCAACACATGGTGCGCCATTAGTATATACTAATGGCGCACCGCATGTCTGGTGCGCCATTAGTGTCAATTCCATCTATAGCCCTTTTCCTAGTAGTGCACAGAGAATACCGGCGATACAATCATTAAACAAACAAATGCAACAATATGATGCATGCTCATGACATGGCAACATGCATGTGTGTTGGGCTAATGCAACTACAACCAGAAGGGTTTGAGCTTATTTGAATCAAAGATTCAAATTGGCACTTTAGCTATTATTTAAATAAGTGCATTATCATGTTTTTATGTATACATCAAGGTTAACTTGCTCAAACATGCATGAAACCAGTGCCATTGGAAAGATTGGATTTTTCTGATCATTTTTCATATATAAATCTTTTCCATCTAAGCTACTGTTGAATTTATATGATTTTTTGAAGTTTTGGGTATTTTCTGGAATTTCCTGAATTATTTTTAAATCTAAAAATCCCAGAAAATCCTTTACTGCGTCAGCATGACATCATGCTGACGTCAGTCAGTCAACAGGGCTAGTCCAAGTCAAACATGACTAGTGGGACCCACTGGTCAGTGTCACAGTTAACTAATTAACTAATTAGAATTAATTTAACACCTAAACTAGGTTTGACTTGCAGGCATGGCCCACATGTCAGTGACCCAGGGGGGTCAAACCCGTGGTCAAACAAGGCAGACTCGCCGGCGAAGTGACGCCGGCGAGGCCAGACACGGCGGCGTGCTTCGAAAAACGTCCACAGGGCTCGGTTCGAGCCGTGGTTGGGCGCGTTGGAGAGCCCTTGTCGTTGCGCGTCGAACGGTGGTGGTCGCCGGACCTGTGGTGGCCAGAGGCGACGGCAACGAGCTCGACGGCGGCGCCGGCGTTCGGGCGTGTGTGGAGAAGCAGCTACGGTGGCCTAGGCGAGGCGTGCGTGGTACCTAGCTAGTCTACGTGCTGCGGCGAGCGAGATGTACATGTGCCAGTGACCAATTGGTCATCGGAGCACCGCCGGCGGCAGGCACGGCAGCGGTGGGTTTCGGTGATCAACGGAGCAGCAGCTACACGGCGCAAATGAAGCGGAGGGGAGAGGGATTCGGCGTAGGAGCTCACAGCGGTGCTAGCGAGCTCGACGGAGGGGTCGGGGATGCTCTGCAGCTTCTTAATCGACGGCGAGGTGCTCCGGCGATCCGAGGTTGGGGACGACGGCGTGAAGGCGTTGCAGGGCTCCCGGCGATCCGTGGCTCAGCGAGGAGGTAGAGGGCGTCGCGGCGAATCTTTTGGACACGGTCACGGGACGAGGGGGAGGGTCTAGGTGTGGCAACGGCGAGCGGCGGCGACGAGCGGCTCGGTGGTGAGAGGGAGAGAGCCAGGGGAGGCGACGGGGACGAGGGGAAAGTGCGAGAGGGGTCGGGGCAGCTGCGTGGCGACGCCAAGAGACGTCCAGGCCGTCGGGAGGCAGGCAGGCAGGGTGGAGGTGGCCGGGCGCGTGCCGGCGCGCGGTGGCCACGCGCACTGCCGACTGGCGCGGGGAGGAAGGCGATAGAACGGGGCTGGTGGGCTGGGCCGGCCTGCAACAGTGCTGGGCCCAAGGTAAGTGCTTTCTCTCTCTTTCTTTTTCCTATTTCTTTTCTGTTTCATTTCTTTTGCAGCTTTGTTTAATTATTAAAAATGCCAGAACATTTTTATAACTCATGAAACTTGTCATGCCCATTGTATATAATATGAAAAGCATGGAACATTATAGTTTATGATTATTTGAGCATTTAAAATATTTTATAGCATTTAAATGCCCAAATTCAAATACCATATGATTTCATCCAGAGCCCTTAGATGTCCTAGAAAATTGTGCACCATTTTTGGCAGAGGATTAAGACCAAGGCAGAAATGATGGACATTTTTGAAGGGCATTTTGGGTACATTGGAAAAGATTTTATCAAACCCTAGTTGTTAGAAGAGGGGTGCTGGGGTTTCTGTCATTCCCATTTCAAGTTTCTTTGATAAGTAAACATGATGTACACTCTAGCTAGCCCTAATGCAAGTGCTTAACTAGGGATGTGACAGGGCCGAACGCGTTGTGACCTAGTCGCGGAGGCTCGCCCGCGATACCCTCTTCATGGTCTTGAGCAACCTCGCCTACCGCCACCCGGAGCTCGATCTTAATGATGGTTTCAAGAAGCCGCCAGCTGGTGCCAACGTGGTTGCTGCCACAGAGAAGGCTGCTCCCCTTGCTGGCGAGGTTCTTCGTGTTTAAACTGCTTCACCTAGACCTGTAATGAAACATGATGCATATCTTGCGTTTAGTCATCTTATCGCTAGTGTTCGCGTGAAACCGATATCCCTAGCTGGATCTTTAAATGCGTGCTTATCCCGTTGAACTATATATACTTGTGTTCGTATGATCAATTCCTATGTATGCTCTGGATGCCTGGTGATATCATATCGCCGCAGTTGTCGTGAGGGTCCGACCCTTAACAGTTATCTTGGTGTGGATCCATCTCAACAGGTTTTTCCTAGGTAGCTCTCGATGCAGCCTCTCGTACTGTCAGCGTGGCTCTGGACAGGACGATGGTGCGATCAAAGAAACTTGCCAAGGATCCATTGCATGAGGGTTTTCACGATACGAACACTCACTAGAGTTTAAGGTATAAACAACAGCAAAAAAAATCTAAGGAACGCATCAACAAGGAGTGATAACGCCAACTTAGCTTTTGTTTTAATCTTCTTCTTTTTTGCCTTCCGAGCCGCGTGCGTTCGATGCGTCCATGGCATCTGGACGTGCAGAGGGCAATATGTCAGATGCTTTACTCCTGGCACGGCGAATCTTGAGTAGCGACAACGCGGCGGAAGGGTGGATCTTCCCTTTACATGTCCCCGCGTTGCCACGGGTGGCACGGCCGACCGCGTCATCGAAGATGAATATGCCGATGAAGATGACGCGCTGCGTTACACTTTCAGGTTCGCACAAGTGTGTCCCATACGTGGCGTGCCAAAGATGTCACGGGATATCCTGGGCCACCTATGGGACTGGGCAGCCCCTTGTTGGTTCGGCGGGGGGACGACACGTAGCACAAAGAGCAGAACGGCGCACTACAGCACGGCAGAGAGCACACAAGCAATTTACCCAGGTTCGGGCCACCACGAGGTGTAAGACCCTAATCCTTTGGTGAATTGATGGTGGGATGAATGTGGTGGTGCATAGTACACTTGCCCGGCAAGATGTGCCTCTAGGCCATAGCGATTAGGCCCGTATGGTGGCTTGGGTTCATCAACCTTCCAACCCCACCTATGGGTGCCATGGGCCTCCTTTTATAGATTAAGGGGTCACCACAGTGGAAAAATGGTCATTATCAGCTGATATGAGAGAAACGAGTGCTATGCCACCTAACTCTGTGGGCTGATAGGGTGCATTAAATGCACTGCTTAGTGTCACATCACTCGTTGTCCGCCAAGGCACGCCGGGCTATCTTGCCAGCTCCGCGTTTGCTTCCTTCACACGTCGCAGGACGAGTGTCCTTTGTGAGTTTCTTCCATAGAAAATTACTGCCATGTGGCGAATAACTCCCACATATCACTTCGCCTATTGACACCACACTGATAGACGAGATGGGTCGTGCTCGAGTTGTTCGCGGGGTGGTTTACTCCCCCGCGACCCCCGACAGGCTCTGTCGGGGAGTCTCTGGTATTTAGTTTCTGGTGGTGGGCTTGCCTTTTGTCAGGCTCACCTGCCCGGCAGAGGAGGCTCTTCTCTTGTCGATATCTCATTCTTCTGGCTTGACCTTGGTCTCTCTGGCTATGTGATTGTTCTTATAAGCTCTTGGTTCTCCAATCTTGGGCTTGGACTTGGCTTGCCCGTGCATGAGTCAGGGGAAAATGTATGCCTCTGTATATTTTCCCCGACAATATTCACATAGAAGTTATATTGTCATAGATCCTTCAACATGTGGTGCTTGCTCAATATCTTTCCTAGCCAAAAATTCCGCACTAAGTAGAGATACTAGTTGTGCATCCAAAAACCCATAAACCCAAACTTTTTCAAGAGTACACCTTACCTATCTATGGATTGTGTAAGATTCCTCAAGTAAGTTGTTATGGGTGCAAAAAGGCAATAAAAATTGCTGCTAAATGTCTGAGATCATTTAGTGTAAGAGAAAATTAAGCGTTGCATGAACTTGTGATGGTGGAGAATAAAAGCGACAAACTATATAATAAAGGTCGCTATCACAAGGGGATATGCAACATGACGTTCTTTTGCACCAAGGGGTTGAGCATAGAAACAAATAAGCACATGGCAACTTCTGCTTCCCTTTGTGAAGGGCCTATCATTTACTTTTATGTATTTACTTTTATGCAAGGACTCAAAGTTTTCTCTCTATACCTTATTATTTTCTTCTTTGGCAAGGATCATGTGGTGAGGATAGATCAAGTCACATATGTCCAGTTGAATATGGGCGGCATGAGTTATTATTGTAGACATCACCCTTGAGGTGAATACGTTGGGAGGCAAAACTATATGCCCCTATCTTTCAATGTGTCTGGTTGAAACGTTTAGCTCATGTGTATCCGGTGAGTGTTAGCAATCATAGAAGACTATATGATGGTTGAGTATGTGGACTTGCCTAAAGGCTCCGATACGTGACCCTTCCTGAAAACATGATGAATTGTAGTTGCAAAGTTGACTGAAAACATAGTTTGTTTCTTTCTAATAGAGTTTTTGCATTATACTTCGATTGTGTGATGAACTATTACTTATTCCTGAGAGGTATATGATAAAATTTCTATGATAAAAGTCTTATGTTTAAATTTGTTGTTAAAATAATAAATTACACGGCTTCTATATCCGTATTTTGTTTTTATCGACACCTCTCTCTCAAAGCATGTGGACATGTTTTTGATTTCGGCTTTCGCTTGTGGACAAGTGTCAAGGAAAACGACGACCACCTATGGGACCAGGAGCTCCCTTACTAGTTCAGCGGGGGGACAGCACGGCAGAGATCACGCGGGTAGTTTTACCCAGGTTCGGGCCGCCGTTGTGGCATAAGACCCTACTCCTGCTTTGGTGGATTAATGGTGGAAAATGAGGTGGTGAGGCACAGTACACTTGCCAAGCAAGGGTTGCCTCAGGGCAGCAGCGACTACGCGCGTATGGGTGTGTGAGTTGTCCAATCTTCTAACCCTATCTACGGTTGACGTGGGCCTCGTTTTATAAATTAAGGGGTCACTACAGTGGCAAAGTAGTCATTATGCACTGATATGATAGAAACAGTGCTATCATACCTAATTCTGCAGGATGACAGGGCGCATTAAATTCACCGCTTAATGTCACATCAATTGTTGCCTGGCAAGGCTTCCTGGGCTAGCTTGATAGCTACGCGCCTGCTTGCTTGACACGTCGTAGGACGGGTGTCATCTGCAGATTTCCTGTAGGGAGAGGCTGCCATGTGGCTAATGGCTGCCACTTTGTCACTTTGCATCTTGACGCCACACTGATCGACGACGTGAGTCGTAGGGGAGCGGTTGGTGAGGTGGTTTAGCCGTCGCAAGTCCCGGCAGGCCCTGCCGGGATGCCTCGGTTGTCTTTCTTTGGGGGTGGCCTCGCCCCTTGCCGGGCTCGCCCGCCCGGTTGGGGAGGCATTTCTCTTGGAGATATCTTGCTTCCCTGGCTTGGCCTTTGTCTGTCTGATCTGCTTGTTGGTTCCTTGAACCTCTTGGATTCATGTACTCTAACTTAGGTTGGTGCCTCAATGTTGGTCACGTGCATGTGCACAGTCAGGGCAACAGACCCATGGTTTCTTGTACAGACAAAAGCCCCCGGGCCTACATCAAACGTGCTGCCGAGTGTCGTCGGGGTAGATCCTAATAATTGCACAAGAGGGGTCGCTGAAGAGGCCGCTATCTTGAGGTCTTCTTTTTGCTTCTTCATGAGCCTTGAATCTGGTCCAGTTTCCGGTTTCGCAGTGCGTCGCATAAATCCAACAGTGGTGGGGTCACTCCAGTAATGGCCTGTCAATGACTTTAGCACATGGGGTAGAAATTGCCAATTCACTCCTCCCACCACGCCCTTATCCTCAGCCACGTATGATGCATGCATCACATGGGATAGGTAACGAAGGCCCGTGGTGGGGCCGCTCCTGTAATGGCCTATGAATGACTGCATGCAATGTGCCAATCTGGATAGAAAATAGAAACTGAAGCTGGGCTTACATAGATGATTGGGTTGTGCTGAAATTTGGTGTAGGGAATTTCTATGGTCAGGTTACTATCCTGCCAATTCAGAAACTGAAAATATTGCCAGAAACAAAGATTAGATGGTGAGCTCACATGGATTGTTAGATAAAGCTAAAATTTTGTGTAGAGCTATGAATTTGGCATTTAGAATATGTGGCAAAAATTCAACTCATTAGGATACTCCAATCTAGTACTTCCTTCACAAAGCTTCTAGCTGAACAAAAACTTTGGAAATTTGCCGAGGAAGATTTACTAGGAAAATAGAGTTGAACATTGGCACGTGGCAACGGTTTGTACATGGAAGATTGACCAAAAAGTTTGAGGGCAATAGTAGTGGTATAGATAGCACTTGCTTTGCAATGTGCCAATTTGAACAGAAAATAAAAATTGAAGCTGGGGTCACATAGATGATTTGATTGAGCTGCAATTTGGAGGAGGGTGATAATTTGGGCTTATGAAGGCACTGTATAAATTCCATGCCATTTGGATATGCATAACTAGTACTTCCTTAACAAAGCTTCTAGGTGAACAAAAACTTACGAAATTTGCCGAGGAACATTTACTAGGGCAAATGGAGCTCAATTTGGAAAGGAAAGAGTGCCCAATTTTTTTAGAGCAATCAAGAATATACAAATAGCACTTCCTTCACAAAGTGTTGTTCTAAACAGAATAGGAAAATGAATATTGTTGAATTATATTTTAACGAGGCGAGGAAGGTTTTTGACATATTTGACGAAGATATGATCCAAAGAATTTATGAGAATTTTTTGGAAATTTTGGGAATAACAGAAATATAGGTGGCTTCACAACCTAGGGAAAAAATTGACACATGGACATGACACATATGAAAAATTGATGAGGTGGCGCCTATTCATAGCAATCCACCACAATTTTAAGGTTATGACCATCTATATTGGTCGTAATTAGCTAGAAATAAGGGAGCGATCAGTGTTGTCTGCTTTATGACCATTTCGTGTAAGGAAATTACGACCTTTCGGGACAAAATGGTCGTTATAGTTTAGGGTTTGGAGCCCTCTGAACAGCTTACGACTAATTGGTCTCAAATGGTCGTAGATTTACGACCATTTCTTCCAGGGTCACTGATAGAAGGTCATAAGTTGACATATTTCTTGTAGTGCTAGTTCGAGATATAGCACAGCGCAACAGCCGGTGTGTCCAGGCCACAAGAAGCGACGAACGACACCTGCATGGTGAGGCCCCTGCCTCGTTTTCCCTAACATGTTGCCTTAGGATGGGCGCTAGTCTTGGCTATGGGTCGCTGGAGATTGTCTTTTTGTTGCTAAATTCCCCGAGGTTGCAGGTGCCATCTAGGGGCGCAACGCTCGGGGATGTTGGCGTCCCCAGCACTGCTCCTTCCAGCGGAAGCGAGGCCGTTGCAGAGGAAGGGAGCCTCATCCTACCCACCGAGATAGGTAGCGGCGTTCCAGAGGTGTTCGAGGTGACGCTGCTACGGTTTCTTGCTTCTTCGAGGGAGGCGTCGGGTTTCGCCCGTTGCTTCGCGCAGGTCCTAAGTGCATGCCACCCGCAGGCCGTATTGCGCGCTCAGCCTTCGGTGCATCTCCTCGCCGCGGTGATGGTGGGAAGAGGAAGGAGGATGCAGTGGGCAAAAGGCGGGCCCTTGAGGCGAGGTACGACGGCACTGGCGCCCTTGTAGCCGCGCCAGTGGCTTGCAGTCTTGGCTCCAACTCTTCCCTTCCTCCTTGGCACTCTTTTTCCTGTTCTAGCAGTCCTCCACTGGGATCCCCGGCATGCTTCCCCGTGGATTCCGGCTTCGTCTGCCCTACCGTGTCTAGCTGGCCCTGGTGGCGGTGATCAAGGAATCGCTGTTGCTGACCCTTCACCGCCAACTTTGCCTGGGCGCTCCTTTTGTCTCCTTCCCCTCCCACTGCAGTATCTGGGGAAGGAGGAACAGAGAAAGTGATTACGACACACTTATCTTTTTTCAATCTTAAATCTGTAGGCACTTGCCAAACTTTAATTCAAATAATGTAGTCCTCGAGTCCATGTTTATCTTCTGTAATGCTTGTAATTGTATCAACATGTTGATGAAAAACATGAAACCTGCCAAGGCCCATGCATGTTTATGTCCATGCAGAGGTGAGATGCCTCTTTATGCGAATAAACGAGTTTTCCCGGCAAGCTACCTTGCTGGCAACCTTTTTGTCTGCCGGAGTATCCTTTCTGCCGGGGAACAGACAAAGGGGCCAGCTCCCTACCAACTTCTTTTCACCAAGGGCTACTACAACCACCCTGACCGAAGTAGCGTTCAATTCTGGCATGGGTGCACCCAAGCCTCAAGAGAGTGGCGAGGTTTTCTTATGCACAAGTTATAGCTTACATAACACTAACGGATAGGAGGTCGAACTTATCTGTTTGGCTTGCTGGCGATTGCAGTGCCGGGCAATCTTCTCAACTCCTTGTCGAAGCCAAGTTCACGACAGGAACCTGCAGCATCATGTAGATGAATGCAGGATGCAATCCAATCTATACCCACATGCAAATGCTCAGGAAATTCTTATGCATGCATGCAATCTTGGTTGGGGGCCCACTGCAGCGCTTCTTAATTTCTCTCTTGCACGGGGTCATTGCCCATGCTTGTACAAGGGGATACATGCAACTGAGGCAAGGCATGTACAATGGGTGGCTGTCGGGCAGGGCCTGACAGCGCACCTTACTGGTAGAACTTCCGAAGATGCTCAATATTCCATGAGTTTTGCAATTTAATGCCATCTCCGGTCTCCATACGGACTGCGCCAGGTCTGGAGACTCCTACTACCCGGTAAGGTCCTTCCCACTTTGGTGATAACTTGTGTGTACACTTGGCGGACTAAACACGCCTAAGGACAAGGTCACCTTCCTCAAAACACCGAGCATGAACCCTCCGGCTGTGATAGCAACACAGGGCTTGCTAATAGCGTGCAACACGCGTAGCAGCCCAGAGCCGGTTCTCCATGATTAACACAGCGTCGTCACGCCGGTGCTCAACTTGCACTACTTCATCGTAGGCAAGCCCTCGAGGAGACCCGTAAATGAGTTCCATGGGGATAACTGCTTCTGCCCCGTAGACCAGGGAGATGGGAATCTGCCTGTTGTTCATTTTAGTGTCGCTCTGAGGGACCAGAGAACTACTGGCAGCTCCTCAATCCACCGCCTATCGTGCTTCTGCAGCGTATCAAAGGTTCTTGTCTTGAGTCCATGCAACACTTCAATGTTTGCCCTCTCAGCTTCCATTGCTCCGAGGGTGTGCCGGAAAGGCAAATGAGATCTTGCATTCGAGGACATGAACATATTGCATGAAGGCATGGCTCGTGAACTAGGTGCCATTGTCGGTAATGATCCTTGCCGGAACTCCAAAATGACAAACCAGATCTTTCAAGAACTTGATAGCTAACTGAGCAGTCACCTTTCTCACGGCACCTACTTTCGGCCACTTTGTAAGCTTGTCGATGGCAATGAACAAGAATTCAAAGACCCCGGCAGCTCGGGGGAAAGGGCCGAGGATGTCGAGCCCCCAGACCAAAAACGGCCATGAGAGAGGGATCGTTTGAAGCGCTTGGGCAAGCACATGGATTTTCTTGGACTGGAACTGCAGGCTACACACTGTGGGCCAATAGAATCCTTGCCGGAATGCTTTCCCAACTAATGTCCATGATCCAATGTGGGAGCCGCACATTTCGTTGTGTATTTCAGCCAATCGTTCCATTCCTACTTCCCGATAAATATACTTCAATTTCACACCATTGGGCCTCCTTCTGTACAGAGTGTCATCGACAAACTGGTAAATAATTGCCCTCCGGACTACTTTTTCAGCTTCATCTTGGTTCCCGGGAGGTTCTCCGGTTTGGAAGAAGTAGACAATGTGCCTGGCCCAAGCCTAGTTCGCGGGGTCCATGGACCCGGCTGGAGAGGTTTGTCTAGCAGTCTGTGAGGAGTTGTTTCCGGCAGGGTCTCTGCAGGGAGCGGATGGCTCTGCCGGGAGAGGCTTACCCGTGTCCTACTTTCTCCTCTTTCGGGCCATTGTTGCTGGGGATATGGAGGGTTGTGTGAGATTGAGAACAAAAGTTCCTAGTTCCACAGGAAGCTTCTGCACAACACACTTCGAAATATGATCAGCTATGCTGTTTCCGCACGGGGTACGTGCTCTGTTTGGAATCCATCAAAGTAATCCTCCGATCTCCTCACTTCCTCGACGTACGCTTCTATCAATGGACTTTGATAATCCTTGTTGACTTGTCTAACCACAAGCTGTAAATCTCCTCAAATGATCAGTTTCTTAATTCCCAATTCCATTAAAATACTACACTCCGCAAGGATCCCTTCATACTTAGCTATATTGGTGGTTGCTTCTTCCCGGTAAAAATGCATCTGGACGACATACTTCAAGCGCTCCCTGGAGGGTGCGACGAAAAGCACGCCAGCTCCTGCACCTTGTAGGAAAAAAGCACCATCAAAATACATTATCCATTTTTGGGGTGATTCCTTACAGGGGATAACTATCTCTATTGTTTCCTTATCAGGTGTAGGCGTCCATTCTGCAATAAACTCTGCCAATGCCCTTCTCTAAATAGTTGATGTGGTCTCAAACTTCAAACCAAAGATGGACAACTCCAAATCCCACTGTGCTTTCCTGTCGGTAGCCTCAGGGTTTCGGACTATCCATTGTAATGGAAAATGAGTGGCAACCGTGATCTCATGGGCTTGGAAGTAGTGGCGATGTTTCCTTGAGGCCATGATGAGACAAAAGATCAACTTTTGCATGCCAGAGTACCTCGATATAGACCCATGTAACAGAGAGTTTACGAAGTACACTGGGCGTTTCACCACTTTCTTCCTTGCCGCGCCATTGGGGTTGTTCTCATTGCCGTCCTCACTGATGTCTAGATCCTTTTATGGCCCTGCCGGCCTCTGCTCACACTCTGTGTCACACCCTGCATTTTGTAACATGTCATTTGCATCAAGAAGCATGAAAATTTGGCCCAGCAAGTTTTTTTGGCATCATTTGGCTTTTATTTGGAATTGAGTTTTTCTTCATGTGTTCTTCATGTGCTCATTATAGTCAACTATTACCTCTTGTAGAATTCATCTCCAAACCTAAAACTTCTGCCCAATGATCATGCCAAGTGTTATATAGCAGTATAGTATTTTCTTATAAAATTAATATGGCCAAAATGTATTTTTAAAATTTAGTATTCCAAAAACCCATGAATTGAGGTTTGCACTGCAGGTGCTTGATTTAGGGCGAGAAAATTATTTCAAAAAGTGTATTTGAGACCTAGTAGTCATAGGACACCCAGAAACCACAAAAGTATAATTTTAAAAGTTATTTTCCTATTTTATTTAAAAGCTTTTTCTTAAGGCCAGAAATGGTCTTTAATAGGGAAAAATTATTTAAGTATTTCAAAAATATTTGCCAAAATTCAGGGAGACTCATAGGACACATATTGTCCATATATAAGAGTTTCAACACTTGGTCATGTTCAAAATAATGGGCTAATCCCTCTAAAACCCTTTCTGGATATTTCAAGCTTTTGAAATATTTACAAAGGAATTATTCTCCAAAAATTCCAGGGAAATTCTATCATGTCATATATGACATATTTGTGGATCTTACCAAGCTCCATGCCTTGGGAAGCAAGATACCATCCTCAAAACCCTTCATAACCATTCTGTCCATATCTGAAGTTTGAGCAACTTTACATTGCCAAACTTGTCCAAATGCTCTCAAACATGGGGCACATGCTAGAATGGCCTAATAAGGTATCTAGACCAAATGGCACAAGATTTGGAGTAGAGCAACTTGATCTGAATACCCCAAAACCATTTCTGTTCAAATTCAAATTTGAACAACTTTACATTACCAACTTTTTACCTGGGGCTTGAAACTTTGTGGGCATGATCAATACCCCAAATGATGAAACTACACCAAGTGGTGCATCAAGGGGAGATGATTAGCTTGACTTAAACAAGATGAAGCCATTTCTGTTGTTTTCTAGGGTTCACCAAAGTTACATTGGCTAGTTTCTTCAAATTAGCCCAAATTTGGTGAAACACCCTATTTTCATATGACATTCAATCCTGTTAAGTGCCATGGCTAGTGGAGATCATTTGCTTGTCCATAACTTGATCAAACACCTTCTGCTAAATTACCAAAACCATCATCTTGACCTCTTTTAGCATTTACTTTTGCCTCAGCTTTCTACCACAGCTTCACCTAGTTACATTCTATCTCCAGTAACTTCCCCATGTCCACAGCTCCATGATTGAGGGGTGAAAACCCTAAGTTACCTTGCTGGACAGCCAAATTCCACCCATTTACCAGCTTCATTCCTCTCTCACTGCACCTCCAGAGCATCCAAGGCCTCATCTGAGTTGTTTACATCATCCTGGACCCCCCAGACACGGCGGACAGGCCCAGAGAGCCAATGGCATGCCATGGCATGCGATAAGCTCGCTGTAGAGCGCGCTACAGTGTGCACCCGCACAGTAGCTTTGCCCAATCGCTCACCCCCGACCACCTCATGCTCCCACCTCGCGCCTACCGATGCGCCTCGACGTCTGCGACCTCCCTCGGCGCTGTCCCCCTCCTCCTCCTCCCTCAAGTGGCCGCCCTCGCACGCGCGCCGGCAGCCCGCAAGCTCCACTCATTGGTCTCACACGCGCGCGCCCTCTGGAGCATGCCCCGCTCCTCCTCTCCCCTCTACTAGGCATAGACCTCACCCATGAACCTCCCCGACTCGAACACGAGTGCCTGCACGGCCTATGGCCTCGCCCGTGACCTCGCCGGCGCACGAGTCCACGGTGGACCGGGGCTCGGCTATATAAGCACGCCCCGAGCCTCTCCAACGGCACTCAACTCCTCCCCACACTCCCAGTAGCACACCAGCACCACCCATTCGCCCTCAGAGAGCCTTAGTGCTCGGGATCGACCGGAGCTCCGCCGCGTCGGGCGACCGGAGATCTCGCAGTACAGCCCCTCTCCGCCCCAACTCTCGCTCGATCTGGAGCCAGCAGACCTCACTGATCCGTTCCCCTCCTTCTCCCACTCCTATTGCAGCCCGGAGCGAGCCAGCCAGCAACCTCCCGACGCTCCTCCGCCGTTCCACCTCGCCGCCGGCGAACCAGGCCTCTCCGACGAGCCGCACCACCACCACTGGAACGGCGACTAACTGCCGAACTCATTCCTGGCCATAGCTCGCCTCGCCGTGCCCGGAATCGCCGCCGGTGAGCTCGCCGTCGCTTTGGCCGCAAGGTTGAAGATGATAGGCGGGCCCCGCCTGTCATCCTCACCGCTCTCTCTCTCCCCTCTCTGCCACTGACCGCCGGGCCCCGCCTGTCAGGTTTAAAAACCTGGCACGCGCGCGCGCTGGCTCCCGTGCGGTGGGCTAATCGCCCTGGGCCGTGCACTATGGCCGTTCTGGCCCAGTGGCACAGTGCCTTTTCTCTTTTTCTTTTCTGTGACTATTTCAAATAATTTGACAGAAATAAATATTTGTCCAAATGAATTAATTCCAACTCCTAAAATCTTGTAAAATTCCAACCTATTTAATGGTGTCACTTTCACACATATCCTTGAACCTTTTCTGTTCTGTTCAAATTTAAATTCAAATTTGAACATTAAAACTTCTATTCAAATATTCATGGACCCCATTTTGCAACTCCAAAACTCCAACTAAGAATTTTTGCCATCTTAGTTTTCCCTCTAGTATTTAACAAAAATATGTTGACATTTTTCTGAGCACTTTGATTTTTCTGTTTTTATTGTGGTCTTATTTTCCCGTTGTTATTTTGCGACGATTAGATACCGTATTTGACAAAGTTGCTGAGGAAGAAGGTGGATAAGGATTTGAAGACTTTGAAGACCAAGCCAATCCAGGCAAGCAGCCCTTTGACCATGATACACTTGTGTTCATCGGAACCCATTTATTCCGAATGCATGATGATAAGAGTTATGGTGGTGACCTAGTTAAAACCATCACATGATGCATGATTTACTCTTGATCTTGCTATGTGCTAGATGCAATGCATATGGTTAGTAGTGATGCTTAGAGATGCATGTGTGCCATGATACCTTGCATTCTTTTCAAAAAAAACCGTCGGGTGCCATTCATGCCCGAGGGAGACGGTAAGATGGGTAACCACTTGACGACGAAGTGTTGTACCGAGACAAGTGTGTGTGATCTTTTTCAAACGGATTGGCTTAAGTTGCGACCGTTATTCCAACCATACATGTGCAACCACTCTACCCCTTATGGGACGGTGCTTTATTGATTACTTAGGCCGATACTAGCATGGAGCCCGCATTACTAGTGACGGGAAGACTTGAGGTCTTTTCCCGGGACGGGGTCGTGCTTGGATTGACGACCATGACTGTTTTCACAGGGCACCGGACACACCGTTGGTCCCTTCGGGTACGCGTGACATTGAAATTAGGGCAAGTCCCGTGATCTATTGTTTATACTCGAGGGCCGTGTACCAACGAGTGGACTCTATGTTAGGGCCATCTAAGGAAAGATAATGACCGGGTGCTTCCCCCGAGTACTTGAGGTACTGCGGGATCGTGGGTGACACGAAAGCTTCCCGGATCTTGTGGGTAAAGTGCGCAACCTCTGCAAAGTGTAAAACTATTCGAATAGTCGTGTCCACGGTCAAGGACAGTTGGGTAACCGCTCTTGGGCTACGTCCAATGTTTGCGAAACCTTGTGTGTGTGTATGTTGAGTCAAGGTGGTGACTTGACTCATTGAGTTGAATCATATTCATGTTGATATCGGTAACATGTCTTCGAGGTTACGTGAGTTTATTGATGCATACACTTGATGGTAGAATAATTATTCTAGCTCATAGCTAGATTGCTCATTGTTGTTCAATTGCATTGTTACTTTGAACCAAATCATGGGTTGCTTGCGAGTACATTCAAAGTACTCATTGGCTTGCCACCGGTTATTTAATTGGTCAGGCATGGAGGAACAGGAATATGAAGAAGAGTTCTATGGAGACGAACATGCGATCTAGGACACTATCCCAGTCAGAATGCCTGTAGGGTTAAGGCAGATGGCATGGGTTCTACTTATTATCAAAGACTTCTCATATTCGAGTTATTTGCTATTCTGCCCTTGAGGCTTTATCTATGTAAGACTTGGCCATAATGGCCTTAATTTGTGTAAGACGGTATGTATGGATGTAAGACTCTTGTTATTCAGCTTATGTGTGTTCAGTGAGCATTGATCTCTGGGATCACTGTACACGTGCATTCGGTGATCTCGACTTCTAAGTCGGGGTCCCCACAGAGCTGGTATCAGAGCCATCCTGACTGTAGGAAGCCTTAGTTAGCATGGGCGTTAGTTAGATGAGACCCCTTTTTCAAAAACCTTCTGAACCTCTCTTCTTTTCTAAACCTTACCAACCTAAGATATCATCAGCTTATTAACCTCTCCTATTCCACCTTTGTAGATGGCCGTTGTACCTAAAGAGCACCTGACCACTGGGTTTCCCTTACTTCTCGAGGATAGCCTCCAGGAGTGCCAGTTCCAACGAGCGCCCATCCTCACCTACCTTGAGCATTGGATTAGCGACACTGAGGTGGAGTACCATTTGGAAGTGATCGTGAAGGCAAACGATCCTCCCACAAGTTGGTTCTTTGAGGGACCGCAGATGGCAACACTACCTCTCACTGTCGAGGCTGCTGCACTCAAGGCACTAACCCGTCTCCGTGAGCTTCTTCCGGAGATGGCAGCCAAGATGACGACCTGCTTCTTACCTTACCAGAAGGAAGGTGAAGATGAAAGCAGCGCACTAGCCCCTCCATTGAAGGAAGGACTCTCGCTTCGGTTCCAGACCTACTTCAGTCTATGTGCCGACAGCTTGGCACAAGACTTGGCCTCGGAATCGATGAAGCTCCGAGAAGAACTTCACAAGACCAAGACACTTCTTCGTCAAGCACAAGAGAAGACAGATAGGATCAAGAAAGGAGGAGCGCCTTCCGGACAGTCCGCTATCGCATACCAAGGCGAAAGGCCCTCCGGAGATGTATCTTCCAAGAATGAAGAACCACCTCGGCGACGCCGGATGACGGCAAGGGAATATCGCAAGCTTTTCCCTGCACCACCGACAAAGCACCATCGTATCCAACTCCTCCACTCCCCCACACCCTCAAGTGATAAGGGGGCCCAGACAGATGAAGACAAGGAGGAAGACCCCGAAGAGCCAGAATACGCGACCGAGCATTCCGCCGCTTAGGCAATATTCGCTACTCGGATATGCCAGTTCGTGACCTCTACGGTAGGATAGGTCGTGTAACCCCTATGCACAGTCGAGTCCTTGTATGGTTCATATGAAACCATCTAGTGTTTGATTTTGTTGTGTTTGGATGTATGTCGTATTCTTCCTTCGGGAATATGTAAACGACTGCATCAACCATTTGAATTTTAAATGAATGTGTTTGGCCCTTTCGGCCCTTGCATGATTTGATTAGTGTCACACCCACCCCCTTACTAGGCACCCATCTATATTGCTTTCCCTCTTCCAAGTCATGAGACCTTTTACCGCTCCAACAGGATGCCTGTTGTAACTCGTACTGGTACCTCTACCCAGCAGCCTGAAGCCGGAGCATCCGCTCAGTCAGAGGCCGGCCACGACCAAACCGATGACCAAGTTCCACCACCACCACCTCCTCCGAACATGGACATGTCTCAGCTTCTCCAAGCATTCCGAGAGGAACGCCAAGCCAACACTACAGCCCTTCAGTTGATTGCTCAAGCTGTCACCAACAACCGTCAGCCGGTGGGGAATGGCAATGGACATTCCACGTTGGCAGAGTTCAAGAAGCATGCACCGCCAACTTTCATCGAGACTGCTGAACTCCTGGATGCAGACGACTGGGTCCGCACCATTGAGGACTTGCTGGAACTAGTCGGATGCACCGAAGACCACGAGAAGGTGGCTTATGCAGCCCAGTGCCTCGAGGGGACTGCTAGAGCATGGTGGGATGGATTCAAGGTCATGCATGCTGGACAAGACATCACTTGGGACAACTTCAAGGCAGAATTCCGCAAAGCCCACATTCCTTCCGGAATTATGGCGATCAAAAAGCATGAATTCCGAGCCTTGAAGCAAGGAAGTGGCACCGTCAAGGAGTACATGCATAAGTTCAGTGTTCTGTCAAGGTATGCCCCTGAAGATGTCAGCAATGATGCTGCAAAAAGGGAGCGCTTAATGGAAGGCCTCAATCAGACCCTGCAGTACTCGCTTGTCGTGTGCGACTGCCCAACCTTCCCTGACCTGGTGAACAAAGCACTCATGCTTTAAGACAAGTGGCGTGCTCTGGAAGACACTCGCAAGCGCAAGCTGGTCAGCAAGGGAAGTTCCAGCAACCAGAAGCCTCGCCCGTGGCAGTCAGCCCCGGCCAAGCCAACCTATCAGCAACCAAGAGCTCCTGCACCTCGCACCAACTATCAGCCTCAGCAGTATGACAACCCAAGGCCAGCCTTCAACTCCAATAACAGTGGTGGCAACAAGATCAACAATCCAAACCAAGTCACTTGCTTTGGATGTGGTCAGTCAGGACACATCTCAAGGGTGTGCCCCAACAAGAAGCCTAATGCCCCGCGCCCCAATGCGCAGAACCCAGGACAAGGCCGCGGGATGCCACCAAGGAACCCAGCTCCTCGCAACCCGCCTAACCATGGGAAGGGGCGTGTGAATCACGTCACTACTGAAGAAGCTCAGGAAGACCCGGACGTCGTGCTGGGTACGTTCCTTGTCAACTAAGCACCTGCAACTGTCTTGTTTGATTCTGGAGCCATGCATTCATTTGTCACTCAAAGATTTGCATTAAAAAGTGGCATGACCCCTACACCCCTGAATAACCCATGGTGGTACAAACCCCCGGAGCGGAGATGAGAGCCAAGATAGGCTGTAAGGGAGTCATTATTACCATTAACGGTGTAGACTTCCTAGCAGACCTTATCATCCTAAGATCACAAGGCCTGGATGTGATCTTAGGGATGGATTGGCTCAGTAAGCACCAAGGCTTATTAGACTGTGCCAATCGGACTGTCACTGTGACCAATAACCAAGGAGTCGAAGTCAAGTTTGCTTCCAACTCCTCTTTCGCTCAAGCCGCTCAAGTCAACTGTCTGTCTGAAGTTGGGCTAGAGCAAGTACCGGTGGTATGTGAGTATCCTGGTGTCTTTCCGGATGAGCTACCGGGAATGCCCCCTGACCGTGACATTGAGTTCATCATCGAGCTCGTGCCCGGGGCAGGACCCATCTAGAAGAAGCCTTGTAGAATGGGGATGGAAGAATTAGCCGAGTTGAAGAAGCAACTGGAAGAGGAGCTGAGGAAGGGATTTATCCGCCCAGGTGCCTCCCCTTGGGGATCACCTGTTCTGTTTGTCGCAAAGAGGGACAGTACCATCCGCTTATGCATTGACTATCGCTCCATCAATGAAGTTACAATCAAGAACAAATATCCACTTCCCAAGATTGAAGATCTGTTTGATCAGCTCAGCGGAGCAAAAGTATTCTCCAAGATCGACCTTAGATCTGGGTACTACCAACTGAAGATCAGACCCCAAGATATTCCGAAGACGGCATTCGTAACCCGGTATGGCCTATACGAGTGCACGGTCATGTCCTTTGGGTTAACCAATGCCCCAGCTTACTTCATGTATCTCATAAATAAAGTCTTCATGGAATATTTGGACAAGTTTGTTGTTGTCTTCATCGATGACATTCTTGTTTTCTCGAAGACGGAGGAAGAACATGAGCAACATTTGAGGATGGTCCTAGACAAGCTTCGGGAGCACCAACTATATGCCAAATTCAGCAAGTGTGAGTTCTGGCTGCATAAAGTTGGATTCTTAGGTCATGTCTTGACCGAAGAAGGATTGTCAGTTGATCCCGCAAAGATCGAAGCTGTGACCCAATGGCAATCTCCAACGACCGTCAAGGAAGTCAGAAGCTTCCTCGGACTTGCGGCCTATTACCGCAAATTCGTGGAAGGATTCTCTAGCATTGCCCGGCCGATGACTCAGCTCCTCAAGAAGGACAAGAAGTTCGAGTGGACGCCAAAATGCGAAGAGAGCTTCCAAGAGCTCAAGAAGAGATTGACCACCGCCCCAGTTCTGGCAACACCTGATATTCACAAGGAGTTCGTGATATATTGTGATGCCTCTCGAACCGGATTGGGAAGCATTCTGATGCAAGAAGGCCGAGTCATAGCTTACCTCTCCAGGCAGCTACGACCTTATGAAGAGAACTACGCTTCTCACGATCTTGAGTTAGCGGCAGTGGTTCATGCCTTGAAGACATGGCGGCATTACCTCCTAGGGAAACGGTGAGATATACACAGACCACAAAAGTCTGAAGTACATTTTCACCCAAAAGGAATTGAACATGAGGCACTGAAGATGGTTGGAACTCATCAAAGACTATGACCTCAGTGTTCAATATCACCCCGGGAAGGCTAACGTGGTGGCCGATGCCTTAAGCGGGAAGGCTTGCTCCTTGAATGCCATTATTCAAAAGAGGCAGCCAGCCCTGTTTAAGGAGTTTGAACAATTCAGTTTGGAATTGGTCACCCCTGGATTTCTGGATCATTTGGAAGTCAGACCGACCCTGATGGACGAAGTCAAGCAGGCACAAGGTGGACATGCAAGCATTGAAGGCATCAAGAAGAAGATGAAGCGATGCAAGGCCCTAGGATTCTCTGAAGACGAGCACGGGATTGTTTGGTACAAAGGCCGCATCTGCGTACTAAACATGATGAAGCTGAAGAACCTGATCCTGCAAGAAGCCCATGACACTCCGTATTCCATCCACCCCGGCGGAACCAAGATGTACCAAGACTTGAAGGAAAGATTCTGGTGGCACGAGATGAAAAGAGAGATTGCAACCTATGTTGCAAAGTGTGATGTGTGCCAAAGGGTCAAGGCTGAATATCAGCGACCCGCTGGATTGCTCCAACCACTCAAGGTTCCTGAGTGGAAGTGGGATAAAGTTAGAATGGACTTCATCACTGGATTACCAAGGTCGAATAAAGGACATGACTCCATCTGGGTCATAGTCGACCATTTGACCAAGGTGGACCATTTCATTCCTGTCAAGACTACCTATTCAGGAAACCAGTTGGAAACTCTCTATATCAACCGAATCGTGAGCCTCCATGGTGTTCCACAATAAATTGTGTCAGATCGAGGCACCCAGTTTACTTCAAGGTTCTGGAAAAGATTCCAAGAAGCCTTGGGAACCAAGTTGTCTTTCTGCACAGCCTTCCACCCACAGACCGGAGGTCAGACAGAACGAGTAAATCAAATTCTCGAAGACATGCTCCGAGCCTGTGTCTTGGCATATGGAGCCAAGTGGGAAGATTGTCTCCCTTTTTCCGAGTTCTCCTATAACAACAGTTATCAGTCGAACCTTCAGATGGCACCATTTGAGGTGTTGTATGGAGGCAGGTGTCGCACATCCCTCAACTGGTCAGAGACTAGAAGGGCTAGTCTTTGGACCGGATATTCTCCGCGAAGCAGAAGAACAAGTGCAACTAGTCAGAGAACATTTGAAGGCAGCCAAGTCAAGGCAGAAGAGTTATGCTGACACTCGACGCCGAGACATGAGTTTCCGCGTCGGAGATCATGTGTACCTGCGAGTAACCCCTCTAAAGGGAACCAAGCGTTTCCACGTTAAAGGGAAACTTGCACCAAAATTCATTGGCCCTTTCAAGATCATCGACCGACGAGGAGAAGTGGCTTACCAGTTGGAACTACCACCTGAGCTATCCGATGTGCACAACGTATTCCATGTGTCACAACTCCGGAAATGTCTCCAAGTTCCGGACAAGCCTAATCTCTACAAGGATGTTGATCACCAAGCCATTGCTCTCCAGACTGATTTGACCTACCGCGAGAAGCCCATTCGCATTCTGGACGAAGCAGAACGACGGACGCGAAGCCGCACCATCAAGTACTTCAAGGTTCAGTGGAGCAACCACACGGAAGCAGAAGCAACCTGGGAACGTGAAGACTATCTTAGATCTGAGTATCCCGATCTCTTTTAAGACCTAGTTTAGGAATCTCGGGGACGAGATTCTTCTAAGGGGGGTAGGTCTGTCACACCCTGCATTTTGTAACATGTCATTTGCATCAAGAAGCATGAAAATTTGGCCCAGCAATTTTTTTTGGCATCATTTGGCTTTTATTTGGAATTGAGTTTTTCTTCATGTGTTCTTCATGTGCTCGTTATAGTCAACTATTACCTCTTGTAGAATTCATCTCCATACCTAAAACTTCTGCCCAATGATCATGCCAAGTGTTATATAGCAGTATAGTATTTTCTTATAAAATTAATTTGGCCAAAATGTATTTTTAAAATTTAGTATTCCAAAAACCCTTGAATTGAGGTTTGCACTGCAAGTGCTTGATTTAGGGTGAGAAAATTATTTCAAAAAGTGTATTTGAGACCTAGTAGTCATAGGACTCCCAGAAACCACAAAAGTATAATTTTAAAAGTTATTTTCCTATTTTATTTAAAAGCTTTTTCTTAAGGCCAGAAATGGTCTTTAATAGGGAAAAATTATTTACGTATTTCAAAAATATTTGCCAAAATTCAGGGAGACTCATAGGACACATATTGTCCATATATAAGAGTTTCAACACTTGGTCATGTTCAAAATAATGGGCTAATCCCTCTAAAACCCTTTCTGGATATTTCAACCTTTTGAAATATTTACAGAGGAATTATTCTCCAAAAATTCCAGGGAAATTCTATCATGTCATATATGACATATTTTATGATCTTGCCAAGCCCCATGCCTTGGGAAGCAACATACCATCCTCAAAACCCTTCATAACCATTATGTCCATATCTGAAGTTTGAGCAACTTTACATTGCCAAACTTGTCCAAATTCTCTCAAACTTGGTGCACATGCTAGAATGGCCTAATAAGGCATCTAGACCAAATGGCACAAGATTTGGAGTAGAGCAACTTGATCTGAATACCCCAAAATCATTTATGTTCAAATTCAAATTTGAACAACTTTACATTACCAACTATTTACCTGGAGCTTCAAACTTTGTGGGCATGATCAATACCCCAAATGATGAAACTACACCAAGTGGTGCATCAAGGGGAGATGATTAGCTTGACTTAAACAAGATGAAGCCATTTCTGTTGTTTTCTAGGGTTCACCAAAGTTACATTGGCTAGTTTCTTCAAATGAGCCCAAATTTGGTGAAACACCCTATTTTCATATGACATTCAATCCTGTTAAGTGCCATGGCCAGTGGAGATGATTTGCTTGTCCATAACTTGATCAAACACCTTCTGCTACATTACCAAAACCATCATCTTGACCTCTTTTACCATTTACTTTTGCCTCAGTTTTCTACCACAGCTTCACCTAGTTACATTCTATCTCCAGTAACTTCCCCATGTCCACAGCTCCATGATTGAGGGGTGAAAACCCTAAGTTACCTTGCTGGACAGCCAAATTCCACACATTTACCAGCTTCATTCCTCTCTCACTGCACCTCCAGAGCATCCAAGGCCTCATCTGAGTTGTTTACATCGTCCTGGACCCCCCAGACACGGCAGACAGGCCCAGAGAGCCAATGGCATGCCATGGCATGCGATAAGCTCGCTCCAGAGCGCGCTACAGTGCGCACCCGCACTGTAGCTTCGCCCAATCGCTCACCCCGACCACCTCGTGCTCCCCCCTCGCGCCTACCGATGCACCTCGACGTCTGCGACCTCCCCCGGCGCTGTCCCCCTCCTCCTCCTCCCTCCAGCGGCCGCCCTCGCAAGTGCGCCGCCCGCCCGCAAGCTCCAGTCGTCGGCCTCACACGCGCGCGCCCTCTGGAGCATCCCCCGCTCCTCCTCTCCCCTCTACTAGGCGTAGACCTCACCCATGAACCTCCCCGACTCGAACACGAGCGCCTGCATGGCCTCTAGCCTCGCCCGTGTCCTCGCCGGCGCACGAGTCCACGGTGGACCGGAGCTCGGCTATATAAGCACGCCCCGAGCCTCTCCAACGACACTCAACTCCTCCCCACACTCCCAGTAGCACACCAGCACCACCCATTCGCCCTCAGAGAGCCTCAGTGCTCGGGATCGACCGGAGCTCCGCCGCGTCGGGCGACCGGAGATCTCGCAGTACAGCCCCTCTCCGCCCCAACTCTCGCTCGATCTGGAGCCAGCAGACCTCACTGACCCGTTCCCCTCCTTCTCCCACTCCTATTGCAGCCCGGAGCGAGCCAGCCAGCAACCTCCCGACGCTCCTCCGCCGTTCCACCTCGCCGCCGGCGAACCAGGCCTCTCCGACGAGCCGCACCACCACCACTGGAACGGCGACTCACTACCGAACCCATTCCTGCCCGTAGCTCGCCTCGCCGTGCCCGGAATCGCCGCCGGTGAGCTCGCCGTCGCTTTGGCCGCAAGGTTCAAGATGACAGGCGGGCCCCGCCTGTCATCCTCACTGCTCTCTCTCTCTCCCCCTCTCTGCCACTGACTGCCGGGACCCGCCCGTCAGGTTTAAAAACCTGGCGCGCGCGCTAGCTCCCGTGCGGTGGGCTAATCGCCCTGGGCCGTGCACTGTGGCCGTTCTGGCCCAGTGGCACAGTGCATTTTCTCTTTTTCTTTTCTGTGACTATTTCAAATAATTTGACAGAAATAAATATTTGCCCAAATGAATTAATTCCAACTCCTAAAATCTTGTAAAATTCCAACCTATTTAATGGTGTCACTTTCACACATATCCTTGAACCTTTTCTGTTCTGTTCAAATTTAAATTCAAATTTGAACATTAAAACTTCTGTTCAAATATTCATGGACCCCATTCTGCAACTCCAAAACTCCAACTAAGAATTTTTGCCATCTTAGTTTTCCCTCTAGTATTTAACAAAAATATGTTGACATTTTTCTGAGCACTTTGATTTTTCTGTTTTTATTGTGGTCTTATTTTCCCGTTGTTATTTTGCGACGATTAGATACCGTATTTGACAAAGTTGCTGACGAAGAAGGTGGAGAAGGATTTGAATACTTTGAAGACCAAGCCAATCCAGGCAAGCAGCCCTTTGACCATGATACACTTGTGTTCGTCGGAACCCGTTTATTCCGAATGCATGATGATAAGAGTTATGGTGGTGACCTAGTTAAAACCACCACATGATGCATGCTTTACTCTTGATCTTGCTATGTGCTAGATGCAATGCATATGGTTAGTAGTGATGCTTAGAGATGCATGTGTGCCATGATACCTTCGTGGTTGCATTCTTTTCAAAAAAACGTCGGGTGCCATTCATGCCCGAGGGAGATGGTGAGATGGGTAACCACTTGATGACGAAGTGGTGTACCGAGACAAGTGTGTGTGATGTTTTTCAAACGGATTGGTTTAAGTTGGGACCGTTATTCCAACCATACATGTGCAACCACTCTACCCCTTATGGGACGGGGCTTTATTGATTACTTAGGCCGATACTAGCATGGTGCCCGCATTACTAGTGACGAGAAGACTTGAGGTCTTTTCCCGGGACGGGGTCGTGCTTGGATAGACGACCATGACTGTTTTCACAGGGCACCGGACACACCGTTGGTCCCTTCGGGTACGCGTGACATTGAAATTAGGGCAAGTCCCGTGATCTATTGTTTGTACTCGAGGGCCGTGTACCAATAAGTGGACTCTATGTTAGTGTTGTCTAAGGAAAGATAATGACTGGGTGCTTTCCCCGAGTACTTGAGGTACTGCGGGATCGTGGGTGACATGAAAGCTTCCCGGATCTTGTGGGTAAAGTGCGCAACCCCTGCAGAGTGTAAAACTATTCGACTAGCCGTGTCCACGGTCAAGGACAGTTGGGTAACCGCTCTTGGGCTACGTCCAATGTTTGCGAAACCTTGTGTTTGTGTATGTTGAGTCAAGGTGTTGACTTGACTCGTTGAGTTGAATCATATTCATGTTGATATCGGTAACCTATCTTCGAGGTTACGTGAGTTTATTGATGCATACACTTGATGGTAGAATAATTATTCTAGCTCATAGCTAGATTGCTCATTGTTGTTCAATTGCATTGTTACTTTGAACCAAATCATGAGTTGCTTGCGAGTACATTCAAAGTACTCATTGGCTTGCCACTAGTTATTTAATTGGCCAGGCATGGAGGAACAGGAATATGAAAAAGAGTTCTATGGAGATGAACATGCGAACTATTACGCTATCCCAGTCAGAATGCCTGTAGGGTTAAGGCAGATGGCATGGGTTCTACTTATCATCGAAGACTTCCGCTATTCGAGTTATTTGCTATTCAGCCCTTGAGGATTTATCTATGTAAGACTTGGCCATAATGGCCTTAATTTGTGTAAGACGGTATGTATGGATGTAAGACTCTTGCTATTCAGCTTCTGTGTGTTCAGTGAGCATTGATCTCTGGGATCACTGTACACGTGCATTCGGTGATCTCGACTTCTAAGTCAGGGTCCCCACACGCTGCCTCATCTACTTCTCGCTATGCCACCAAGGCTGCACTGACCATTTGGTTGGTTGCCGCTAAGTATAGCAACAACGACTCCTGAGGCTTGGGAGCAACCAAGGTAGGCACAGAGGACAAATAGGCCTTCAACTCTTGCAAAGCTGCATCTGCTTCGAGGGTCCACTTCATGGGTCCTGCTTTCTTCAAAATCTTGAAGAACGGCCGGGCGCTCTCGGCAGACTTGGAGATGAATCTACTTAGCGCAGCAACACATTATGTTAGATGCCTCACATCCTTAACTTTCCTCGGCACTTGGATCTGATCGATAGCCTTGACCTTCCCGTGGTTGGCCTCGATCCCACAGAGGGATACAAAGAACCCAAGTAGTTTGCCGGAGGGAACACCAAATACACACTTCTCCGAGTTGAGCTTCAAATTGATCTTGCACATGTTAGTAAATGTCTCCTCCAAATCCTGAATAAGGGTGGCCCTGTCCTTTGTCTGGAACACAATATCATCAATACAGGCTTCTATATTTTTGTGCAGTTGTGGCACAAAACCAATCTGGACTGCCCTTCTAAAAGTTGACTCGACACACTTTAATCTGTATGGCATGTGGACAAAGCAGTACGTACCACATGGAGTGATGAACTACGTCTTCTCTTCATCTTCCTTGGACATGAATATTTGAGGATATCCAGAGTATGCATCTAGCAGGAGAGAAAATCACAACCTGAAGTGCAATCCACAACCTAATTAGTACGCGGCAAGGAAAATGGGTTTTTCGGGCAAGCCTTATTGAGATCTGTGAAATCTATGCAAAGCCTCCACTTCTCGTTAGCCTTTCGGACTACCACTTGATTTGCCAACCACGTTGGATGCGGCACTCCTCTCACCAAACCTGATGCCTCAAGTTTATTAATCTCTTATGCAATGAACTGCTGCCTCTCCAACGCCTGCTTCTAGACTTTCTGCTTGACAAGTAGGGCTTGTGGGCAGACAACAAGGTGGTGCTCGACTACCTCCGTAGGAACACCGGGGATATCAGATGGTTGTGAGGCAAACACATCGATATTCGCCTGTAGGAAGGCAATGAGCGCGCTTTCCTATTTGTCATCGAGGGTGGCACTGATAGTAAAGGTACCGTCAACGCTAGCCAGCCCCGTCGGGACCTTCTTAACTTGGGGTGCAGCGACCCTGGATCTCTTGCTTTCGGAACACTCTGGCACGTCGTCAACGGGTGTCGTGCACTTGGTGGGGGCACGATTCCCAAACTCTTTGTCGGAGGTCCTAAAATCCTTCTTCTTTCCTTTACTTTCCTTGGCGGGGACTACTTCTGCCGCTGCCTCTGCTGCGACTGCGTCCCGGTACATCTTGTCCACACAAATGATTAAATCCTCGTCTGATGGGCTAGTGATAACTCCGAGCGTCCCATGCATCTTCAAGGTGTTGTTGGCATAGTGGGATGCCGCCATTAATTTAGCCAGTGCCGGGCGTCCAAGAATTCCATTTTATGGCAGGGGGAGATCAACCACATCAAACACAATCCTCTCAGTCCGGTAGTTCAATTCTCCCCCAAATGTCACCGACAACGTGATCTTTCCCTTCGGATGACTCTAGCCGGGATTAACTCCTTGAAACATGTCAGTAACCTCTAGCTCTTCCTCTGTTATCTCAAACTTGCTGATAATTGCTGGGGAAATCAGATTCAACCCGGCTAGCCGTCCACCAACATCTTTGTGACCTTGAGGTTGCAGATTATTGGGGAGACCAACAACGGCAAGCATCCTACCGTAGTGGTACGAATAGTATGGTCCTCCTTGTCAAAGATGACGATCGTATGGGACCTTGAGCGGCTTCCGTGCCTCTGGCGCTGGCACCATGTCATGGACTTCTCAGGCCACCACTAGAGCTGATGGTGGGAGGTTTGGAGAGATGCACCTCCATCAATGCACAGGGCATCCGTGGCCTTTTGACAAACTTGCTCATTGGTTTCCTCTCCATCCCCTTCATCACTCTCATCATCACGGACTCCCTTTTCTCTACCTCTGCGGGCATTCCTTGGTTCTGAAGGGGTTTGCCTGGGTAATTTACTTGACCACCTCGGCCCTTCCCACCAGCAACATTCTGACCCTTTTCCTTATCACACTTCTCATATTCTACTCTCTGTCTCTTGACAAGCTGCTTGACCTGATGACACTCTTGAAGGTCATGGCCCTTTGTTCGATGAATCTTCCAATATGTCCCATCACCTTTCTTGGCTCTCTCGGCAGCAGTGGCTTCTCGGCAGTCAGTGCACACGTCAGCTTCCTTGCCGGGGCCTCAGCTTTGGACTTCTTGCCGGTACTAGGCGTACTTGCCGGAAGCTTTTGTTGGCCAATCCGGACCTCGACTGCGTCAACCAGCGTTTAGATGAAACGCAAGGTATGCGGATTTAAAAAAATCAGATGTCAAGAAGACCAAGTAATTGGGTATGAGTATGAACTCTTTATGATATTCTGTATTACACAGTTGGCGCCACTGAGCTTGAGGCCCTCAAGGGTTAGCTCGGGAAGGCCAAGAAGGACGCCGAGCCGTGTAGGGCAATCGCTGACAAAGCGGTTGCCGAACTACAGGCCAAAGACGAGGACGAACTCAAACATGCTATTCGCAACTGCGAGGCGTTGGAGTTGAAGACCTCGGAACAAGCGTCCCAGCTGAATGTGGCAGTTAATGTCGGGACCCCGATCCTAAGTCACACCGATCTAGCATGTAACACACCATATCACTTTGCGGCCTCACGCACGGTATCCCCACGGGTGCCACCTTACCTGGCCCAGGACCGTTTGCGCATTTTGGCTCACGTATATGATAGTGTCGCTAGCATCCATATGACAGAGAACCCGGGCCGACATGACCAGTTATAAACCAAAAGTGGCACTAAATTACAGAGACGGGCATTCATGACCCAGCAACGAACGTCTCGGTCATCAACGTATGAACCCAAGTCGTAGCAAGCTACAAGGACTTAAAGGAACAACACGTGACATTTCCCCTAAGGGACAGACACAGGAACGAAGAAGGACATATGCCGGTCAACCTAAGTGATCCGGAGCAGTAGCAAGCTACCAAGGCTCAGTGAAAGCACTAGGAGACATTTCCCTGTAAGATAGGCTACCAAGGGTAAACAACTAGGTGTCGGATCCCACACATACCAAGCATTTCAATAACATACACACAATATGCTCAATATGTGCAAATACAACATGGCATCACAACAAGACTCTAATAAACAAAGTATTTATTCATTAGGCTCCGAAGAGCCAAGTATTACAAACATGGGTCTCATGACCCAACATTCAAAGCATACAAGCAACAAGCGGAAGCACTACATGTCTGAGTACAGACATCTACAAATGAAAAATGCTGAAGAGCCTGACTATCTACAACACTCGTCCAAGATCGTAGCTGAGGTATCAAGCTACTTGTCGAAGTCCAAGCGGAACTACTAGTGAGACATCAATCCTATCTGCAAAACATAAATTAAGCAAACATGAGTACAAAGGTACTCAGCAAGACTTACATCAGATCCTATCATACATGCACTTGTACCAAGAAGGCATAGTGGGGTTTAGTTGCAGCAAGCCAGCTTTGACTCAGTGGCTATCCTATTCTACGATTGCTGGTAACACTTTTGAGGTGGCGCACACGAGTCCACTAAGCACCACACAATACACCACTATGGATTCATTCCCGTCTCCCTACGAGAAGGCCATCCATAGCACTCACACTTGTCTTGAGTATTTTAGAGTATCCACTTCAAGTTGTCTATGTACCACGTAAGCATCCAAGAAGTCCATATGCGCGGACCCGGCTATTCGAATAGATTATGTTAACCCTGCAGGGGTGTACTTCTTCACACACGCTCTCGCCACTTACCGCCAGGTACATCTCGTGTATCTCGGCAACCTTCAAGCGGAAGCCTGGCGAGGGTGTCGGCCATGACCTGACTAACCACACAAGACTCTAGTCCAGGTTTATCGCCTATTCGGGTTCCATCCGTGGGGAGATCCGGCCGGGGTGTCGCTCACGGCCCCAAATGATGTGCACAGAGTTCCCAAGCCCACCTCGCCGAGTGGATCTACGCTTGGTACACTGTGCCACGGTGCCTAGTCTGTCCCAAGCCCACTGGCCGAGTGCCATTTGGTAGACTACTAACACTACCTACAAACACCAGAAACTAGTTGCAACTCCTGGACAGAGACCAAGTCGGTTAATAAGTCGAGAGGGGCACTTAAGCATTCCAATGCGTGGTAGTAGCTGGTCATTGGACAACATACACAGAACTCAGTTCTTAGGGACGGTTCCAGTGAGACAACCCACCATGTACTCCTACATGGCCTCTCACCGCTACCTTTACCAAATCGCGGTCACACGATTAACCCTCAGCATCAGAACATATCATTTCACTCCAATTCATTCCCGATGAATCAGACCTGACACACTCTAAGCAATAGCAAGCAAGGCATGGTAAGATCACATCATGGCTTCAAGCAACTCCTACACATGCTAGTGGGTTTCAACTATTTACTGTGGAAAGACAGGTCATGCAGAGGAATGGGTTCAACTACCGCAGCATAAAGTAGCAGTTGAAATCGTTGTTGTACTAATGCAATAACAGGGAGCAGGAGCGAGAGAGGGGTTATATCGGAATGAACAAGGGGGTTTGCTTGCCTGGTAAAACAACGTGCAGAGCACTGCTCCTCTGACAGGTACTCTGGATCGATCTCCGGAGCTGGACCTATCGAGAAGAACGGTGCCGGCAGTCAAACACAAGCATATGCAACAATATGATGCATAAATATGGCATGAAGTTATGATGTTGTTTAAGCTAATGCAACTAGCATTTTAATTGTTGAACTCCATTTGAACCAAGGGTTCAAATGTAACTCTTTAATAAGTATTGTAAAATGTCATATATGTGTTTTCATATAAACAGTAGGTTTAACTTCATTTGTCATGCATGAAAATGATACATATGGATAGATTGAATTTTTCTGATAATTTTTCATATATAAATTATTTCATTCTGAGCTACGGTTGAATTTCTGTGATTTTTTGAAGTTTAAGCCAATTTCTGAATTAAATAAATCATTTAAGATTTATTTAAATAAACAAAACTGGATTACTGCGTCAGCATGACACAAGCATGACGTCAGCAGGTCAAAGGGGCTGGTCCAGAGTCAAACCTGACAGTGGGGTCCACTGGTCAGTGACTCAGTTAATTAACTGAGTTAATTAACTCTAAATTAATCCTAACAGAAATAATTAGCAGGGCTGGGCCCACATGTCAGTGGCTAAACTAATTAACAAAATTTAATTAATTTAACTAAAAGGTCAACTAACTAAAAGGGTGGGGCCCACCTGTCATTGACACAGGGGTCAAAGCACGCCGGTCAGTGGTCAAAACCAACCGGCGGCTCGACGCCGGCGACCACAGACGCGGCGGAGGGGCACGGAAATGCCGCTCCGGCGGTCAAATGGGCAGCGGAGACCACGGGCGAGCTGCTAGAGCTCGTCCGCATCCATTCCCGCAAGCGGCAGCAGCTGGGACGGCCGGAGCTCGCCGGAAACAAGCTCACGGCGGCGCCGGAGTTCGGCCCTCGTCGGGTCTGGGGCTACAGGGCACGGGGAGAGCTACGGAGGGGCGCTACGGGCTCCTGGTGAGACGGCGGACGCGGTGGCGTGCTCCGCTTGGAGGGTGGGTGGCTGTGGCCACGGCGGCGGCATCGCCGGCGGCGGTGAGGTCGGGCAACTGCGGTGGTAGGGGCTAGAGGCCGCAGACGACGGCGAGGACAGGGGGAAAGAACCGGGGGCTCACCGCGGTTCTGCTGGGGAGGTTAGCGGGCTCGGGGAGGCGCTGAAGGCGGCGAATCGTCGGCGGCGATCGTCGGGGCAGAGGAAGAAGACGACGGCGTTTACGCTGTTCCAGGGCACCCGGCGTCTTGTGGCTCGACGGAGAGGACGAGGGTGAAGTGGCGGAGCTCTCGGGCTACTCGGAGGGGCGAGGGGTGGCCTGTGGCCACGGCAGCGGCGATCGACGGCGACGGCGGCGTTCGGGACCGGGCTCGAGAGGGAGATAGAAGAGAGGGGAGGCGTCCAGAAGAGTGCGGGAGGGTCGGGGAGGCTGCGTGGCTCGTCCAGAGACCACCAGCGGCGAGGGGAGGCCAGGCAGGCAGCTCGCGTGGCGCTCCCGCCGTGCGAGCGCGCCGGCCACACGCTCGGCCTCCTGTCGTCGGGGAAGACGACAGGGGATGGCTCGGTGGGCTGGGCTGCCAGCTGGGCCGGCTAGGCAGTTGGGCTGCAGGAAGCAGGTAAGCTCTCCCTTTTATTTCTTTCTGTTTTTCTAATTTTCTGACATTTGTTTTGATTTAAAATCTAACTTAAATCAATAATTTCTTCTGACATATTTATTTTGCAGGGACCTAGAAATTAACCCAAGCCCCTAAAAATAAACAACCAGAATTTTGGACATATATAAAATATATAATATATATATATCCAATGCAAATAACTATTGCATTAATTCCAAATGCCCAAAATAAATACTTATGAGCTCCTAATAATATTGGCTTGATTTTTATCTCTGACCAATATTTTTAGAGGGCCACATGAACATTTTCTTGGACCCTTTTGGAGCAACTTTTATTTGGGTCATTTTCAAAAGGGTTTCTGAGGGTTTCACAAGTCCTCATTTCAATTTCATTTGAAATTTAAACATGATGCAAACCACAAGACTAACCTAGTGCATACCAGAACTAGGGTTGTGAAAACTCGCCTCCACTCGAAAGAATCTCGTCCCGAGATTCAGGAGTAGGCGGAAAGAAGGTGGGGTACTCCAGTCGGAGACGATCTTCTCGCTCCCAAGTAGCTTCTCTCTCGGAATGATGAGACCATTGAACTTTGAGAAACTTGATGTTATGACGTCGAGTGACACGCTCTACTTGATCCAAAATGCGAACGGGATACTCTCGATATGTGAGGTTATCTTGGAGATCAAGCGTTTCGTGGTCCACTCCGCGGATGGGGTCCGAGAAGCAACGCCTGAGTTGAGAGACGTGGAAGACATCATGAACTCGAGAAAGATGTGGGGGTAGTTCCAATTGGTAGGCAACCTCTCCTCGTTTAGCGAGAATGCGAAAAGGACCAATGTAACGAGGAGCCAACTTGCCCTTGATACCGAAACGATGCGTACCTTTCAAAGGAGTAACCCAAAGATAAGCTTTGTCACCAACTTCATAAGCCACTTCCTTATGATGACGATCATACTGGCTCTTTTGATGAGACTGGGCTGTTTTCAAATTCTCACGAATGATGCGAACTTGCTCTTCTGCTTCCTGGATCATATCCGGTCCAAAGAATTGTCTTTCACCGGTTTCTGACCAGCTCAAAGGTGTTCGACATCTTCGTCCATAAAGGATCTCAAAAGGAGCTTGCTTAAGACTGGATTGATAGCTATTGTTATAAGCAAACTCGGCGAAAGGAAGACATTTCTCCCAATCCATACCGAATGAGATAACGCAAGCTCTAAGCATGTCTTCGAGAATTTGGTTAACGCGTTCCACTTGACCACTTGACTGAGGGTGGAAAGCGGTACTGAAAGAAAGATGGGTGCCCATGGCAGTCTGGAAACTCTCCCAAAAATGAGAAGTGAAAAGACTACCACGGTCTGAATTGATCTCTAGTGGGACACCATGTAGTGACACTATTCGAGAAATATACAAGTCAGCAAGCTGACTAGCAGTGATACTCTCTCGAACAGGTAGGAAGTGAGCCACTTTGGAGAGACGATCAATGACTACGAAGATAGCATTATTCCCTCTCTTGGTCCTGGGAAAGCCAGTGATGAAGTCCATACCAACTTTATCCCAATTCCACTCAGGTATAGCTAGAGGCTGAAGGGTGCCAGCAGGTCTTTGATGTTCTGCCTTAACGCGACAACAAACGTCACATTTAGCAATGAACTCAGCAATTTCTCTCTTCATCCTAGTCCACCAGAACCTCTGGCGTAGATCGTGATACATCTTGGTACTACCGGGATGAATCGTGAGAGGAGATTCATGAGCCTCTTTAAGAATCAATTGCCGAAGATGTTGCTTCTTGGGAACTACCAAGCGATTCTCAAAGAAAACAACACCTCGATCATCCATAGAGAAACATCCACCAACTCCCTTTTTAATGTTCCTCTTGATGCGGATAACACCCCTATCAAACTTTTGGTCAGAAATTATCTGATCCTCAAGGGTAGGTTTCGCCACCAAGGTAGAAAGGAATCCGTGAGGAGCGATGTGAAGGTTAAGCTTACATAATTCCTCATGGAGAAGTGGTTGGCCCTGCTGCAACATGAGATTGTTGCAATAGGATTTACGACTTAGCGCATCAGCCATGACATTGCCCTTGCCCGGGGTGTAGGTAATCCCTAAGTCATAATCGGACATCAATTCCAACCAACGTCTTTGCCTAAGGTTCAAATCTGGTTGGGTGAAGATATACTTGAGACTCTGGTGATCGGTGTAGATCTCGCAACGATTACCAAGGAGGTAATGCCGCCAGGTCTTAAGTGCATAGACTACGGCTGCAAGCTCTAGATCATGTGTAGGATAATTCTCCTCATGTGGATGCAACTGTCGAGATGCATAGGCAATCACACGACGATCCTGCATAAGAATATAACCTAGTCCCTGTCGTGAGGCATCACAGTAGATAACAAAGTCCTTAGTGAAATCCGGTGGCACAAGTATGGGAGCAGAAGTCAGGCGTCTTTTCAGTTCCTGAAAACTGTGCTCACACTGTGGGGACCACTCAAACTTTTTATCTTTCTTAAGAAGTTCCGTGAGAGGTTTGGCCACTTTAGAGAAGTTCTCAACAAAGAGGCGACAATAACTGGCTAGACCAAGGAAAATCCTAACTTGTTTAACTGTTTCAGGCGGAGTCCAATCAAGAACGGCCTGAACTCTCTCGGGGTTGACAGCAATGCCCTTAGCAGAGATTACATGACCGAGATAGGTCACTTCTGGTAACCAAAATTCTTACTTGGAGAACTTGGCATAAAGGCGGTGCTCTCTGAGTTTTTCTAGAACAAGTCTAAGATGTTCGGCATGCTCTTCCTCGTTCTTCGAGTAAATAAGAATATCATCGAGATAAACCACGACGAACTTATCTAAATACTCCATGAAGATCGAGTTCATCAATCGGGAGAAGGTGGCTGGAGCATTTGTTAGACCGAAGGACATGACGGTGTACTCGTACTGACCATAACGAGTGACGAAAGCCGTCTTGGGGATGTCCCCATTTCTAATCTTGATTTGATGGTAACCTAACCTCAAATCCATCTTGGAGAAGACTGAGGATCCAGCGAGCTGATCATACAGATCGTTGATCCTGGGAAGCGGATACTTGTTCTTTACCGTGACCAAATTAACGGGACGATAATCTACAACCATCCGATCCGTACCATCCTTCTTCTTGACGAAGAGGACGGGGCAAGCCCAGGGAGAAGAACTAGGACGGATGAAACCCTTTTGCAAGGACTCATCAAGTTGTTTCTTAAGCTCGGCTAGTTCTAAGGGTGACATTTTGTAGGGTCTCCTAGAGATTGGAGCGGTTCCTGGGATAAGCTCTATAACAAACTCTACATCTCGATCGGGTGGAACACCTGGCAGTTCCTCTGGGAAGACATCCGGAAAGTCACGGACTACCGGAACATCTTCAAGATCTGGGAGAGGGCTGGCATTAAGAGAATAGAGTTGACGCTTTGCAACTCTAGTGTTGACAGTGACTATCTTACCAGATGGATGTGTAAGGTGAACAGACCTAGTGAAGCAATCAATCTTGGCATGATGAGCTGTCATCCAGTCCATACCCAAGATGATATTAATATCTGAAGACTTGAGGGCTACAAGTGATGCAAGGAACACCAGTCTGTCGACAAGGATTTCATTACCATGGCTTACACTAGAAGTTTGCCATTTGGATCCAGGAGTTTGAATAAGTAGTGGGGAAGGCATATCACGAAATGACATGTCGTGCAAACGGGCATAACTTTCGGAAATGAAAGAATGAGAAGCTCCAGTATCGAATAGAACCGATGCCGGATGACAATTGACAAGGAGTGTACCAAGAACGACATCAGGATCATCATGAGCGTCATTGGCTGAGACGTGATGCACGCGTCCATGTTCGATGGGGGCTGACTTAACATTGATCATCTTGCGTGATGATTTATCACGTCTAACAGATTTCTCGGACTGGGATGGGGCAACACGGGTCTGAGTGCAAATACGGGCAATGTGTCCCGGTTCTCCGCACTTGTAACAAATCCTGGGATTAGGACGTGGACCCGTATTGACAAACGGTCCATCAATAGACCTGGGTGGAACAAACTGCTGAACTAGAAGAGGTACCGCACGAGATGGCCTCGGAGGATAAATGGGTGGAAGAACAGAGTTTGGAACCCAAATCCGGCGCTTCTGAGAACTAGAACCGGAGGAAGTTCCCAAATCAAGGGTGTGCGTACGAGACTCATCGTAAGTGAGCTGAGCTGTCTCTGCATTGATGGCCTTGTTCACAAGGGCCTGGAATGTGTTGCAATGATGCAAGTGGAGATCACGACGCAGTTTGGGGTTGAGAGCCTTTCGGAACCTAGCCTGCTTCTTGGCGTCCGTGGACACTTCTTCTGTAGCATAACGGGCGAGGTTCTCAAACTCTCGACTATAAGCATCAACAGCCATCTTAGCCTGTGTAAGACTACATAACTCTTCTCTCTTATGATCGATAAGGGCTTGAGGGATATGGTGCTCACGAAAAGCCTCGGTGAAATCTCTCCAGGTAGGAATCTGGTCAGCTGGAATCATGGCCTCATAGTTCTGCCACCAAAGAGTAGCAGGACCTTCCAGGTGGTAAGTGGCATAGATGACCTTGTCCTCTTCAGCTACATTCACAGAACGCAGCTTGTGAGTGATACTACGGAGCCAGTCATCTGCATCGAGCGGCTCAATGGAATGATGAAAGGTGGGTGGTTTCAGATGAATGAAGTCATGGATGGTTGTTGATTCCTTGCACTGTTGTGCGGTGTTCTCCTCAATACGTGCCAACAGGCGGTTAGACTCACGCTTGTCACTCTCCATCTCTAACATTAACTCTGCCAACGAAGGCTGGTCGGGAGGATCCTCCTCATCCCTACCATCTCCGTGGTTCTGTCTATGAGCAGCTGAGCTTCGCTTAATTGAAGACATCCTGAGAAGCGAAACCGAAGACAGAAACATCAACAACTATAGGATGCATAAGGTAGAACAAGAAATTAGTATCTCTCGAACTACTAGGATAATTCCGGCAGCATAACGGTAGTAAAATGCTCAGATTGAGACATCCTGCTAACAAAGGGTAGTTCAACATCTCAACATCATCACTCAAGGTTCTGTGATAGTACTAAACAGCTTCACCGGAAGAACTTGAAACAAGATTAGGACTCTGATCAACCAATCTTAAGGGACTACGGAGTAGTAACTCGTGATCCTGATAGACGGAAGAGAAAGCCTAGTTCCTTAACCCCGTAGGAAGGTAAGATGACTCAGATCAGAAGACATGAGGTATAAGGAGTAAAAAGAGCCTTACGTTCCCTTCCACAATCAATTCCCTTATATAACTAAAGAATTTCTAGACTCAACTGCGACCATTTGGGCTTGGTAATCCTACAGGCAGTCAGGCTCTGATACCAGCGCTGTCGGGACCCCGATCCTAAGTCACACCGATCTAGCATGTAACACACCATATCACTTTGCGGCCTCACGCACGGTATCCCCACGGGTGCCACCTTACCTGGACCGGGACCGTTTGCGCATTTTGGCTCACGTATATGATAGTGTCGCTAGCATCCATATGACAGAGAACCCGGGCCGACATGACCAGTTATAAACCAAAAGTGGCACTAAATTACAGAGACAGGCATTCATGACCCAGCAACGAACGTGTCGGTCATCAACGTATGAACCCAAGTCGTAGCAAGCTACAAGGACTTTAAGGAACAACGCGTGACATTTCCCCTAAGGGACAGACACAGGAACGAAGAAGGACATATGCCGGTCAGCCTAAGTGATCCGGAGCAGTAGCAAGCTACCAAGGCTCAGTGGAAGCACTAGGAGACATTTCCCTGTAAGATAGGCTACCAAGGGTAAACAACTAGGTGTCGGATCCCACACATACCAAGCATTTCAATAACATACACACAATATGCTCAATATGTGCAAATACAACATGGCATCACAACAAGACTCTAATAAACAAAGTATTTATTCATTAGGCTCCGAAGAGCCAAGTATTACAAACATGGGTCTCATGACCCAACATTCAGAGCATACAAGCAACAAGCGGAAGCACTACATGTCTGAGTACAGACATCTACAAATGAAAAAGGCTGAAGAGCCTGACTATCTACAACACTCGTCCAAGATCGTAGCTGAGGTATCAAGCTACTTGTCGAAGTCCAAGCGGAACTACTAGTGAGACATCAATCCTATCTGCAAAACATAAATTAAGCAAACATGAGTACAAAGGTACTCAGCAAGACTTACATCAGATCCTATCATACATGCACTTGTACCAAGAAGGCATAGTGGGGTTTAGTTGCAGCAAGCCAGCTTTGACTCAGTGGCTATCCTATTCTACGATTGCTGGTAACACTTTTGAGGTGGCGCACACGAGTCCACTAAGCACCACACAATACACCACTATGGATTCATTCCCGTCTCCCTACGAGAAGGCCATCCATAGCACTCACACATGTCTTGAGTATTTTAGAGTATCCACTTCAAGTTGTCTATGTACCACGTAAGCATCCAAGAAGTCCATATCCGCGGACCCGGCTATTCGAATAGATTATGTTAACCCTGCAGGGGTGTACTTCTTCACACACGCTCTCGCTACTTACCGCCAGGTACATCTCGTGTATCTCGGCAACCTTCAAGCGGAAGCCTGGCGAGGGTGTCGGCCACGACCTGACTAACCACACAAGACTCTAGTCCAGGTTTATCGCCTATTCGGGTTCCATCCGTGGGGAGATCCGGCCGGGGTGTCGCTCACGGCCCCAAATGATGTGCGCAAGGTTCCCAAGCCCACCTCGCCGAGTGGATCTACGCTTGGTACACCGTGCCACGGTGCCTAGTCTGTCCCAAGCCCACTTGCCGAGTGCCACTTGGTAGACTACTAACACTACCTACAAACACCAGAAACTAGTTGCAACTCCTGGACAGAGACCAAGTCGGTTAATAAGTCGAGAGGGGCACTTAAGCATTCAAATGCGTGGTAGTAGCTGGTCATTGGACAACATACACATAACTCAGTTCTTAGGGACGGTTCCAGTGAGACAACCCACCATGTACTCCTACATGGCCTCTCACCGCTACCTTTACCAAATCGCGTTCACACGCTTAACCCTCAGCATCAGAACATATCATTTCACTCCAATTCATTCCCGATGAATCAGACCTGACACACTCTAAGCAATAGCAAGCAAGGCATGGTAAGATCACATCATGGCTTCAATCAACTCCTACACATGCTAGTGGGTTTCAACTATTTACTGTGGAAAGACAGGTCATGCAGAGGAATGGCTTCAATCAACTCCTACGCAGCATAAAGTAGCAGTTGAAATCGTTGTTGTTCTAATGCAATAACAGGGAGCAGGAGCGACAGAGGGGTTGTATCGGAATGAACAAGGGGGTTTGCTTGCCTGGTAAAACAACGTGCAGAGCACTTCTCCTCTGACAGGTACTCTGGATCGATCTCCGGAGCTGGACCTATCGAGAAGAACGGTGCCGGCAGTCAAACACAAGCATATGCAACAATATGATGCATGAATATGGCATTAAGTTATGATGTTGTTTAAGCTAATGCAACTAGCATTTTAATTGGTTGAACTCCATTTGAACCAAGGGTTCAAATGTAACTCTTTAATAAGTATTGTAAAATGCCATATATGTGTTTTCATATAAACAGTAGGTTTAACTTCATTTTTCATGCATGAAAACGGTACAGATGGATAGATTGAATTTTACTGATAATTTTTCATATATAAATTATTTCATTCTGAGCTACGGTTGAATTTCTGTGATTTTTTGAAGTTTAAGCCAATTTCTGAATTAAATAAATCATTTAAGATTTATTTAAATAAACAGAACTGGATTACTGCGTCAGCATGACACAGGCATGACATCAGCAGGTCAAAGGGGCTGGTCCAGAGTCAAACCTGACAGTGGGGTCCACTGGTCAGTGACTCAGTTAATTAACTGAGTTAATTAACTCTAAATTAATCCTAACAGAAATAATTAGCAGGGCTGGGCCCACATGTCAGTGGCTAAACTAATTAACAAAACTTAATTAATTTAACTAAAAGGTCAACTAACTAAAAGGGTGGGGCCCACCTGTCATTGACACAGGGGTCAAAGCACGCCGGTCAGTGGTCAAAACCAACCGGCGGCTCGACGCCGGCGACCACAGACGCGGCGGAGGGGCACGGAAATGCCGCTCCGGCGGTCAAATGGGCAGCGGAGACCACGGGCGAGCTGCTGGAGCTCGTCCGCGTCCATTCCCGCAAGCGGCAGCAGCTGGGACGGCCGGAGCTCGCTGGAAACAAGCTCGCGGCGGCGCCGGAGTTCGGCCCTCATCGGGTCTGGGGCTACAGGGCACGGGGAGAGCTACGGAGGGGCGCTACGGGCTCCTGGTGAGACGGCGGACGCGGTGGCGTGCTCCGCTTGGAGGGTGGGTGGCTGTGGCCACGGCGGCGGCATCGCCGGCGGCGGTGAGGTTGGGCAACTGCGGTGGTAGGGGCTAGAGGCCGCAGACGACGGCGAGGACAGGGGGGAAAGAACCGGGGGCTCACCGCGGTTCTGCTGGGGAGGTTAGCGGGCTCGGGGAGGCGCTGAAGGCGGCGAATCGTCGGCGGCGACCGTCGGGGCAGAGGAAGAAGACGACGGCGTTTACGGTGTTCCAGGGCGCCCGGCGTCTTGTGGCTCGATGGAGAGGACGAGGGTGAAGTGGCGGAGCTCTCGGGCTACTCGGAGGGGCGAGGGGTGGCCTGTGGCCACGGCAGCGGCGATCGACTGCGACGGCGGCGTTCGGGACCGGGCTCGAGAGGGAGATAGAAGAGAGGGGAGGCGTCCAGAAGAGTGCGGGAGGGTCGGGGAGGCTGCGTGGCTCGTCCAGAGACCACCAGCGGCGAGGGGAGGGCAGGTAGGCAGCTCGCGTGGCGCTCCCGCCGTGCGCGCGCGCCGGCCACACGCTCGGCCTCCTGTCGTCGGGGAAGACGACAGGGGAAGGCTCGGTGGGCTGGGCTGCCAGCTGGGCCGGCCAGGCAGTTGGGCTGCAGGAAGCAGGTAAGCTCTCCCTTTTATTTCTTTATGTTTTTCTAATTTTCTGACATTTGTTTTGATTTAAAATCTAACTTAAATCAATAATTTCTTCTGACATATTTATTTTGTAGGGACCTAGAAATTAACCCAAGCCCCTAAAAATAAACAACCAGAATTTTGGACATATATAAAATATATAATATATATATATCCAATGCAAATAACTATTGCATTAATTCCAAATGACCAAAATAAATACTTATGAGCTCCTAATAATATTGGCTTGATTTTTATCTCTGACCAATATTTTTAGAGGGCCACATGAACATTTTCTTGGACCCTTTTGGAGCAACTTTTATTTGGGTCATTTTCAAAAGGGTTTCTGAGGGTTTCACAAGTCCTCATTTCAATTTCATTTGAAATTTAAACATGATGCAAACCACAAGACTAACCTAGTGCATACCAGAACTAGGGTTGTGACAGTTAAGGCTGCCCAAGATGCGCGAAGCGAGTCGCGCAACGCCTGTGATGAAATCAAGCAGGCACAGGAGATAGCATCTTGTAAGACTTTTCTCTTACAGAGCATCTTCGGAGGGCGGAAGTATCTTGGGCTGACACGGTTATGGAGTTCTCGAGGCATGTTTGCTGATCTTCCGAGGAGCAGTGCTGATGCTGCATAATACTTCTGAGCCTAGGAGGGCAACGACACGGAGAAGTTGTTCTGGTCGCAGTTCTATATGCCAAAACATCCGGTGGCCCTCAACGACCAGATGAAGCAGTTGGTTGAGCTGCACAACATGGCGGGTTCGGCCATGAAGGACTTGATAGTCTGGCTATGGCCCGCTGATCCAATCCCAAGTAGCTACTTCGGATTGGTGAAGCGGCTCGTCAAAGAGAGTCTGTGGGTCAATGCGTTGAAGCGTTCAGCCTGCATAGAGGGTGCTAGGATGTCCTTCGCTCGTGTAAAAGTGCACTCGGCGAAGATGAAGGCGCAGGATATAGCTACTGCTGGCCCGCCCGCAGGCAAGGAGCACCGCAAGCCGGAGAAATACTTCAAGGACATCATAGAAGGCGCCCGCCTTGTAGAAGGCCAGTGCTCAAAAGATGTTATCTATGAGTAATTGTATCCGGTTGTAAATACTTGAGCTTATCAACCAATGTATATAACTTTTGTGCTATTATAATGTGAGCAACTTTTACCTCCAGTGTTGCTGTTTTATTTAAATTTGAAAGTTTCCAGTCGTCGGCTTCAGCCCCCATGTACATAGTACTGGGGTGTTCGGTCATATGCGTAGACACTCTTTATCCAACGTCTTGGTACGTGTAGGAGGTGTATGCAGAGCAAACCAGGCAATCAGACTATGCGGCATTATTGCTTTCACCTAGTCGTATGAGTTTGACAGGTGGGGCTAGGTGCTAGCCCCTGGTGCAGATATGATATTTTTGAATTTAGGTATCCATTTGCATGCGGCTGGGCAAAAAAACCAACCCTTCATATAACACGGGGTAGATCTCCATCGATCATAGTATATCACTAAGTCACAGGATCGTGGACCAGGTTCTCACATATCATGACAGTCAGTTTTCGGCTTTCTCTACTGAGGTACTTGACCGGACGAGCCAGAAGTACAATCGCAGTAGTTCTCCCTTTACAACCTAGCCGAACAATCGGGAACGTTGGGATAAGAATACGAGCCGGGCAACCCAACTATTGATCCAAGACATAATTCAGAATTGATGCATAGAGGGCAAATATCGAGGACGCCGAACACTCCTTATAGGTGTTTCGGACTTTTTGACATATACCGGGCTGAATACAGCACCTGGTAATGGACACTGTTGACAAGGCACATGTGGCAATCTGACATGGGGAGAGAACACAGGTGGTCAGAGAATAAAACTCCAAAGTTAATATGAACCAAGTTGTATCTATAATATCCCGTTATAGTGCGCCGAGCCATAATCTTACAAATAATGCCGATAACTTCCTTGGACATTTTACGTCCCAAAAAGGTATAAAACAGAAAGAGAAAAAAGGTTTGCACATGGTCTTAATCTAAAAAGAAACCTTAGCATGGATCCCTGCTGCACGTCTGCGCAGTTTTCTCCTCTGTGATGTGTATTTGAAGGG
>LR738712.1:406854092-407081160 GCA_902687465.1 Secale cereale
CATCTGTAAAAAAGAGAAAAAGGAAAAACCTAGCAAAGAAAAGAAATCCCATGTGGCCATAAATAGAATGGGTTCGTTTAGTGAACCTTGAAAGATAATTTTAGAGTCCGAATAGGGTCGAGCCGAACAATGGACTATGTGTATGCAGTGTGCCCCCAGCGCCGCCCAAGGGATTTTGAGGGCATAATTATGTACATGAGGCAGGTATCCTATCACCTTATGGGGCAGTCGATGGGGGCGTAACTTCTAATCTAGCTCGGGTGCATCTGAGCTGCCACACTGAGGCGTATGCCGGACACGTTTAGCCGTGTCCGCGGTTTTAATGACCTATAGGTTGTCCGACTTGAATAGGCCGTTTTGGACTTCGCTGCTAAGGCCGCAGTGTCCTCCTCCGTATGGATAAAGCGCTCCATATTTCCATTGACCGTGATGACGCCACGTGGTCCAGTCATTTTAATATTTAGATAAGCATAATGCGGGACTGCATTAAAGCGGGCGAAGGTCGTTCTTCCAAGTGGTGCATGATAGCCACTTCGGAATGGAGCTATGTCAATGATTAGCTCTTCGCTTTGAAAGTTATCAGGAGAGCCGAATACGACCTCAAATGTTAAAGATCCGGTGCAGCGGGCTTCTACGCCCGGTATCACTCCTTTAAAGGTCGTGCTCCTTGGCTTGATTCTTGACGGGTCGATCCCCATCTTGCGGACAGTGTCCTAATATATCAAATTAAGACTGCTGTCGCCGTCCATAAGGACTCAAGTGAGATTGTGTCCATCAATTATTGGGTCGAGCACTAGGGCAGCCGAACCCCCATGAAGGATACTAGTCCAATGATCCCTGCAATCAAAAGTTATCGGATAGGCCAACCGCAGGTTCAATTTGGGGGTAAGAGGTTCGACGGTGTAGACATCTCGGAGTGTGCGCTTGCGATCCCTCTTTGGGATATGACTGGCATAGATCACGTTCACTCTTTTGATCTCTGTTGGGAATTTCTTCTGTCCCCCCTGTGTTCGGCTGGCGAGGTTCATCCTCCGCTTCGCTCTGAGGTCCCTTTCCCTTGTGTACGGTATTGAGCTTGCCGGCCTGCTTGAAGACCCAACAATTACGGTTGGTATGGTTTGCAGGTTTTTCTAGGGTGCCATGGATCTGACAGGGCCTATCCAATATTTTGTCCAGCCCGGATGGACTATCTTTGTTGCATTTGAATGGCTTCTTCCGTTGACCTGGTCTGGAGCTGCTGAATCCGGCATTTACCGCTGTATCATCTGGGCTTCCAACATTATTTCAGTGTTTGTTTTTATTATGTCGTGGCTTTCCATTGTCGTCCTTGACTTCAGATGTTCCAGGGTCGCTGGTGCTGCTACGAGCTAGCCAGCTGTCCTCGCCCGTGCAAAATTGTGTCATGAGTGTAGTTAGGGCTGTCATTGTCGTCGCCTTTCCTGGCTGAGGTGTCTAGCTAGCCATTCGTCCAGGACACTGTGTTTGAGGGCCGCTAAGGCTTCGGCATCCGGACAGTCGACGATTTGGTTTTTCTTAGTGAGAAACTGATTCCAAAACTTGCAGGCTGACTCCCCAGGTTGTTGGATGATGTGACCTAGATCGTCAGCATCCGGGGGTCGGACATAGGTCCCTTGAAAATTAGCCCGAAAGAATCCTCAAATTCTTCCCAACTTCCAATGGAGTTCTCTGGGATGTTGTTTAGCCAGTGCTGAGCTGGTCCTTTCAGCTTGAGGGGTAAGTATTTGATGGCGTGGAGATCATCTCCGCGACCAATGTGGATGTGAAGAATGAAGTCTTCTATCCAGACGACAGGATCCGTCGTTCCATCATACGCCGCGATATTTACGGGTTTAAACCCTTCTGGAAAGTTGTGATCCAGCACCTCAACGGTGAAGCACAGAGGGTGTGCAGCACCCCTATATTTTGCTATGTCATGGCGTATGTCCGACGGTTGTGATGTTCGGTATAGACCCCGAACTGGTATATGACCGGCATGATTGGCTTGATAGCTGCCGTCCAGTGCGGGAGCAGGGTCCCTGGATCCGTAGATGGATCTGGTCTGGCCAGCATTTTTGTTCAGGTCCTCACGCAAATATTGTTTCAGGGCCTGAGCCGTATCCTCCTTTCCTTTACGGGGTGGGGGTGCGGGCTTATGCATGCCATTGCTAGCCACTCTGTCCCGTCCAGGAGGTGGTTGGTCCGGCTTGTCGGCGGTATTATTCTTCGGCGGTATAGGCTTAGTGGCCTCATCGTCGAATTCAGGCAACAGTTTACACTTAGGATAGACTTTGGTTTGGCGATTGCCTTATTTTTGCTCAACGTCCAGCACTTTGTTCCATCAATCATTGAGCGTATCCTATGAGGCTCGAAGCCGTCTCTGCTGCTTTTTCAGACAGCTCGTGGTGGCAATAAGCCTCCGATGGAAGCGCTTTTGTTCTAAGGGTTCTTCTGGGACGATGTATTCATCATTGCCCAGGCTAACATCCTCTTCGGAGACAGGTTCATAACTACTGTTTTCGGCATCGCTATCATCGGACATCGGTTTTGGACTATGTTCGCCGTCCTCTCACTCGTCCTGCTCCATCGTTGGGTCTGCAGGGTCTTCAGCTTGCTCCGGACTATCACCGTCGTTAGTGACAGTGTTGCTATCTTTCCCTTCACGGGATTTAGTTCAGCGCTTCGGATGCCGACGTTTGGGATGCTCATCGACAGGCTTGTCCTTTGCGGGATCGTTTTCGCCGTCGCCCTCCTTCTCCTTAGGAGTATCCACCATATACAAGTCCTATGAAGACGTAGCTGTCCATCGCCCGGTTACGGGCCGGTTTTGGGCTAGATCAACTTCAGCTTCAAGGTCCATCCCTTCGAAGTCTTCAGAAGCATAGTCAAGTAGATCACTTAGATCTTCGATCGTGGCTACGAAGTGGGTGGTGGGTGGGAAGCAAATTTCTACATCATCAGCCTCCAGTTCGAACCGGATATAGTTCGGCTGTGTGTCCCCAGCTAAGGAGAGAGATTTTAACGATTTTAGCACATCGCCAAAAGGTGAGTGCCGGAAGATATCTGCAGTGTTGAATTCGGCAATAGACGCCTGATCGAGCTTGAAGGGCGCAGATGGGCATGGTTCAGAAAATACGGCTGGAGACGAGTCCAAAGTTCAGGTAACACAGACCCCACTCAGAGTTGGGTCCTTGTGCGGCTCCAGCGCCGTTGAGTCTGTGGCTTCCTCGGAGGGGTTGAGCTTCCCACCCTTGGGTGATGCGATCCGTTCCGGATCGAAGGCCAGAACGGTTACAGGAGCTATTTCCTGGTCCGATGACAGAGTTAGATCATGTTCATCATGGTGGCAGGGAGAGGTTTCCGTGGGCTCTAATCCGTCGAAGATCAAGTCTCCGTGGATATTGGCAACCTAGTTCAAGCTTCTAAACCTGACCTGACGGCCAGGGGCATAGCTCTCAACCTGCTCGAGGTGGCCTTTTGTGTTGGCACAGAGCATGAAGCTGTCGAACACAAAAAGCTGGCCTGGAGGGAAAGTTCCCTCGGTACTACCATCGTGGTTGACAAAGCGATCCGTCAGTCCTTCGGTCGATGACATAGTGGAACTCTCAATGAAAGCACCAATGTCGGTGTCAAAACCAGCGGATCTCGGGTAGGGGGTCCCGAACTATGCGTCCGAGGATCGATGGTAACAGGAGACTCGGGACACGATGTTTACCCAGGTCAGGCCCTCTCGATAAAGCTAATTCCCTACTTCCTGCTATATTAATCTGGATGAATATGATTACAAGACTTGATCTACCTCGAGATCATAATGGCGAAACCCTAAAGCCTAGCCTATGTGGATGTTATGATTCTCTATCCTCTACGGAGTAAAACCTCCAGTTTATATATGCACCGGAGGGGCCTAGGGTTTGTACATAACCAGCTTGCAGAGGAAGGAAGTATCAGACCCGAACCTAAAACCTGCCTTTATACGAATATAGGAGTCCTATCTGGATAAGAGAGACGATCTTCAACAATGATCTTCACAGCCCACCAGTCCGGCCCACCATGAGTTATTCGGTCACATGAGGACCCCTCAATCAAGACTCCCACAGCGAGGGAGAGGGAGAGGGAGAGGGCGCTGTAGTCAAAACCCTCTCCTCATCATGTGAGCCACTGCGCACGTGGGTGAGCGAGAGGGCGTAGGCGTACGTAGTAAGCAAGCCTTTCCATGTCATGTCAGCCACCGCGCGTGGGGGAGGGAACGGGCGTATTAAGCAAGCTTGTCCTCGTTCGGTGAGTTGACGGGACACATCAAAGTATTAGTACTAGTCCATACGACGTCCTTTCCATTTAATATGGCTTAATTTTAAATGAGAAAATACACTGGCAGACAACTTATGTAACAATACGGTCATTACGGTCACTATATAGTTTTGCGCTGATTATACGGTCACTAGCTCACCGTAGAGCACCGTATTGCACCCTACTGATCGGCCACATAGATGAGGTGGCACTTTGTTGACTGGTTAAATTGACACCTGGTTTATAGATCCCTACTGTCAGTTGGCAGAGCAAAGAAATCAGTTAAACAAAACTATGCGCAGGCGCGACAGGAGTCCAACCCTTGTGCGCGAACCAACTGGATGTGTATGTGAGTGCGTGCACGTGTACTCCCTCGGTCCATGAAAAACTGTACATCTAGCATTAGAAATTTTTCCAACAAATAGTGTACATCTACACTCCTGCATTTAGCCTTTAATATATTCGATATTGATTGACTAATGCACCAAATTGTGCTCTAGCTATAGGCTACATGTCTATCCTTAATTACAACATGTAAAAACCTTCATGTAATATTCATCTATCAATGGTCGCATGCACACATAATCCTGCTACTTTTGGGCGTTAATTGTGTCATGAAGTTCCGGTTCCTCTTGGTGAACGTGTAAATCTATATATGAATAGCCTTTCATAGACGGAGGGAGTAGGTTGAGCACTTTAGCGCGAGCGTGTGTGTTGCATCGTATACTGTGTGTGGCATGGATGCGTGTGTGTTGTGTGTGTGCATGTGTGGGTGTGAGTGTTGCATGTTGCATGCATGCATCCATGCATGAGGCTTTTACTCCTTACCATTGATATAATCATGTTGCAAGCTTTACTAAAACATTGCATCCAAGAAAAAAGAGAAAATTCACCAATGTGTGTAAAAGTTCTGGTCTTTTGTTCCTCACGCATGCATTCCAATTCCAATTATTACGTTCGTAAACACAATTTTCTTTAGGAAAATGATCCCATTATTGAGTTCTTTCAGAAAAATTCTTCGGGCAATCATAAGTTACTACCTCTGTCCTGGTTTATTGGACCCCTTTTTTATTTGTACCTTGGTTAGCTATTTTTTATTGACCTATATATAAACCTCTATCTTGGTTTATTGGTTCCCTTCGTACTTAGTGTAAAATTTGGACCGTAAATTTAACTAACAAAGTGTCAATGCATGTCATAAAAACTATACAATTAAAAACTACGTTCAAATATGAATCTAGTGATATGATTTTTGGTGACATGCATTAACATTTTATTAGTTAAATATTTGGTCAAAGGTGGACACAAAATACTACTGGTACGCCTACATTATTGGCGGCGGGTGCCTTGGCCAAAGTTTCATCTTGTTGGACATGATGAGAGTAGAGGCATATGGTGTAATGCCCAGGATGCGACTATATCTCCTACGTGTCGAGGCACAAGTTAGAGATGTAAGCCCATTCTGGAATGATCGCAAGCGTGGTATCTTTGCACAACTCATGTAAAGAACAGGGATGAAAGAGAAAAAAGTTGGCTTACACTCGCCACATCACACAATGAATACAAATAGCATACATTCATCCAAATAATACAGGGTCCGACTACGGACGAATTCAAACGAGAGAAGATACCACAACCACAAGCCCTGATCGTCCCTAGTAGGAACCACTACTGATCATCGGGATACGTTACATAGAAATGACCACGCTCTTCATCGAACTCCCAGTGAAGTTCTGATCCATCTCCTACATCGTTCTCGGCTGTACCTGCATCTGGTGTGTGTTGTAATCTGTGATTCACAAGGACTCAACAATCTCATTCCCGGGTATCAAAACTAACAAAGCCTTTAGGTGTGGAGAGGTAATAAATTGTCTGCAGCAAGCACTAAGGAACTGGCATACGAATTCAGAGCGAGATGAGAATATGTGCCAACGGTCACCAAAGATGATCAATAAGTGATCCTAGCTACTCACGTTCATGCATAACCCCACCGTGTTCACTTTCCGAAACCCCTTCAAAAAGAGACCATCACGGTACTCACACAGGTAGTGTATTCTTAAGGATATAGTGTCGAGTTATCTACAACCGGATATTAACAAATTCCCATCTGCTACATAACCGTGGGCATGGCTTTCGAAAGTTCATAACCCTGCAGGGGTGTCCCAACTTAGCCCATCACAAGCTCACGATATGTGGAGTCGCAACTCCATGTTTGGAAGACCCGAGTATTCTCAGAATTCTGTGCTCAAGATATTTCGACAAAGGTAAAACTAATCCAGCAAGACCTCCCGGAGTGCCGACACCCTGATAGTAGCCGCACGTATCACGTCTCAGGCCACGACCGGATGGGACGGCCTACAGGTAAATACCAGATACCTCGGGTTTCCCCGAGGCGGCCCTGGAGTCCGTCCAGTTGGACCAACACTCATGAGGAGCACTGTCCCGGGGTTGTTGATTAAGAACTCGGGTTCATAACTCCCAATGCAAGTTTTAGTTGTTAGGAAAATATATTACCAAAGTTAGGTCTTGCTGGAAAAGCTTTAAGTAGAGTGAATTATCAAGGGGGGCCCATAAACCCCAATTGTGTTAGGAAGGCAAAATCAAGGAACATAACACCGGTTTATCGGGTCCTAAGGTGGCATGAGTGGAACAAAACACCAAGAAGAAGGCCGAGCCTTCCACCCATTACCAATATGTATGTGCATTAATTTAATTAATATATATATAGTTTTATCCCAATAAACAAGTCCAAACATGGATCAATCTTCTAACTTCACCTGAGCAAAAGCGTACTTAGCCAATCAATGGTTTGCTAGGAAGGCAGTTAGAGTGTTTCATGGCAACATAGGAGGCTGGCAAGACAAGATTAGGCATCAATAGATAGCTAAAGAGCGAGACAACTAGCAAGGCAAAGATAGAGGTTATATCGGGGAACGATCATCTTGCCTGGTAAGTCCACACTGGGATGGTAAGACGGCTCCTCAAACTCAGTCTCGACAAGATCCTCGAACTCGGTATCGGCTCCCGGCTCTAGCCAACACAAGAGCACAACAACGGTACAAGATCAATCACGGTGCAATGCACAACCAACATGATGCCATACATGTCATGGGATGCAAGTATGATGTGCGTATGCATGAGGATGCTCTCGAGCCTAAATGAGTAGTTGATGGAAATGGATTCATCTTGGGAAACCAAGCAAGCCACTGGATATAGAGGAAGATTTCGGTCAAAAACGATATAAATATCATTGGAAACGGATGCACGGTTTGCAAATGACAAGAAAAACACTACACTATGAAATCTGCCAAAAACAGCAAGTTGCCAAATAAGTGACACAGTTTAAGTATGCTACAACACTCCAAAAAGTAAGCAAAAGGCATGGCAATAACATACATAACATGCTCTTGAAGAATAACGACATGGCTACTTCAACAACATACTAGAACATGTCACAAAAAGCATGGCAAGAGTGCAAAAGTTTATCCAGACTTAGAGAAATATGGGCATGCTAACAGAAAACATTTTGAAGCAACTAGGGACCTCAAAAGAACAAGCTACAGCATGGCATCATGGCAAACAGGAGCATGGATAGCTAGATTATAACATATACAACAATGAATACCCATTAGACAACTCTAACCATGCACAACGATGACGATAACATCATGGAAACATGGCATAAAAATTAACAGATTCAGCCTTAGCAAAAACTTAACATCACGATGGCTTGCTAACAAGCTTGATGCACTCATCTCAGACATATCATGGCATGAAAATAAATCTATCATGTAAAGCACATTCCAATGAGCAAAACCCAAGTTTACACCCAGCTCATATGACACATGGATTAATTCACATGAAAGAGACAAATGAGCAAGTCATTACAAATGACAGCAGTTTTTAACAGTTAGCACTTTTGCAACAGGGACAAACATGGCATAATGCAACCTATCATGTATGCAAATGCATCCATCATGAAGGGCATCACAATACGAACATTTTGACATATCATACACTCCATTTGGACCAGCATGCACCAAGTTACGACCTCACGAACATGCCAACATATTGTTAATAGACAACTAGTGCTGAAACACTAACATCACGAAGCCATCTTGCAACAAATATTAAGACATCTAGATGAACCTTATTGTCACATCCCTAGCTAACCCTTGCTTTAGGACCTGACTAGAGTGTGCATCATGTTTACTTTCAAAGAAACTTGAAATGGGATTAACAGAAACCCCAGCACCCCTCCCCTAACAACTAGGGTTTGATAAAATATTTTCCAATGTACCCAAAATGCCCTTCAAAATGTTCATCATTTATGCTTTGGTCTTAAACCTCTGCCAAAAATGGTGCACAATTTTCTAGGACAATCTAGGGCTTTGGATTAATTCATATGGTAATTGAATTTGGGCATTTAAATATTAGTAAATATTTTAAATGCTCAAATAATCATGAACTATAATGTTTCCTACTGTTCATATTATATACAGCAGGTATGACAAGTGTCATGAGTTATAAAAATGTTTAGGCATTTTTATTAATTGAACAAAGCTGCAAAAGAAATGTAACAGAATAGAAAATAGGAAAAGGAAAATAGGAAGAAGTACTTACCTCGGCCCAGCCCTGTAGCAAGCCGGCCCAGCCCACCAGCCCTCCTCCTGTCGTCTTCCTCCTCGCGCCAGAAGAACGCGCGCGTGGCCGCCGCGCGCCGGCACGCGCCCGGCCACCTCCAGGCTGCTTGCCTGCCTCCCCGATGGCCTGGATGACTCCACGAGTCGACACGCAGCTGCCCCGACCGCTCTCACTTCTCCCCCCTCGTCTCCTTCGCCCTCCCCTGGCTCTCTCTTCTCCATCACCAAGCCGCCGTCGCCGCCGCTCGCCGTAGCCGCACTCAGAGCCACCCCCTCGCCCCGTGAGTGTGTCCAGAGGATCCGCCGCGTCGTCCTCTTCCTCCTCGCTGAGCCACGAGCCACCGGAAGCCCTGCAACGACCCCACGCCGTCGTCCCCTTCCTCGGATCGCCGGAGTACCTTGCCGTCGTTACGAAGCTACAGCGCGTCCCCGACCCCGCCGTCGAGCTCATTAGCACCGCAGTGAGCTTCTACGTCGAACCCCTCCTTCCTCCGTTCCTCTTGCACCGTGTAGCCGCCGTTCTGTTGATCACCGAAACGCACCGCCGCCGTGCTCGCCGCCGACGATGCTCCGGTGACCTTTTGGTCACGGGCACCCGTCCATCGCACTCACCGCAGCCCGTAGATGCGAACGGTGCTACGCACGCATCGCCTAGGCCCCTGCAGCCGCATCCCCACACACGCCCGACGCCGGTCGCCGCCGTCGAGCTTGTTGTCGTCGACTCCGGCCACCCCAGGTCCGGCGACCACCTCCATCCGATGCGGAAGAGCAAGGGCTCTCCAACGCACCCAACCACAGCTCGAACCGTGCACCACAGACGTTTTCCGAGGCACGCCGCCGCGTTTGGCCTCGCCGGCGGCTAAACGCCGGCGAGTTTGACCTGTTTTGACCACGGGTTTGACCCCCTGGGTCAATGACATGTGGGCCCTGCCTGCAAGTCAAACTCAGTTTAGGTGTTAAGTTAATTTTAATTAGTTAGTTAGTTTAGTCACTGACATGTGGGCCCTGGCCCCACTGACAGCTAATTAGTTTTAGTTAACTCTAATTAACTCAGTTAATTAGCTGTGACACTGACATGTGGGACCCACTGGTCAGGTTTGACCTGGACTGGCCCTGTTGACTGGCTGACGTCAGCATGATGCCATGCTGATGCAGTAAAGGTTTTTCTGGGATTTTTTTAGATTTAAATTAATTCAGGAAATTCCAAAAAATACCTAAAACTTCTAAAAATCATATAAAATCAACCATAGCTAAGATGGAAAAGATTTATATATGAAAAATGATCAGAAAAATCCAATCTATCTAATGGCACTGGTTTCATGCATGTTTGAACAAGTTAACTTGCTGTATATATCAAAAACATGATAATGCACTTATTGAAATACTAGTTTGAACTTCAATTTGAATCCTTGATTCAAATAGGTTCAAACCCCTCTGGTCTTAGTTGCATTAGCCAACACACATGCATCTTGCCATGTCATAAACATGCATCATATTGTTGCATTTGTTTGTTAATGTTTGTATCGTCGGTATTTCCTGTGTTAGGTCCTGCTCCCGAGGATACTGCTGCGTATCCAGTTGAAGAGCAGTACCCGACAGCTACCTTGTCAGGCAAGCAATCATTGATCATTCCGATACAAACCCAATCTTCTCGCTTCTGCTCTCTTTACTGCATTAAGGCAACAGCGCGTGAACTGCTACTTGCTGCGGTAGTTGAACCCTATTCCCTTGCATGACCTGTCATTGCCACAGTAAATAGTTGAAACCCACTAGTATGTGTAGGAGTTGATTGAGCCATGTGATGTGTGATCCACCATGCTATTTGCTTATGTTGCCTGCTATGCTTAGAGTTGTGTCTGGTCTAGTTCATCTGGGTGATGGATCAGAGTGAAATGATCTTACCAATAAGAAAAGGAAGTGTGGAATACTTTTGGTAAAGGTATCAATGAAAGGCCATGTAGGAGTACATGGTGGGTTGTTTCATTGGAATCGTCCATAGGACCCGAGATCTGTATGTGTGGTTCAAGTTACAGCTACTACCATGCATTGGGATCCTTAATTGACCCTCTCGGCTTATTAATTACCCTTGATCTCTGTCCAGGAGTTGCAACTAGTTTCTGGTGTTTATAGCTTACTGGAGGTCGTGCACAACGCTGACCCTCGGGGTGGGTTGTGATGCGACAGGTACGTGGCACGGTGTACCGGTTGCCCGTTTGGTGACTCGGGAACCCTGTACACATCGTTTGGGGCCGTGAGCGACACCCCGGCCGGATCTCCCCACGGATGGAACCCAAATAGGCGATAAACCTGGACGAGAGACTTGTGTAGTTAGTCAGGTCGTGGCCGACACCCCCGCTGGGCTTCCGCTTGAAGGTTGCCGAGTACACGCCGAGTAAACAGCGATAAGTGGTGGAAGCGTGTGTGAAGAAGTACACCCCTGCAGGGTTATCAAACTATTCGAATAGCCGTTGTTCGCGGTACGAACTACTTGGTTACTCTTACAGTTCATAGACAAGTTGATGGATACTACTAAAAGCCTCAAGATAAGCGTGAGTGCAGTGGATGGCCCTTCCGTAGGATGACGGAAGAGGATCCTCGGTAGTGTATTGACGTGGTGATTAGAGGACTCGTGTTCGTAATAACATCTTGCAATCAGTTGGAAGTTGTAGTATAGGTTAACCAAGGTCAAAGCTGGCATTCTGCTATAAACTCCACTACCCCCTTTGATAATGTTGCATGTATGATAGGTTCTGTGGTAAGACTTGCTGAGTACCTTTGTACTCATGTTTGCTTAATAACTGTTGCAGAGGAGAACCTTGCCCCTGCTGATGGGTTCTACATAGACGTTGACGTCGACGAGTAGCTTGACACCCAGACGGTGATCTGGAGCTTGTGAAGGGCCTTGTAGATAGTCAGGCTACACCAAGCCTGTTTTATTTTCTAAGTTGTCTGTACTCAGACATGTAGCTTCCGCTTGTGCTTGTATGACTGTATGACTTGAGTGTTGGGTCATGTGACCCATACCTGTATGACTATGTTATGTATGGCTCTTGGAGCCTTTTAAATAAAGTACTTTGAGTCATAGAGTTCTGTTGTGATGCAATGTTGTATTTGCACATATTGAGCATATTGCGTGTATGATTGAAATGCTTGGTATGTGTGGGATCCGACACCTAGTTGTTTTCCTTTGGTAGCCTATCTTACAGGGAAATGCCTCCTAGTGATTCCAATGAGCCTTGGTAGCCTGCTACTGCTCGGAACACGTAGGCTGGCCGGCATGTGTCCTTCTTCGTTCCTGTGTCTGTCCCTTAGGGGAAATGTCACGCGTTGTTCCTTTAAGTCCATGTAGCTTGCTACGACTTGGGTTCATACGTTGATGACCGACACGTTCGTTGCTGGGTCATGGATGCCTGTCTCTGTAATTTAGTGCCACTTTTGGATTATAACTAGCCATGTCGGCCCGGGTTCTATGTCATATGGATGCTAGCGACACTGTCATATACGTGTGCCAAAATGCGCAAACGGTCCCGGGCCAGGTAAGGTGGCACCCGTGGGGTTACCGTGCGTGAGGCCGCAAAGTGATATGACGTGTTACAGCTAGATCGGTGTGACTTAGGATCGGGGTCCTGACAGCGTTGGCATCAGAGCTGGACTGCCTGTAGGTTCCTCAAGCCAAACTGGTCGATGTTGAGTCTAGAAAAATTCTTAGTTATATGTAGGGGAATTGATTGTGGAAGGGAACGTAAGGCTCTTTTTATTCCTTTACCTTATGCCCTTCTGATCTGAGTCTGTCTATTCTTTCTACGGGGATTTAGGACTAGGCCTCTTATCCTTACTAGGTTCACGTGTTACTAATCCGTAGACTCTTAGGATTTTTGGTTTCAAGCTTCAGTTCAGTTTTTATCCTTTTGAGTATGATGATTATTGAACCGGAACCTTGATATGGAATTGTTGAGTGGCTATGCTATCATTTGTATGATGTCTCAAATCTCTGTTTGAGCATTTACAGTTGTTATGCTGCCCGATTTCTTCCAGAAACACTAATGACTTTGCATTATTTCGTGTTTCAGATGTCTGGCCGCATTCCTCACCAAGTGGTTCGTTTGACTCGGTGCATTAATGTGCCCGGTCACAAGGCCATGCTAGTCCGTGTGATGACTGAGACCGGTTATCGCTGGTATCCTGAATACACTGTGGAGGAACAGTATCGGGATTTCAATCAAAGTCAGTATTTATGCACAGTCCGGATATACCCCTCATATCCCGGAGCAAATGATCCCATCCATTGGTCTTATGGACTCGGGATTACTATCGAGATGGCAGTGCAGGATGCCGCTTATTCGATGATGACCATTCTCCGTGCTAGGCATGCCCTGTTGCTGAACACTGAGTTCTGTTACATGCCAGCTTCACTCCCCGGAGAAGAAGGCTACTACACCGGTCTGTATACTGATGCTGCTCATGAAGAGCCACTGCTTCAGACTACTGTTCAGATGTTGGAGGATAGGGACCGTGAGGTCCGTGCCCTCCAAATGGAGCTGTATAACACCCGAGCCGCTCACTGGACTACTTTGACACGGCTTGCACCTGCTGTGCACGCCGGATATCTGGACATGCGGGATTTGTATCCTGTGCGGACTCGTCTGCCTGATCGCATGGATTGGCGTCACGTTGGGGGTATTACACCTCCACGTGGGCGTCGGTTACCACCAGCATCGGGACCGAGACCACACCCATGCCCTTATGGTCCACAACCTTCGAGTGCTCGCGAGTTCCAAGATCCGTCTGTACCACTTCCAGGCTACGGTGGTAATCTTTACGAGGATTACTACGCGAATGTCTGAGTTAGTCCGTGGTAGTAGTAGTATTGTAATAGTTGTATTTCCACAGTCCTGCGTGTCTTGTGGAATATGACTAGTGTGTACTGAATTCCGGAGGTGTAGTTAAATAATGTATAGGAGCCTGGAATGCCTCTGATGGGATGTATCGTCTTTCACCGCAGTTGTACTTTAGCCTTGGCTTGTACTAAACTTTGTATGGTGTGTATGACCACTGGTGTATATATAGCAGTTCCTATATTACCATGTCGTACGGATGAACATCTCTGCATTCTGTGTCATCCATTACATTCTGCACTTCTATGTCAAATTTTGCCATCCTTGTCTAAACCGTTGTTTTGTTTTTCCTAGGATGGTCAACACTCGCAACATTCCTGCTGCTCAGGAGCAGGGTGAGGCTAGTGGGGCTAGAGATGGAAATCTGCCCCAGCCACCCTCCTTAGCGGAAGTTATGCTTGAAGCAGAACGGAACAAGAGAGAGACCAACCGTCTGCTGGAACGCATAGAGCAAAACACTGGGTTCCGTCAGAGGAATGACGTGGTGTCAATCCAAGATTTTATCAAGATGTGTCCACCGAAGTTCCATCACTCTACTGAACCTCTGGATGCTGATGACTGGCTACGTAGTATCACCCACAAGCTACACTCTGCCCGTGTGGCCGAAGCTGACAAGGTTATCTACGCCGCCTACCATCTTGAGGGCCCTGCCAGTCTTTGGTGGGAAAATTTTGAAGCTATGCGTCCTGCTGGCCAAGTCACTACCTGGGTTGAGTTCAGTGAGGCATTCCGTGAACATCACATTCCGGAAGGTCTCATGGATCGCAAGCGGGAGGAATTCTGCAATTTCACCCAGGGCCGTCTGACTGTGGATGGCTACAGTCGTGAGTTTGGTAATCTGGCACGCTATGCACCTGAGGAAGTATCCACCGATGCTAAGAAACAGGCGAGGTTCCGCAAGGGACTCAGCCCTGAACTTCGTCGTGATCTACGTCTGCACGAGTGCACCTCTTTCCAGAAGTTGGTTAACAAGGCTATCAGTGCTGAGACAGGCCAGACCGACTTCGAGGCCACCCGCAAGCATACTCGAGACCTTGGTTCCTCATCCGGCTCTGGTTCTCACAAGCACCGTGTATGGGTTCCTAACACTGCTCTGCCACCCAAGTATACACCGAGGCCATCCTATGAGGCGCCTCGTCCAACTCAACAGTTTGCACCTGCTAAGACCTATGTAGGTCCACCCTCCAACTTTGCTCCACGCACCACCACTGTGACATGTTTCAAGTGTGGAGAACCGGTACACTACATGCGTGATTGTCCCCAGAACCAGCCAGGAAAACCCATTGGCCGTGGTAAGCCAACCGGCAAGGTGAACTATGTTAAGCCAATCCCCACTGCACGTGGTCATGTCAACTATGTTTCTGCTGAAGAAGCCTATGAGGATCCTAACGTCGTCCTTGGTACGCTTCTCGTAAACTGCCATCCGGCATCTGTTCTTTTCGATACTGGAGCATCCCATTCGTTCATATCTGAAAGCTATGCTCGATTGCACAACATGACTTTTTGTGACATGCCTACTTCCATGGTTATTCAAACTCCTGGTTCAAAGTGGCAGACCTCTAGGGTAAGCCATGGAAATGAAATCCTTGTCGATAGACTTGTTTTCCTTGCATCCTTAATCGCTCTCAAGTCCTCGGACATAAATATCATTTTGGGTATGGATTGGATGACAACCCATTACGCCAAAATTGACTGTTTTACTAGGACCGTTCAACTTACACACCCATCCGGCAAGATAGTTAATGTCTTGACTCGAATGGCTGAACGTCAGCTCTACTCTCTTAATGCCAGCCCTCTACCAGAACTCGAAGATATCCCGGTAGTCCGTGACTTTCCGGATGTTTTTCCAGAAGAACTGCCAGGAGTTCCACCTGACAGAGATGTCGAGTTCGTGATAGATCTTATTCCTGGAACTGTCCCAATCTCTAGGAGACCTTATAAGATGGCACCACTAGAATTAGTTGAGCTAAAGAAACAACTCGATGAGTCCTTGCAAAAGGGTTTCATCCGTCCTAGCTCTTCCCCTTGGGCTTGCCCCGTCCTCTTCGTCAAGAAGAAGGATGGAACGGAGCGGATGGTTGTAGACTACCGACCTGTCAATCTGGTCACCATAAAGAACAAGTATCCGCTTCCCAGGATCAACGACCTGTATGATCAGCTCGCTGGATCCTCAGTCTTCTCTAAGATGGATTTGAGGTTGGGCTACCATCAAATCAAAATCAAGAACGGGGACATTCCTAAAACGGCTTTCGTTACTCGTTATGGCCAATACGAGTACACCGTCATGTCCTTCGGATTAACAAATGCCCCAGCTACCTTTTCTCGGTTAATGAATTCTATATTCATGGAGTACCTGGATAAATTCGTCGTGGTATACCTCGATAATATACTCATTTTCTCCAAGAACAAGGAAGATCATGCCGAGCATTTAAGGCTGGTATTGACGAAACTTCGAGAGCACCGCCTTTATGCCAAATTCTATAAATGTGAATTTTGGTTACCAGAAGTAACCTATCTAGGTCATGTAATCTCTGGCAAGGGTATTGTTGTCAATCCCGAGCGAGTTCAAGCCGTCCTTGATTGGACTCCCCCTGAATCGGTCAAGCAAGTTAGGAGTTTTCTTCGCTTAGCGAGCTATTGCCGACGTTTCGTCGAGAACTTCTCCAAGGTTGCTAAACCTCTAACCGAACTCCTCAAGAAAGATAAAAAGTTTGAGTGGACCCCACAGTGCGAGTCCAGTTTTCAGGAACTGAAAAGACGCCTGACATCTGCACCTGTACTGGTACCACCAGATTTTTCCAAGGACTTTATAATCTATTGCGACGCCTCGCGACAAGGACTGGGTTGCATTCTCATGCAAGATCGTCAAGTGATTGCATACGCATCCCGACAGTTGCGTCCACATGAGGATAACTATCCTACTCATGATTTAGAGCTTGCAGCTGTAGTCCATGCACTCAAAACATGGCGACATTACCTTCTTGGTAATCGCTGTGAAATTTTCACTGATCACCAAAGCTTGAAATATAGCTTCACCCAACCAGATCTAAATCTCAGACAAAGACGTTGGGTTGAGTTGCTCACCGACTACGATTTGGGAATCACTTATACTCCTGGAAAGGCCAATGTCATGGCTGATGCACTAAGTCGTAAGTCTTATTGTAACAATTTAATGTTACAACAAAATCAACGACTTCTCCACGAGGAATTTCGTAAGCTTAACCTTCACATTGTTCCTCGAGGATTCCTTTCCACCTTGGTGGCGAAACCTACCCTTTTGGATCAAATCATAGTTGCCCAGCGGTATGATAAAGGCATATCTCGGATCAAGGAGAACATCGCTAGCGGACTCGCTAGAAGTTTCTCTATGGATGATCGAGGTGTAGTGTACTTTGAGAACCGCTTGGTGGTGCCCAAGAAACCACAACTACGACAACTGATTCTCAAGGAGGCTCATGAATCTCCTCTCACGATTCATCCCGGTAGTACCAAAATGTATCAAGACCTACGTCAAAGATTCTGGTGGACTAGGATGAAGAGAGAAATCGCTCAGTTCATTGCTAACTGCGACGTTTGTCGTCGAGTTAAAGCAGAGCATCAACGGCCTGCTGGCACCCTTCAACCTCTAGCTATTCCTGAATGGAAATGGGATAAAGTCGGTATGGACTTCATTACCGGGTTTCACAGGTCCAGGAAAGGGAATAATGCTATCTTCGTCGTTATCGACCGCCTCTCTAAAGTAGCTCACTTCCTGCCTGTTCGGGAGAGTATTACCGCTAGCCAGCTAGCAGACTTATATATCTCTCGAATAGTATCACTACATGGTGTACCGTTGGAGATTAACTCAGACCGTGGAAGTCTTTTCACTTCACGATTTTGGGAAAGTTTCCAGAACGCTATGGGGACTCATCTCTCTTTCAGTACTGCCTTCCATCCGCAGTCAAGTGGTCAAGTGGAACGAGTCAATCAAATTCTGGAAGACATGCTTCGAGCCTCTGTCATTTCTTTCGGTATGGATTGGGAAAAGTGTCTTCCATTTGCCGAATTCGCTTATAACAATAGTTATCAAGCCAGCTTGGGTAAAGCTCCCTTCGAAGTTCTATATGGACGAAGGTGTCGAACACCTCTTAACTGGTCAGAAACCGGCGAAAGACAATTCTTTGGCCCGGATATGATTCAGGAAGCAGAGGAACAAGTTCGCATCGTTCGTGAGAGATTGAAAACAGCCCAGTCTCGCCAAAAGAGCCAATATGATAGTCATCATAAGGCTGTGACTTTTGAAGTCGGCGATAAGGCTTACCTTTGGGTTACTCCTCTTAAGGGAACCCATCGCTTCGGTATCAAAGGCAAATTGGCCCCTCGTTTCATCGGTCCTTTTCGCATTCTTGCCAAACGAGGAGAAGTTGCCTACCAATTGGAACTACCTCCGCACCTCTCCAGAGTTCATGATGTTTTCCACGTTTCCCAACTCAGGCGTTGCTTCTCGGATCCTATCCGCGGAGTGGACCACGAAACGCTTGATCTCCAAGACAATCTCACATATCGAGAATACCCCATTCGTATTCTTGATCAAACTGAGCGCACCACTCGACGCCACAATATCAAGTTTCTCAAGGTTCAATGGTCACATCATTCCGAGAGTGAAGCCACTTGGGAAAGGGAGGATCGTCTTCGACTTGAGTACCCCACCCTCTTTCCGGAGGAACTCGAATCTCGGGACGCGATTCTTTTAAGTGGGGGTGAGTTGTGAGATCCCTAGCTAACCCTTGCTTTAGTACCTGACTAGAGTGTGCATCATGTTTACTTTCAAAGAAACTTGAAATGGGATTAACAGAAACCCCAGCACCCCTCCCCTAACAACTAGGGTTTGATAAAATATTTTCCAATGTACCCAAAATGCTCTTCAAAATGTTCATCATTTCTGCTTTGGTCTTAAACCTCTGCCAAAAATGGTGCACATTTTCTAGGACAATCTAGGGCTTTGGATTAATTCATATGGTAATTGAATTTGGGCATTTAAATATTAGTAAATATTTTAAATGCTCAAATAATCATGAACTATAATGTTTCCTACTGTTCATATTATATACAGCAGGTATGACAAGTGTCATGAGTTATAAAAATGTTTAGGCATTTTTATTAATTGAACAAAGCTGCAAAAGAAATGTAACAGAATAGAAAATAGGAAAAGGAAAATAGGAAGAAGTACTTACCTCGGCCCAGCCCTGTAGCAAGCCGGCCCAGCCCACCAGCCCTCCTCCTGTCGTCTTGCTCCTCGCGCCAGAAGGACGCGTGCGTGGCCGCCGCGCGCCGGCACGCGCCCGGCCACCTCCAGGCTGCGTGCCTGCCTCCCCGATGGCCTGGATGACTCCACGAGTCGACACGCAGCTGCCCCGACCGCTCTCACTTCTCCCCCCTCGTCTCCTTCGCCCTCCCCTGGCTCTCTCTTCTCCATCACCGAGCCGCCGTCGCCGCCGCTCGCCGTAGCCGCACTCAGAGCCACCCCCTCGCCCCGTGAGTGTGTCCAGAGGATCCGCCGCGTCGTCCTCTTCCTCCTCGCTGAGCCACGAGCCACCGGAAGCCCTGCAACGACCCCACGCCGTCGTCCCCTTCCTCGGATCGCCGGAGTACCTCGCCGCCGTTACGAAGCTACAGCGCGTCCCCGACCCCGCCGTCGAGCTCATTAGCACCGTAGTGAGCTTCTACGTCGAACCCCTCCTTCCTCCGTTCCTCTTGCACCGTGTAGCCGCCGTTCTGTTGATCACCGAAACGCACCGCCGCCGTGCTCGCCGCCGACGATGCTCCGGTGACCTTTTGGTCACGGGCAGCCGTCCATCGCACTCACCGCAGCCCGTAGATGCGAACGGTGCTACGCACGCATCGCCTAGGCCCCTGCAGCCGCATCCCCACACACGCCCGACGCCGGTCGCCGCCGTCGAGCTTGTTGTCGTCGACTCCGGCCACCCCAGGTCCGGCGACCACCTCCATCCGATGCGGAAGAGCAAGGGCTCTCCAACGCACCCAACCACAGCTCGAACCGTGCACCACAGACGTTTTCCGAGGCACGCCGCCGCGTTTGGCCTCGCCGGCGGCTAAACGCCGGCGAGTTTGACCTGTTTTGACCACGGGTTTGACCCCCTGGGTCAATGACATGTGGGCCCTGCCCGCAAGTCAAACTCAGTTTAGGTGTTAAGTTAATTTTAATTAGTTAATTAGTTTAGTCACTGACATGTGGGCCCTGGCCCCACTGACAGCTAATTAGTTTTAGTTAACTCTAATTAACTCAGTTAATTAGCTGTGACACTGACATGTGGGACCCACTGGTCAGGTTTGACCTGGACTGGCCCTGTTGACTGGCTGACGTCAGCATGATGCCATGCTGACGCAGTAAAGGTTTTTCTGGGTTTTTTTTAGATTTAAATTAATTCAGGAAATTCCATAAAATACCTAAAACTTCTAAAAATCATATAAAATCAACCATAGCTCAGATGGAAAAGATTTATATATGAAAAATGATCAGAAAAATCCAATCTATCTAATGGCACTAGTTTCATGCATGTTTGAACAAGTTAACTTGCTGTATATATCAAAAACATGATAATGCACTTATTCAAATACTAGTTTGAACTTCAATTTGAATCCTTGATTCAAATATGTTCAAACCCCTCTGGTCTTAGTTGCATTAGCCAACACACATGCATCTTGCCATGTCATAAACATGCATCATATTGTTGCATTTGTTTGTTAATGTTTGTATCGTCGGTATTTCCTGTGTTAGGTCCTGCTCCCGAGGATACTGCTGCGTATCCAGTTGAAGAGCAGTACCCGACAGCTACCTTGTCAGGCAAGCAATCATTGATCATTCCGATACAAACCCAATCTTCTCGCTTCTGCTCTCTTTACTGCATTAAGGCAACAGCGCGTGAACTACTACTTGCTGCGGTAGTTGAACCCTATTCCCTTGCATGACCTGTCATTGCCACAGTAAATAGTTGAAACCCACTAGTATGTGTAGGAGTTGATTGAGCCATGTGATGTGTGATCCACCATGCTATTTGCTTATGTTGCCTGCTATGCTTAGAGTTGTGTCTGGTCTGGTTCATCTGGGTGATGGGTCAGAGTGAAATGATCTTACCAATAAGAAAAGGAAGTGTGGAATACTTTTGGTAAAGGTATCGATGAAAGGCCATGTAGGAGTACATGGTGGGTTGTTTCATTGGAATCGTCCATAGGACCCGAGATCTGTATGTGTGGTTCAAGTTACAGCTACTACCATGCATTGGGATCCTTAATTGACCCTCTCGGCTTATTAATTACCCTTGATCTCTGTCCAGGAGTTGCAACTAGTTTCTGGTGTTTATAGCTTACTGGAGGTCATGCACAACGCTGACCCTCGGGGTGGGTTGTGATGCGACAGGTACGTGGCACGGTGTACCGGTTGCCCGTTTGGTGACTCGATAACCCTGTACACATCGTTTGGGGCCGTGAGCGACACCCCGGCCGGATCTCCCCACGGATGGAACCCAAATAGGCGATAAACCTGGACGAGAGACTTGTGTAGTTAGTCAGGTCGTGGCCGACACCCCCGCTGGGCTTCCGCTTGAAGGTTGCCGAGTACACGCCGAGTAAACGGCAATAAGTGGTGGAAGCGTGTGTGAAGAAGTACATACCTGCAGGGTTATCAAACTATTCGAATAGCCGTTGTTCGCGGTACGAACTACTTGGTTACTCTTACAGTTCATAGACAAGTTGATGGATACTACTAAAAGCCTCAAGATAAGCGTGAGTGCCGTGGATGGCCCTTCCGTAGGATGAAGGAAGAGGATCCTCGGTAGTGTATTGACGTGGTGATTAGAGGACTCGTGTTCGTAATAACATCTTGCAATCTGTTGGAAGTTGTAGTATAGGTTAGCCAAGGTCAAAGCTGGCATTCTGCTATAAACTCCACTACCCCCTTTGATAATGTTGCATGTATGATAGGTTCTGTGGTAAGACTTGCTGAGTACCTTTGTACTCATGTTTGCTTAATAACTGTTGCAGAGGAGAACCTTGCCCCTGCTGATGGGTTCTACATAGACGTTGACGTCGACGAGTAGCTTGACACCCAGACGGTGATCTGGAGCTTGTGAAGGGCCTTGTAGATAGTCAGGCTACACCAAGCCTGTTTTATTTTCTAAGTTGTCTGTACTCAGACATGTAGCTTCCGCTTGTGCTTGTATGACTGTATGACTTGAGTGTTGGGTCATGTGACCCCTACCTGTATGACTATGTTATGTATGGCTCTTGGAGCCTTTTAAATAAAGTACTTTGAGTCATAGAGTTCTGTTGTGATGCAATGTTTTATTTGCACATATTGAGCATATTGCGTGTATGATTGAAATGCTTGGTATGTGTGGGATCCGACACCTAGTTGTTTTCCTTTGGTAGCCTATCTTACAGGGAAATGCCTCCTAGTGATTCCAATGAGCCTTGGTAGCTTGCTACTGCTCGGAACACGTAGGCTGGCCGGCATGTGTCCTTCTTCGTTCCTGTGTCTGTCCCTTAGGGGAAATGTCATGCGTTGTTCCTTTAAGTCCATGTAGCTTGCTACGACTTGGGTTCATACGTTGATGACCGACACGTTCGTTGCTGGGTCATGGATGCCTGTCTCTGTAATTTAGTGCCACTTTTGGATTATAACTAGCCATGTCGGCCCGGGTTCTATGTCATATGGATGCTAGCGACACTGTCATATACGTGTGCCAAAATGCGCAAACGGTCCCGGGCCAGGTAAGGTGGCACCCGTGGGGTTACCGTGCGTGAGGCCGCAAAGTGATATGACGTGTTACAGCTAGATCGGTGTGACTTAGGATCGGGGTCCTGACACTTATCATGCACAACACTGATGCCAACATGTAGAGCACTTCGAGACGAACATTTCGATATATCATATGCGCGAAACGGAGCTACGAGCATGAAGTTATGACATCATGAAGAGGGCATGTTAACTCAGATCTGGGACTTAGAGAAAATTACCCCCCCCCCGAGAAAAGTCAACGGGACGGAGGGATCCGGGATGAGTAGATCCGGCTCGGGACACGGCATTTGGATTGTCGGGCCGGTGGATCTGATCCCGCCTAGATCAATTCAGGATCCGGTCGGAGACGAAGAAAAATGGCGAAGCGGCACCGGCGGACGTCGGACGGCGGCCCGACGACGGCTTCGGCGGCCGGAGTGTGCGGGGACGGCAGAGAGCAGGGCCGGTGGCGGCGACCAAGGCAGCGGTCGTCAGGCATCGGTCGACGTGCGCGCGGGGCGGAAGAAGTGGCGGCGGTGGCGGGAACGCGGTGGCGCGCGCGGTCCTGACGGCGAGGCACAGACCCGATGCGGCGGCTGCGGTCGCTGCCGGCTACGGTCGGTGCCAGCGGTGGCCGGCGGGTGCGTCGGCCGGCGAGCGAGCCGCGGGTGGAAGCGGATGGGCGTTGGGAATGGCGCGGGGCAATGTGGGCCGAGGGAGCCCGGACCAGGCTCGGGCGGGCCGGCCGGCGGGGAAGTGGGCGTGGGGACTCGGCCAATGGTGGCTTGCCACATGGCGGCGGAGGAGCAGGGCGGACACGTTCGGCCGGGTCGAACGTGTCTGGCGGCGCGGAGGAGGAGCTCGGGCTAGGGTTTGCTCGAAATTTCGGGGAAGAGGGTCTATTTATAGATTCTGGGAGCTAGGAGAGTCCAGATGAGGTGCGGTTTTCGCCCACACGATCACGATCCAACGACCGAGAGAATGGATGTGGTTAGGATGGGCTTGTGGGCTGTTGTGGAGGGGTGCTGGGCCAAAAGAGAGAGGGCTTCCGCGGAGAACGCGGTTAACCGTTGGAGTATCAAACGACCTCCAAACGAGAAGAAATTTGACAGACGGTCTACACGCACTATAACAACAACGCACGACAACTCCCGCCTCATTCCGAGAACGGTTTTCGGCCACTTACAAAAGGATGACTCGGAGGTGCCACGGGCATGTGTGTGATTGTTGGAATTCGAAACGGACAACGGAGATGATGCAACTACACACGGATGCAAATGAGACTATGCCAATGCAATGCACATAATGAAAATGACATGGTGACATGCAACACACGCACAAGGCAAAAACGAAGAAACCCGAAATGAAGGATCATCCCAAAATGGAATAGATTAAGTCAATGAAGAATATATTGCCATATAAGGGTGTTTTACATCTGGGTGTTACAAACTCTTCTCCACTACAAAAAGATCTCGTCCCGAGATCTAGTACTGAAAGAAAGCGGGATACTCGGAACGGAGGTGATCTTCTCGTTCCCATGTAGCTTCTCGGTCGGTACGGTGTGACCACTTCACTTTCAAGAATTCGATGGACTTGTTGCGGGTCTTGCGCTCAGTTTCTTCAAGGATAGCAACGGGGTGCTCACGATAAGACAAGTCTTGTTGAAGATCAATCTTTTCGAAAGGAATGGTGCGTTCAGGTGTCTTGAAGCACTTGCGGAGTTGTGACACGTTAATCACATCGTGCACATTTGCAAAGTTGGAGGGAAGCTCGAGTAGGTAGGCTAGATCGCCTCTTTGCCAATTATCTTGAAAGGGCCCACGTATCTTGGAGCAAACTTGCCCTTGATACCGAACCTCTGAGTGCCCTTTATGGGAGAAACACAGAGATAGACATGATCTCTAATGTACAAAGCCAAATCTTGGTGTTTTCTGTCATAATAGCTCTTCTGGCGCGATTGCGCGGCTTTGAGATTATCACGCATGCCTTTGCACATCTCTTCGGCCTCTGAGATCAAATCATTACCAAGGAGTTGACGTTCACCAGTCTCGGACTCGTTGAGAGGGGTACGTCACTTCTTGCCATAGAGAATTTCAATCGGTGCTTTGCCTGCACTTGCTTGGAAGCTGTTGTTGTAGGAGAACTCCGCAAATGGAAGGCAGTCTTCCCATTTCATACCGAAGGATATTACACATGTCCTAAGCATATCTTCAAAAATTTGGTTCACTCTTTCGACTTGACCACTAGTCTGAGGGTGAAAAGCTGTGCTGAAGCGAATCTTGGTACCCATAGCTAACTGGAAGGAATCCCAAAATTTGGATGTGAACAAGCTTCCATGATCTGAGGAGATTACTTGAGGGATACCATGCAAAGAGACAATTCTGGAGGTGTACAGCTCTACCAGTTGTGCTGCGTTGATGGATTCCTTGACTGGAAGGAAATGAGCCACTTTGGTGAGCTTATCAATCACCACAAGGATGGCGTCGTTTCCTCGCTTGGACTTGGGAAAACCGATGAGGAAATACATCACAATGTGATCGAATTTCCACTCGGGAATAGGTAGATGTTGCAGGAGACCGGCTGGACCTTGATGCTCTGCCTTCACTCTTCTCAAGACATCACACCCGTTCACAAATTGTGCAATTTCTCTTTTCATGCGAGTCCACCAATATGATTGCTTGAGGTCATGGTACATCTTGGAGCTTCCTGGATGTATCAAGAGGAGCGAGTCATGTGCTTCGTTCATTATGAGCTTTCTAAGATGTAATGCTTGGATAATTAGGCTACCGTAAAACTTCGCTAATGATGCCACGTCACCTCGATTACTGTTGCTAATCTCGCGTTGGATCAAAACTGTTCAAATTCAAAATTTAAATTTAGCAAACAGTAAAAGTTTTCAAAACATTAAAACAAAAATATTTGGTGTGTGACAAATATTGCGTAGGTATTTACGGAGAAGGAACCACACTTTTACCGGATGCCTAAATATTTAAAAATAAAATAAAACAGAAAGGAAATAAATAAAAAGGAAAATAACAAAAAACAGAAAAACTAAAACTAACAGAAAAAGAAAAGAAAAGGACGGCCCAACCCCACTGGGTTAGGGCCCACCCCACTCGTCCATAACCCTCCCTGGGCACCCAATCCCTAGCCCACCGACACCCCATCCCCCCTCGCTCTGGATCTGGATCAGGATCGACCCAATCCCCTCGCCCCGGCGCCTGGGCTAGACGCCATCCCCGTCGCCTCCTCGCCGGAGCACCATCAACGGACACCGCCGACCATCTCTGCCATCGTCTTCGTCTCCTCCCCGAACGGCTTCTTCGAGCCTCGCCGCCCCAGATTCACTGCAGCGCTGGTGAGGCCCTTGGCCATGGCCTCCCTCTTCCCTCCCCGTCCCCGTCATACATCCCGACCACCACATCGTCGCTCGCACTCACCACGGCCGCGCCTCATCCGTGCCCACGGCCTGGCTCGCCCCCGCCGCGGTCCCCGCTCCCTCACGACGTCACCACTCCCGTGCAGACCGCGCCCGCTGCTGCCGCTCCAGCCTTACCTCACGACTGCCTTGCCCGGCGCCACAGCCGCTTCCGCACGCCACGGCGAGTGCCCTCGCCTGCTAGCTAGCGCGCCCAGTCGAGCCAGTCGCCACTCGCGCCACCTGCGGGAGCTGCTACCCCTCCGCGCTCCAGCCATCACCACCGCTCGCCGCACAGGCTCCGCCTCGCTCCCTTCTCTGCGGCCCCGCTACTCCCCGTGCACGCCCGTAACGCTGACCACGCGCCCGCGACCCCCTCCCTCTCTCTGCTGCTGTTGTTACTGCTGCGAGACGCTGCCAACGTCCGCCCTCCGCCGCCCAGCCACGCGCACCGCCCTGCTTCGCCCCACCGCGCCCGCGCTGACCCCGCCCAAGCGCCGCCTACAACTGCAGCGGCCAGCCGGCGCGCGGCGCCGCCGAGCACGCCCCGGCACCGGCGCCCAGCCGTGCTCCCTCGGCCTCGCCCGGGTCGGGCGACAGCAGCGCCTAGCGCCCGGTTCGCCTCGTTAGAGCGTGCCCGCTAAGGGCCACTGGCCCAATGACAGGGGGCCCCACGGCCGAGAACGAAATTAAAAAAAGGGATTAATAAATATATAATAATAATAATAATAATAATAATAATAATAATAATAATAAATGTTTTAGTTAATAATTAATTAATTACTTAATTAACTTAATTAATTCCGTTTAGAATAACCTAAACACTAATTAACTTAATTAACTATTAATTATCTAAACAGTCAATGACTTGCAGGACCCACACGTCAGTTAGATGAGTCAACGCCCTTGTTGACTTCGGACGTCATGCTGATGCAATAATACAATTTTCGAATTTATTTAATAAATAATAAATTAGAAAATGATTTAAAACTTTAAAAATTAATATAAAATTATCCGTAACTCGGATGAAAACACTTTGTACATGAAAGTTGCTCAGAATTTCGAGACGAATCCGAATACGCAGACCGTTCATCAACCACACGTCCCTAGCATACCGAACATGCAACTTTCCCCCTCTGTTTCATTGCCCGATAACACGAAACACAGGGAATACTTTCCCGGATGTTTCCCCCCCTTCGCCAGTATCACCCGGTACTGCGTTAGGGCACACCTAACACCGTTACATGTCATGTCATGCATCGTCATGCATCTGTTTGCATTGTATTCATTGTTTCTCACTACAGGAATCAGGCATTTTGCCGTCAGTACGTTACAGACGGCAAAGAAAGGATTACAGACGGCAAATTATTTGCCGTCAGCCCATGACGGCAAAATATGTAGGCAACCTCAAAATAGGCAAAGTCTCATTTTGCCGTCAGTCCAACGTCGAGATGACGGCAAAAAATTTGCCGTCTGTGAAGACATTTTGCGGTCAGCCAGAATTCCTACACGGCAAAAAAAAAGAAAAATAGACGGAACGCCCATCCACCGGACGGCGTGAGTTCTTTTTGCCGTCAGGCTAATGGTAACCCAGACGGCAAACTACGAATTTTTTGCCGTCAAGTGCGGGACTACAAGACGGCAAAGCCACCACCTTTTTGCTGGCAGCGTATACTATACCAGACGGCAAACTTGCTATATCTTTGCCGTCATCTACTTTTGCATAGACGGCAAACCCTTCTCACAGGCTGTACACTAGGGCGCCACGTGTCCTTTTTTGCCGTCATGAACATGACGGCAAAGAGGCTGCACTCTTTTTATTTAAAAACAAAAATCAGTAATGATTCCTGACACATATAGATAAATAGAAAATTGACAGTAGATATAGACAATGAACACGAGAATACATATAGACAATATAACACAATGAACACGAGAATACATATAGACAATATAACACAGCAATGATTCCTCGCACATATAGCACAGTTCATATACATATCCATATAGCACAGTCCATAACACATCCATATATATATCCATATAGCACAGTCCATAACACATCCATATATATATCCATATAGCACAGTCCATAACACATCCATATATATATCCCCATATAGCACAGTCCATAACACATCCATATAGCACAGTCCATATATAAATGTTTCATAGCATATGAATATGTATAGCAGGCATCACTACATAATATTTCGCATATATATACAGCAGGCATCACTACATAATATTTCGCACTACGATAAATGTCTTCATGCCCATATCATAGTCCAAAAGAGGATCCATATGGCAACCTACAAGAAGAAATCATGCACATATGTCAAATTTTGGCACAACAATAAAATAAAGGGCTACGTGTCCACAATAACAAAATAAGGTGCTTTAAATCATGAAGATGTCAAATATACAAAAGAAAGTACTCGAAGACCCAACAAAATAAATAGTGATCCATATCACACCATATTCATATTCCATTGCAAGTTCCCACAAAAATAGCTTCTAGCCCATATGGAGTTTCTTTAACACTTGTCAAATTTTGAAGATTTCAAATTTAACACTCTAAATCACAAAGAACTTCATGAATGGTCTCTAGTTATAAGTTTGATCTTCAAATGGTTCAAATGGTGATAAATCAACACTTGCAAGTTTCTAAATCATGAAGATCTCTAAGTCATGATAATAAGTAGAAATGGTATGGTTCAAATGGTCTTCAAGTGGTCTCTAAATCATCGTGTGATACAAATGGTTTGATATAAGTTCAATTCAATTTAACATACTAAACAATGAAGAAAATATATAGCTTCAATAATGGTCTCTAAATACATAGCTTCAGGTGGTCTCTAAATCATAAATATATAGCTTCAGGTGGTCTCTAAATCATAAATACATAGCTTCAAATGGTCTCTAAATCAAGAAAATATATAGCTTCAATAATGCATAGCTAATGGGTCAAATGTACTTGTCAGTTTCTAGATCATGGGCATATGTCCATATGTCACTAAATTATGAAGATGTTCAAGTGGTCTCTACTTGTAAATGAGATATGGAGGCACTAACCGTAGTAGATCTCAAAGATGCAGAGAACCATCAAGGTTATTGCCACCTAAGCCAGGAGCATGTGAAGATCCAGCATTATTCGATCCATGGGTCGATGGATACTGCATGAAGCATTACATGGTTAGCATGACACTCGGACAAAGAAATGCAATAATGATCCTTGCAAGTATTTTAGTTAACTAACCGTAGAGCGTGGAGTAAAGGCAGACATATCGAAAGCGGGCATACCATTCTGGGTGCAATAAGCCTGCAAATTATGTTAAAGAGGAGTGAAAGTTAAGTACGGGTAGTAAAAGACTACATGTGCTAACTATTAAGGAATTGTGCTTGGCTATTAAGGAACTAACTGTAAACATCTGAAAGTTTTGAGTATTTTGTGCCCACAACGCCTGTTGTGTCCTCTCATCAGCCAGTCGCCTCTCCTCCGCCCTCTCTGCCGCCCTCTCCTCCGCCGCCAGTCGCCTCTCCTCCGCCCTCTCCTCCGCCCTCTCCGCCGCCGCCCGTCGCCTCTCCTCTGCCAACTTCTCCTCGAGTAGAGACTACAGAATATGGGGTCGCAATTGCATCTTCAAATCCAGCATTATGTAAGAATTAGAAAAATCATAGGTAGAAAGACTATTATAGAATACCTCCATCTCAGCCCTTGCCGGAGTCGCGCGTTGACATACAAAAGATTTTGGCAGACCTAGCCGAGCCTTGTACTCAGGTAGAGTGCGAGTGGAGGACCTAGGAAACATGTCTCCTCCAATCGCTTCCTTGCCATGCTTCCTTCCCTCTCCAGCGATCATAACCAACTCGTGGTCAAGGGGCTCCGATGTCACATCATAGTCGGGCCCTCTCAGCTTTGTTGCCACCTCTTTAAGTTTGGTCAGCCGATTGTAGGCGGTCTTGTTGGTGTACGCAGACGATGTGTCAGACGGGTCATATGGTGTGGCTTTTCTGTACGATGCCTTATGGGCCAGAGCATACCCAACGAAAAGGTTGGGCTCCGGAACCTTGTGGTAACGCCCCTGCAACCAAACCAACATCATTAGAATTTCATCACAAGGATTGGCAACATGTATGACAAGAAAGAACTTATGAAGAACAAATCAATGGGAGGAAAGATGTACCCATATTTTCTTGAATCCCTTGAGGTTCAAGTTGCCTTGATGGTGTGGTGGATAAATCATTGCCTTTCGCCGATTTTTGTAATCGACGTGTTTCAACATATACTCTTTAGAACACCAGTAGTCCACAATTCGCTCCCAACACCCCCCCTTATCAGCACACCATCTAGGAGTAACCTAATTGATCATTTGCATCTCATATAAGTCAAAAGAAATGAGTGCCGGCAAATTGAGGAAATAACAAGGATGAACATGATTTATTTACCTGCATGTACTCGTCCTTGTGAAGAAAGATTTTCGTAGCTGGTTTCTTAGTAGACATCTTATAGCCCTGAGATGCCTTATAAGAACGGACGGCAATAATGCGTGCATCATAGAACATATTGCGCACAAGCTTCTTACAATGAATGTTGACATTCCTTTGTGCCTCCTCCAACTTCCCATCCTCGCATCTATAGAAATCCTGCAAATACACATGAGATTAAACGAGATTAGAAATTAACTAGCTATGGATTATATATATGCAATGTGTGAACTAAACTTAATGATTACCCAAAGTTCAGCAAAGACCCGCTCGGCTTTGTTGTGAACCTCGATGTTGTTGAATGTACCAACATCCTCACAGGCTTTGTAGTGGTCCCAAGTCGATGCTACCTCCGGAACATTGCCCTCCCCTGGCAAAGTAACCATGCCAGGGAAATGCTCCTTAAGGAGGATCCCAATGGTCATGTTCACGTGTCGGTACTTACCCGCCTCCTCATCTCCAACTTCCGTCCAACCGCTACATAGCGAGACGCCAAAGTTATGAGCAATTGTTGCATACATTGAAGGTAGAAAAATGGGAAGCCAAAGTTAGTTACCTTACTCCATATGGAGTAATGCACGGCCTTTTCCCGACAGGTTTCTCTTGTTTCGGGAGCCTTGATGCACCACGCAGGAACACAGACCGACCCTCGGGAACTGCAATTAAACCATCACCCTCCTCCTCCCCGTCATCAGGCACGGGGGAGTGAGACATCGGCTCGTCCTCAAGCACGGGGGAGTGAGACACAGGCTCGTCCATCCGTTCCTCCTCAGACACAGGGGAGTGAGACACAAGCTCATCCATCTGTTCCTCCTCAGACACAGGAGAGTGAGGCATCGGCTCGTCCACCCGTTCCTCGTCAAGTGGTGTCACGGCAGGTGGTGGCGAGCGAGGCCGAACCGGGTTTCTCTTAGCCTTTCCTCCACGTCCACCTCTTCCTCGGCCTCTTCCTCGAGGATGCTGAGCATGAGAGGGTGCATCGGGAGGATCGGCCAGAAAACTGGTGAGCAGATTTCTCGCTATCTTGAGTGGGGCCTTCTCTGTCGTAGCACTAGCAGCCCTTTTTCGATGCGGGCCCACCATGCTTCACTCACCTGCTACGACAAATAGTAAAGCAATTAGTATGAATACAACATTATAGTTCAAATAAATAAGCATAAGTTCAAAGAAAATATGGAATGAGAATCACTAAGACAATTATAGTACAAATACAACACTATTGCTCAAATAAATAAGAAAAAGTTCAAAATATTATAAATTCAACATTACAGCATGTTCGGGATAATGGTAAGGCAACTAGTACAAAAACAACATTACAATTTTACATTACAACTAAAAATAGTCGGGATCATCTGGATCACAATCTGCATCTTCTTCCTCTTCTGCTTCCTCGTCATCATCAGTATCACGCGTGTCGTCAACACTGTCATCGGAGTGTTGGCCGTCATCGTCAACATCATCGGCAATGCCTTGACATAACCGCTCAAGCATTGATAGGTCTTCCACGTTCGTAACCTCTTCTTCTTCCTCATCTGCTTCTTCTTCTTCTTCATCATTGTCAATGTGTACTTCCGTGCGTGGATGGATGTTGTGACGGCCTCTAGGCCCATGTTCTTGGAAGAATTCTCCATCATATGTGTCGGGGTCAATGTGAGGTTGATAATCCTCTTCACTTGGGGAACATTTTTTAACACGTGGCGGCACATCATACACGACATCCCAACCCTTAAGATGCGCCTTCTTTTGGCATGCATACTTGAGATAGAAAACTTGCGTCGCCTGTTGAGCCACAATATAGACATCCTCGCATTCCAATTTGCTGTCTTGTCGAATTTCGACTTGCCCAATATCATCTCTCCGCCTAACCTTCTCCGGATCGAACCAATGGCATTTGAAGACAATGACTTTTGGAGGATTTGCCCCAAAGTAATGCAGTTCATATATTTCATCAAGTCTTCCATAATACTCGACTCCATTGCAAATAGCCGACACTCCGGTGTTTTTTGATTTTAGATCGGCCCGACATTCCTCGTTCTCATGTGTGCGGAAGCGATACCCATTGATGTCGTATTTATCGAATGTACCGACCTTATAGTCAAAGCCATTAGCAATTTGTTTCAACTCTTTGTCCAATATTGACGTACCCTACAAGTTCAAGTGGGAAGGATCGGTGTATTAGTCACACGTAATACCAACTTAAGTTCTTCCATAATAAGAAGTATATATACCTTTCCTTTGAACCAAGAAATGAAACCGTAATTCCCGTCTGTGTTGCCAGCAAGAAGCTCATACTCTTCGAGTGAATCAAGTTCGACCGCTCCATTTGAGAATTGAGCAACGAATTCACTGAGCAATGAGAAATGAGAGTACTTAGCCACAAACATATGAGTAATCTTACATGATGTACCAATCACTTACTCAATGTATGGCCGCACTTCTTTTAGGTTGGTGAGGATATACAACGTAAGAGAGCTCCACTCTTTCATAGCCAAACTCTTATTTGAACCAGAAGCACCAACAGATCCGAGTTGCCCTTTGAAGAGGCTGAGCTTGGATTCATGTTTGGGGTCGCCAGTATTGTAAAGGGACTTCACATTATGCAAGCTTGGAATATTGGCCGCATAGCGTGATGTCGTGAAGTTTTTCACCTCTTCCGCCAAGAATGCCTCAGCTATGGATGCTTCAATTCTACTTTTATTTCTACATTTAGCTCGAAGAGTCTTTTGCATTCTCTCAAGTCCATAGCACCAACGATTCTGCACAGGGCCACCCAATCTTGCCTCAGAAGGGAGGTGTAAAATCATATGTTCCATCGGATTAAAGAAGCCTGGTGGAAATATCTTCTCTAGCTTGCAGAGCAACTCGGGTGCCCGTTTTTCCATGTCATCTATCACAGTGGGAGATACTTCTTTAGCACAAAGAACACGAAAGAAATAGCTCAGCTCTGCCAATACTTCCCAATCGTCCTCAGGGATATAGCCTCGAATCATCACTGGCATTAACCGCTCAAGCCATATGTGCCAATCATGACTCTTCATCCCGTTGAGCTTCAATTTATCAAGATTCACTGCCCTCATTAGATTCGCTGCATACCCATCGGGGAACAACAAAGTTTTGAACCACATGAGTATCTCCTTCTTTTGTTCCCTTGTAAGAACAAACCTAGCCCGTGGCGTCGTCCAATTCTTCCGGCCTATGGGTTGCCGCAAGTTTTGTTCGGGTCTATCACATAGCTTCATCACATCTAGTCTAGCCTTAGTATTGTCCTTCGTCTTCTCAGCAATGTTGAACAATGTGCCAAAAATGGCCTCGGCGATATTCTTTTCAGTGTGCATTACATCAATGTTATGTGGAAGCTCGAGCTGGTGGAAGTAGGGGAGATCCCAGAGGCATGGCTTATGAGTCCAGGCGTGTTCTTCATTATATCCCAAGAAATACCCTGGACGGTTGGGATCAGGTTGGAGAGCGTTTAGTTGATCACGAATCTGTTCACCTGTCATCTCAGGTGGTGCCGAGTGTTCGACAACTTCACCTTTCATGAAGTTCTTCTTGTCTTGTCTGAATGGATGGTCAGGCAACAAATGTTGTCTATGTAAATCGAAGCAAGAATACTTGTGACCATGTTGCAGCCAACGACAATGAAGGTTTGTCTTGCATCTGGGGCATGGGAACCTCCCATGCACAGACCACCCCATGAAAAGTGAAAACGCCGGTAGGTCATGCAATGAGTACTGGTACCAAAAATGCATTTTGAAGTTTTTCTTGCTAGCAGCATCGTATGTCTGTATCCCATTCACCCAAGCTTCTTTCAAGTCATCTATCAGTGGCTGGAGGTAAACATTTATATTCTTCCCCGGATACTTGGGCCCTGGAATAATCAACGATAGGAATATGTGCTTGCGTTGCATTAGGACGCCGGGGGGGAGGTTGAGGGGAACAACAAACACAGGCCAACAACTATATGTCTTTGAGACAAAACCAAACGGATTGAACCCATCGAGTCCGATGGCGACTCGTCCATTCTTTGCCTCTTTTGCTTTCTCAGGATGTATTCGATCGAAATTCTTCCATGATTGGGCACAAGACGGATGTATCAACATTGGTCTCCCATGATCATCCTTGTCGCGTCTTATCCCATATTTGTGCCATACCATCTGTTTGGCCGTGTCTTCGTTCAAGTAAAGGCGTTGAATTCTTGGCAGGATTGAAAGATACCGAAGAACATTTGCAGGGAATTTGGTATGCTTCTTCGTACCATCACCGAGGACTCTCTCGATATACCTAGAGGAGCCGCACTTGGCACAGTACTTGTCGTCGGCATACTCTTTCGTAAATAAGACACATCCATTTGGGCAAGTGTGTATCTGCTCATACGGCATCTTAAGTACACGTAGGGTTTTCTTCGCTTCATACCAGCTTTTAGGCAGTTTGTGACCTTTAGGGAGAGAGCGACCCCAAGAGGTCATCATTGAATCAAAGTTATCTCTGCTCATGTTGAACTGGGTCTTCATAGACATTGCTTGTCCGATGGCATCCAGCTGGCACTGATCTGTGTAGTCGTGAAGAGGTTGCTGTGACGAATTCAACATTTCTAAGAACGCCCTCGCAGACTCCTCTGGTTCTTCCTCTGATCCGGCATCACGTGCATCGTTGAAGTCGGCTACCATGTCATCGATCCCGGTACCATTGTCGTCGGTGTGCCGACGCACCACCTCCTCTCTGCTACGTTCAGTCTCGCCATGAAAGGTCCACCGAGTATAACTAGGCTTAAACCCATGCTTCTGCAGGTGTAAACACATAGTCTTCTTTGACTGTTCTAGATAGTTGTCGCACTTCAAGCAGGGACACCAAGTTTTTCTCTTGCCACTAGCAAATGTTGCTTCTACGAATTCATTGGTCTTGTCCACCCACTCAACGGTCATGCCAGCCTGACTAGGGTGGCCAGTATACATCCACTCACGATCATCCATACCGCTACTTGCACTGACAATACGGGCACCAAATTCATATTCATCAAGTTATATATAATGTAATTAGGAATAGATACATAACTAATTACTTTTGTCATATTATTTACGCCACAGTTTTATTTTTTTACCATGCAAAAGGAAACAGACATTCATGGATTGAATCCTATCTCTAATAGGTAAAGATGGGTCCTAATCCCACCCGAGTACGTGTAGATTGGGTTCGTTCCCCATGCTCTACTCCGGTCCGAGGCAAAATTTCGGCAGCACCTCCCCGCTGTTCGCCAGATACACGTCTCAGCAACAAGCAGAGAGAAGGTGTACCCGAAGAACAACGGGGTGGCGCTGACGAAATTTTGCCTCGAACCAAAGTAGAGCACGGGAAACGAAACCCAATCTACACGTACTCGGGCTGTCCATGGATAACGTGGACAATTCGAAAAGATGACGCTTATAAATATGCAAAGACATGCATATTTATAGATGTCACCCTTTCGAACGGGAGACGCCTAGGTTACGAGAATTGACATGAAAGCAAAATGTATTGGCGTCGGCACGACAACGGGAACAAAGCAAATAGGGGAGGGGGAAGAGATGATAGTCGAGCTCACCCCTAGACCGTACGTAGAGGCAGTAGTCGAACGACGAGGGCAACAACAACAGGACCAATGGTGCTCCTCGAGATGAAGAGAAGATACCTGGACATGAAAAGCACCGGCACAACCAACATAAGCACTCACACAACAATCTAATAAACAGCATCAACAACATCATCTCACATCTCAACAACATCTAACCAAAAGAAAATACGCAAGAAAGAAAGAACCCAAAAAATAATATGTTGTGTGTTCGTGTGGCCTTTGTTTGCCATGCTTCTCCAAGTAATGGGAACTACTAGTAACAGGGAGTTCCTGTTTCTTATGTGTTGAGCTGCTGACACCATAAACAATTTGTTATTTTGATTCAGAATATGTCAAGCAGCATTGGAGATGGAGCCGAGTGGGTAGGGTTTGGATACAATTTTGTACCCATGGACAGCGCCCGAACCCGACCCGACTAATGATGGATATAACCGAACCCGACCTGTTCATATACTCTGTCCCTTTTCATTTATATTAGTATATAGTAAATAAAAATACTACTACAAAGGAAATTCCCAATCCCCACCGAGTAACTACTCCAGCCACGCCAACCATTCAGATGTGGTGCGGCCTGCAGCTAGCTCCACTGGCCGGTGGTTGCCGAACTCCATAAATCCCCTTGACCCCTCCATCTCAGCTTGTCAAAGCATGCATATACCATCAGTTCACACATGCGACGGAAGGCTCGATCTAGAGGTGGAGCACGACGATGGGGCGCACGGCAACATCGCCGCAGCACGCAGGACGAGGAGCACGGCGGCAGGGAGGTGTAGCGAGGTGGGCGCAGATCACGATGAGTTGTAGGACCCCGTCGTGGAGGCGACGACCATGCCAAACAATCAACCTTGTAGGTAATATTTTCGTTCCTGCTAGTGTATGTGCGTCAGGTGTTCTTGTGCATGGATGTGCATCACGTGATTGTTCATAACTTCTGGCAAAATATTCTTCAAATTTGTAGTAGTAACTGGAGTAGAGAACTGAGATATCTAGTGGCCAATTTCTGCTTGTTAGTTTGTGGCCGTAAAAAAGGTCTTGGGGCTGTTTGGATTCCTACCAATGCCGACCCTACCAAAAAATTGGTTTGCCCGTGTGTTTTGGTGCCTGTTTGGATCAGCGCCGAAGAATTGGCTCGCCCAGCTTGCCCGGCTTCCGTCCGTGTTATTCGCGCCAATTCCTGGGCGAGACGAGGGCGCCAAATTGCTTCGCCAAAATATTGGCGCTGTTTACTCTGGCTGTTAGTTGGTGGGCTCCGCGTGCATGTAGTAGTATATATGCTGATTATGCTGGCTCGTAACTAATTAGCGACGCATTTTACTCACAGGCATTTGCCTCGCATGCAGCAACCAAATACGTACTACAAATCTGCATGCAACATGGTGCTGCGCAATTAGCGACTTTCAACTGTAGTATCTCGCTCATGTAATTCTCTTGGCAAGCTTTTTTCACATTGACCGCATCTACGTTTTAATCTGTGTATTTTTTTCATTTCCAACAATAGATGCATTTAAATATTTTCAAAACTAGTACTCCACTGAAATTTGAAGGATATAATGGTCACAATTCAAACAACAACTTGCCAATTTTTTGGTGGCTACATTGGTCACAATCCAAACAACAGGCAGATTTTGGTGGGGTAAATTGGGGCTCAAACCAAACAGCCCCCTTTTTTTGTGATTTACAAACGCAGGCAGATTTCACTTTTCTACACATATGACCTGATCTGTAGCTAGTAGATACTCTGCCGCAGTAGTACGTTTTTTCGTCAAAGAGTACTAGTAGAAATTTTATTTAACAACATGTGAACCAAAGTGTATGAACGGGAGCAGAAATTTGTACCTGAACCGAGGGCGGGGACTGACGGGGACGGCGTGGATCGGGAGCGGTGGCTGACGGGGACCGGCGCGGCCGGCCCTGATCTTGGGGTGGCGGGCTGCGACCGGCGGGGAGGCGCAACGGCCGGCCGGTCTCCTCCCTCGCGGCGGGGCGGGAATGGCCGGCGGGATGCCTAGCCTCCGGCCATCTTGGGGAAATCAGCGGCGGCGGCGACCGGTGAGGGCGGCGGCGACGACCGGTGAGGGCTGCGGCGCGCACGGGAGGCTGGGGATGGAGTGGAGCGTGTGAGATCGGGATGGGTTGGGGTTGGCGGCGGCGGCGACCGGTGAGGGCGGCGGCGGCGACCGGTGAGGGCGGCGGCGACGACCGGTGAGGGCTGCGGCGCGCACGGGAGGCTGGGGGTGGAGTGGAGCGTGTGAGATCGGGATGGGTTGGGGTTTTTTTTTGGGAGGGTGGGGGTTTTCTTTACTTTATTTTTTCAGTCTTTGCTCTATTTTTTTTTCTGAGAAGAGCTGTTAAGCTTTGCCGTCATCTGTATAGAGCAGCAGACGGCAAATCATCTATTTTTGCCGTCAGCTGGGCCAAGAACAAGACAGCAAAATATGTCCGTTTAGGCCCGTTTGCATCACAGTTTTTTGCCGTCAGTCAAAGTGAAGGAAGTCGGCAATTATTCATCTTTGCCGTCATTTGCACACGCAGTTGACGGCAAATATGTCTTTGCCGTGTGTTGCCTTTCGCCGTCTGTTTTTTATTATTTTTTGCCGATAATATTTTTTTGCCGTCTGCTCATGACGGCAAAACCACCATTTGCCGTCTACCCCGACGAAATGTTGACGGCAAAAAGAGCACAAGTCGGCAAAATGCCTGATTCCTGTAGTGTCTACCCCCTCTTCTCTCTCCAGTAGACTACGAGACCGATGCTGCTACTGCCCCGATCGACTACGGTGTTGACGACCTTACCTTCGCTACCGAGCTTCCAGGCAAGCCCCCCCCCCCTTGATCAGCCTGATATCGCCTATTCTTCTCTCTACTACTTGCATTAGAGTAGTGTAGCATGTTACTGCTTTCGATAATCCTATTCTGCTGCATGGCCTCACATTGTTGCTACAACTGTTGATACCTTACCTGCAATCCTAAATGCCTAGTATAGTATGCTAGTGTTCCATCAGTGGCCCTACACCCTCGTCCATCTGCCCTGCTATTCTATCGGGCCGTGTTCACTTTGGGTGTGATCACGGGTATATACTACATACATATTATAATTGATACATGTTGTGACTAAAGTCGGGTCGACTCGTTCAGTACCCGTGGTTGATTCACGGATTGGGGGCTGAAACGACATACTTTCCCGACGGCCCTCTGTGTGGATCTTTGTGGCGAAGCGACGGGGCAGGTGGAGACACCTAGGAGACAGGTGGGCCTGGACCTGGTCGTTGTCCGCGGTTATTTCATAATAACACGCTTAACGAGTTTTGATATTTGATCTGAGTCTGGTCGTTGGCCTATACGCCCTAACTAGCTACGTGGGAACAGTTATGGGCACTCGACGTCGTGTTATCAACCGAAGCCTTCTTGACGTCAGCGGCTTAGCGGCGCGCGCCGGATTGGACTGGAACGCCTACTCTAGTATTAAGAGAGGCTAGGTCTGCTTTACCGGCCGCGTACGCAACGTGTAGGTGTGCGTTGGGCGATGGGCCCGGACCCCTGCGCGCTTTGGACTTAGACCGGCGTGCTGACCTCTCTGATGTGCTTAGGTAGGGCTGCGATGTGTTGATCTTTCGTGGCCGGGCATGACCCTGGAAAGTGTGTCCGGCCAAATGGGATCGAGTGTGCTTGGTTATGTGGTGCACCCATGCAGGGAAGTTAATATATTCAAATAGCTGTATCCCTCGGTAAAAGGACGACCCGGAGTTGTATTCCGACCTCATAACAACTAGAACCGGATACTTGATAAAACACACCCAAATGAGTTCCAGATATAACTCGGTGGTTGCTCTCTCACAGAGTGATGTGCGGGAGGATCGCCGAGTAGGATTATGCTATTCGATGTTACTTGGTGAAGTTACCATCTATTCTCTTCTACTGCTGCAAGATGGAGGCAGCTAGAAGCGTAGTCTTCGATTGGATTAGCTATCCCCCTCTTATTCTGGCTTTCTACAGTTCAGTCCACCGATGCTACCCCTATCATTGTTACCATTGCATATTGTACTATAAATCCTTGCTTGCGAGTACTTTGGATGAGTACTCACGGTTGCTTTGCTCCCTCCTTTTCCCCCTTCCGTTCCTTTTTCTTGGATAATGCAACCAGATGGTGGAGCCCAGGAGCCAGACGCCACCTACGACGAGTCCTACTACACCGGAGGCGCCTACTACTACGTGCAGTCTGCTGACAACGACCAGGAGTAGTTTAGGAGGAACCCAGGCAGAAGGCCTGCTCCTCTTTCGATCTATATCCCAGTTTGTGCTAGCCATCTTATGGAAACTTGTTTAACTTTATGTCTGTACTCGGATATTTGTTGCTTCCGCTGACTCATCTATGATCGAGCACTTGTATTTGAGCCCTCGAGGCCCCTGGCTAGTATTATGAAGCTTGTATGACTTATTTTACTTTTAGAGTTGTGTTGTGATATCTTCCAGTGAGTCCCTGATCTTGGTCGTACACATTTGCGTGCATGATTAGTGTACGGACAAATCGGGGGCGTCACATAAGATCACCTTTGGGAATTACAATTTTGTCCTCAAAGAACAAAGTGTCTCTATCATCAATGCGATAGCACTTGTACTTGGGAGTACCCTTCGCAATACCATGTTTCATCTTCTGCACCATAGCATCACTGAGTTGGGCCTCACGGATTTGATCTTCGAAGGTAGGAGCGACTTGAAGGTTGGCAAGAAATCCTTGAGGAACAACCTGGAGGTTGAGCTTCCTGAATGATTCACAAAGTTCAAGTTGGAATGGTTTGAGGATGAGACTGTTGCAATAAGCCTTTCTGCTCAAGGCATCTGCAATGACATTGGCCTTGCCAGGAGTACACTGAAGGCTTGGATCGTACTCTTGAATCATTTCAACCAAACGAGTCTGGCGGAGGTTAAGGTTTGGCTGGGTGAAGATGTACTTCTCGCTCTTGTGATCAGTAAAGATGTCCACTTTTCTGCCCAACCGAAGGTGTCTCCATGTGATCAAGGCATGAACAAATGCTGCTAGCTCAAGATCATGTGTGGGGTAATTCTTCTCATTTGGTTTAAGCTGACGCGAAGTGTATGCCACAATCGTCTTGTCTTGCATGAGAACACCGCCGAGGCCTTGCGATGAAGCATCACAAAACACTTCATAAGGCTTGGACTCATCCGGAGCAGTAAGTACCGGAGCAGAAAGGAGCTTCTCTTTGAGGGTGTTGAATGCCACATCCACGAGTACTTGACATTGTTTTGGAACAGGTTTGACAAAGGCTTGGCAATCTTGGAGAAGTTCTCAACGAACCTTTGGCAATAGCTTGCTAGGCCGAGGAAACTTCGGAGTTGCTTGACGTTCTGAAGAGGTTCCCACTTCACAATACCTTCAACCTTCTCGGGGTTCAAAGAAATGCCCTCGGCAGAGATAATATGGCCAAGATAGAGGACTTTATCTAGCCAGAATTCACATTTGGAGAATTTCGCATAACAGCGGTGCTCATGGAGCTTGTCAAGAACCAAACCGAGGTGCTTGGCGTGGTCTTCTTCATTCTTGGAGAATACCAGAATATCATCTAGATACACGAGGATGAACTCATTGGTGTAGGGGTTGAATATGAAGTGCATCATCCGAGAAAAAGTAGGTGGAGCATTTGCAAGCCTGAAAGACATGACTGTGTACTCGTAGGAGCCATAACTCGTCTTGAATGCGGTCTTGGGAATATCCTCTTAACGGATACAAATTTGATGGTAGCCCATCCGGAGATCAAGCTTCGAGAAAACCTTGCCTCCATTGAGCTACTCGAACAGTTCATTGATGTTGGGGAGCGGGTAATTATTGTCACATCCCTAGTCAGTGCTTGCATTAGGACTAGCTAGAGTGTGCATCATGTTTACTTTCCACAAAAACTTGAAATGGGAATGACAGAAACCCCAGCACCCCTCTTCTAACAACTAGGGTTTAATAAAAAACTTTTCCAATGTACCCAAAATGCCGTTCAAAAATGTTCATAATATTTGCCTTGGTCTTAAACCTCTGCCAAAAATGGTGCACAATTTTCTAGGACATCCAAAGGTCTCTGGATTAATTCATATTGTAATTGCATTTGGGCATTTAAATGTTGTAAAATTATTTTATGTGCCCAAATAATCATAAACTAAAATGTTCCATGCTGTTCATATTATATACAGTGGACATGACTAGTTTTGTGATTTATAAAAATGCTCTAGCATTTTTTACTAATTCAACAAAGTTGAAAAAGAAAAAAAAACAGAATTAAAATAGAAAAGAGAGGAGAGAGAAGAACTTACCTGGCGCCACTAACAGGCCCACCTGCCGGCCCAGCCCAGCCACCGCTCCCGCGAGCTGCTTGGCTCGGCCAGGTAGGCAGGCAGGTGCTTGACGGCAACAGCAGCGCGCGCCACGCAGCTTCCCGCCGCCCTGCTTCCTCCCCTCGCCGTTCTGGTCGTCGGGATCGACCACCCACTCCTCCCCCGAGCTCGCAGACACGCTCAACCCTCCCCAGCTCCTCTCCCTCGCTGTCCCCGCACCATGGCCGACGCCGCCCCGCTCGCGCCGTCGTGATAGCCGCGTCCACCGCTGTCCCCGTGCTCCGTCATCGTGTCCGTCCGCTCCGTATTCATCGACTACGTTTAGCAGGCTGAGCCCCGAGCGCTCGCCCGCTCTGGAGTCGCCCCCGACCCCATATTCCCCAACTCCGGCCGCAGAGATCGCCATCGCTGCCCCGCTCAGCTCCGACCTTCCCCGAGCTCGCTTCGACGTTTGCTGCAACCGCCGTGAGCACAGCTCCGTCCTCCCCCTCTTCGTTAGCTCTCTCCTGCACTGTATGCACCGCACGAGGCTCACCTGCATGCGCCGCCGCGGAGCTCGTCGCCGACGAGGCTCCGGCCACTTACCGGCCCGGCCATCGTGCCCACCAGCTTCACCGTCCCGCGTAGGTGTTGTAGGATCAATCCACGCGCCTCCACGAGCACTGCACCAATGAGTTCGTCCTCGCCCGAACTCCGGCAGCCACTGGACTCGTCGTCGGTGTCGTTTCCTGCGACTGCGAGGCCAGCCACCACCACCACTCGACACGGCACACTTCCAGCTGCCCGTAGGTGTGCTCCGCCGTTGTTTTGGTCGCCGGAGCACAAATCCCGCACCCCACCGCCGCGTTTGGCCTCGCCAGCGGCTAAACGCCAGCGAGTTAGCCCCGTTTGACCAAGGGTTTGACCCCCTTGGGTCACTCACATGGGGGCCCTACCTGTTAGTCAAACCTAGGTTAGTGTCTAAACTAATCTTAATTAGTTAGTTAACTAACTGTGACACTGACCAGTGGGTCCCACTGGTCATGTTTCACCTGGGACGGCCTGTTGACTTGCTGACGTCAGCATGATGTCATGCTGACGCAGTAAATGATTTTCTGGGATTATTTGATTTAAAACAATTCAGGAAATTCCAGAAAATGCTCTAACTTCAAAAAATCATATAAATTCAACAGTAACTCAGATGGAAAAGATTTATGTATGAAAATTGATCGGAAAAATCCAATCTTTCCAATGGCTCTGGTTTCATGCATGTTTGAGCAAGTTAACCTTGTTGTTCACATTAAAACATGATAATGCACTTAAATAAATAATAGTTTGGGTTTCAGTTTGAATATTTGATTCAAATGGGCTCAAACCCATATGTTTATAGATGCATTAGCCCAAAACACATGCATCTTGCCATATCATGAGCATGCATCATATTGTTGCATCTGTTTGCTTATTGATTGTATCGCCGGTGATCTCCGTGTTAGGTCCTACTCCCGAGGATACTTCTGCGTATCCAACTGAAGAGCAGTACCCGATAACCACTCTGTCAGGCAAGCAACCATTCATCATTTCGATACAAACCCATCTTCTCGCTCCTGCTCTCTTTTACTGCATTAAGGCAACAACGTGTGAACTGCTACTTGCTGCGGTAGTTGAACCCTATTCCCTTGCATGACCTGTCATTGCCACAGTAAATAGTTGAAACCCACTAGTATGTGTAGGAGTTGATTGAGCCATGTGATGTGTGATCCACCATGCTATTTGTTTATGTTGCCTGCTATGCTTAGAGTTGTGTCAGGTCTGGTCCATCTGGGTGATTGATCAGAGTGAAATGATCACACTCGATAAAGAGAGGGAAGTGCGAAACATATTTGGTAGAGGTATCGATGAAAGCCATGTAGGAGTACATGGTGGGTTGTTTCATTGGAACCGTCCATAGGACCCGAGATCTGTATGTGTGGTTCAAGTTTTAGCTACTACCATGCTTTGGGCCCGAAACCAATGGACCCTCTCGGCTTATTAACTGCCCTTGTCCTCTGTCCAGGAGTTGCAACTAGTTTCTGGTGTTTGTAGTTTACTGGTGGTCGTGCACAGCGCTAACCCTCGGGGTGGGCTTTGATGCGACAGGTACGTGGCATGGTTTACCGGTTGCCCGTTTGGTGACTTGGGAACCCTGTACACATCATTTGGGGCCGTGAGCGACACCCCGGCCGGATCTCCCCATGGATGGAACCCAAATAGGCGATAAACCTGGACGAGAGACTTGTGTAGTTAGTCAGGTCGTGGCCGACACCCTCGCTTGGCTTCCGCTTTAAGGTTGCCGAGTACATGTCGAGTAAGCGACGATAAGTGGTGGAAGCGTGTGTGAAGAAGTACACACCTGCAGGGTTACCAATCTATTCGAATAGCCGTTGTTCGCGGTACGGACTACTTGGTTACTCTTACAGTTCATAGACAAGTTGATGGATACTACTAAAAGCCTCAAGACAAGTGTGAGTGCCGTGGATGGCCCTTCCGTAGGATGACGGAAGAGGATCCACGGTGGTGTATTGTTGTGGTGAGTAGAGGACTCGTGTACATAGTATTATCTTGCAATCTGTTGAGATTCGTAGTATAGGTTAGCCAAGAGTCAAAGCTGGCTTGCTGCTATGAACTCCACTACCCTTGTTGATAATGTTGCATGTATGATAGGTTTTGTTCTAAGACTTGCTGAGTACCTTTGTACTCATGTTTTCCTAATAACTGTTGTAGATGAGAACCCAGCCCCTTCTGATGGGTTCTACATAGACGTTGATGTCGACGAGTAGCTTGCTACCCAGATGGAGATCCTGAGCTTGTGAAGGGCCTTGTAGATAGTCAGGCTACACCAAGCCTGTTTTATTTTCCAAGTTGTCTGTACTCAGACATGTTAGCTTCCGCTTGTGCTTGTATGATTGTATGACTTGAGTGTTGTGTCATGTGACCCCTACCTGTATGGATATGTTATGTATGGCTCTTTGGAGCCTATTAAATAAAGTACTTTGAGTCATAGAGTTCTGTTGTGATGCAATGTTGTATTTGCACATATTGAGCATATTGTGTGTATGATTGAAATGCTTGTTATGTGTGGGATCCGACACCTAGTTGTTTCCCTTTGGTAACCTATCTTACAGGGAAATGCCTCCTAGTGCTTCCAATGAGCCTTGGTAGCTTGCTACTGCCCGGAACACGTAGGCTGGCCGGCATGTGTCCTTCTTCGTTCCTGTGTCTGTCCCTTAGGGGAAATATCACGCGTTGTTCCTTTAAGTCCATGTAGCTTGCAACGACTTAGGTTCATACGTTGATGACCGACACGTTCGTTGCTGGGTCATGGATGCCTGTCTCTGTAATTTAGTGCCACTTTTGGTTTATAACTAGCCATGTCGGCCCGGGTTCTCTGTCATATGGATGCTAGCGGCACTGTCATATACGTGTGCCAAAATGCGTAAACGGTCCCGGGCCAGGTAAGATGGCACCCATGGGAATACCGTGTGTGAGGCCGCAAGGTGATATGACGTGTTACAAGCTAGATCGGTGTGACTTAGGATCGGGGTCCTGACAGCGTTGGCATCAGAGCCGGACTGCTCGTAGGTTTCTCAAGCCAAACTAGTCGATGTTGAGTCTAGAAAAAAATTCTTAGTTATATGTAGAGGAATTGATTGTGGAAGGGAACGTAAGGCTCTTTTACTTCTTTACCTTATGCCCTTCTGATCTGAGTCGGTCTATTCTTTCTACGGGGGTTTAGGACTAGGCCTCTCATCCTTACTAGGTTCATGTGTTACTAATCCGTAGACTCTTAGGATTGTTGGTTCTAAGCCTCAGTTCAGTTTCTACCCTTTTAGTATGATGATTAGTTGGACCCGGAACCTTGATATGATGTTGTTGAGTGGCTATGCTATCATTTGTATGATGTCTCAAAATATTTTTTGAGCATTTACAGTTGTTATGCTGCCCGATTTCTTCCATAAATTCTAATGCCTTTGCATTATTTCGTGTTTCAGATGTCTGGCTGCACACCTCACCAGGTGGTCCGTTTGACTCGGTGCATTAATGTGCCCGGTCACACGGCCATGCTAGTCCGTGTGTTGACTGAGACCGGTTACCGTTGGTATCCTGAGTACACCGTGGAGGAACAGTACCGGGATTTCAACCAGAGTCAGTATTTCTGCATAGTTCGGATATACCCCTCATATCCCGGAGCTAACGACCCCATCCATTGATCTTATGGACTTCGGGTTACTATTGAGATGGCAGTACAGGATGCCGCTTATTCGATGATGACCATCATCTGGGCTAGGCATGCCCTGCTGCTGAACACTGAGTTCTGTTACATGCCAGCCTCACTTCGCGGAGAGGAAGGCTACTACACTGGTCTGTATACTTATGCTGCTCATGAGGAGCCACTGCTTCAGACTACTGTCCAGATGCTGGAGGATATGGACCGTGAGGTCCGTGCCCTCCGGATGGAGCTATATAACACTCGAGCCGCCCACTGGACTACTTTGACACGGCTTGCACCTGCTGTGCACGCCAGATATCTGGATATGCGGGATTTGTATCCCGTGTGGACTCGTGTGCCTGATCGTATGGATTGGCGTGACGTTGGGGGTATTACACCTCCACGTGGGCGTCGGTTACCACCAGCATCGGGACCGAGGCCACATCCATGTCCCTATGGTCCACAGCTTTTGACTGCTCGGGAGTTTCAAGATCCATCTGTTCCACTTCCAGGCTATGGTGGTAATCTTTACGAAGATTACTACCGGAATGTCTGAGCTAGACCGTGGCAGTAGTAGCATCGTAGTAGTTGTATTTCCACAGTCCTGTGTGTCTTGTGGAATATGACTTAGCTAGTACTGAGTTACGAAGGTGTAGTTAAATAATGTATAGGAGCTTGGAATGCCTCTGATGAGTTGTATCGTCTCTTCACCGCAGTTGTACATTAGCCTTGGCTTGTACTAAACTATGTATGGTGTGTATGACCACAGGTGTATATATGGAAGTTTCTATATTACCATGTCATATGGATGAACATCTCTGCATTCCGTGTCATCCATTACATTCTGCACTCCTATGTCAAGTTTTTGCCATCCTTATCTTTACCGTTGTTTTGTCTTCCTAGGATGGTCAACACTCGCAACACTCCTGCTACTCAGGAGCAGGGTGAGGCTAGTGGGGCTAGAAATGAGAATCTGCCCTAGCCACCCTCCTTGGCTGAAGTTATGCTCGAGGCAGAACGGAACAAGAGAGAGACCAACCGTCTGCTGGAACGCATAGAGCAGAACACTGGGTTTCGTCAGAGGAATGACGTGGTGTCAATCAATGACTTTATCAAGATGTGCCCACCGAAGTTCCATCACTCCGCTGAACCTCCGGATGCGGATGACTGGCTTCGCAGTATCACCCACAAGCTTCACTCTGCCCGTGTGGCCGAAGCTGACAAGGTTACCTACGCCGCCTACCATCTTGAGGGACCTACCAGTCTCTGGTGGGAAAACTTTGAGGCTATGCGTCCCGCTGGCCAAATCACTACTTGGGCTGAGTTCAGTGAGGCATTCCGTGAACATCACATTCCGGAAGGTCTCATGGATCGCAAGCGGGAGGAATTCTGCAATTTCACCCATAGCCGGTTAACAGTGGATGGCTATAGTCACGAGTTTGGCAACTTTGCACGCTATGCACCTGAGGAAGTATCCACCGATGCCAAGAAGCAGGCAAGGTTCCGCAAGGGACTCAGCCCTGAACTTCGCCGAGATCTACGTCTGCACGAGTGCACCTCCTTCTAGAAGTTGGTGAACAAAGCTATCAGTGTTGAGACGGGCCAGACTGATTTCGAAGCCACACGCAAGCATCCTCGTGATTTTGGTTCCTCATCCGGCTCTGGCTCTCACAAGCGCCGTGTGTGGGTTCCTAACACTGCTCTGCCACCCAAGTACACACCGAGGCCATCTTATGAGGCGCCTCGCCCAACTCAATAGTATGCACCTTCCAAGACATATGGAGGACCACCTACCAACTTTGCTCCACGCACTGGCACTGTGACATGCTTCAAGTGTGGAGAACGAGGGCACTACATGCGTGAGTGTCCTCAGAACTAGCCAGGAAAGCCCGTTGGCCGTGGTAAGCCAACCGGCAAGGTGAACTATGTCAAGCCAATCCCCACTGCACGTGGTCATGTCAACTATGTCTCTGCTGAGGAAGCTTATGAGGATCCTAACGTCGTCCTTGGTACGCTACTCGTTAACTGCCATCCGGCATCTGTTCTTTTCGATACAGGAGAATCTCATTCGTTCATATCTGAGAGCTATGCTCGAATGCACAACATGACTTTTTGCGACATGCCTACTTCCATGGTTATTCAAACTCCTGGTTCAAAGTGGCAAACCTCTAGGGTAAGCCATGGAAATGAAATTCTTGTCGATAGACTTGTTTTCCTTGCATCACTAATCGCTCTCAAGTCCTCGGACATAAACATAATCTTGGGTATGGACTAGATGACGGCTCATTATGCCAAGGTTGATTGCTACACTAGGACCGTTCAACTTACACATCCATCCGGCAAGACAGTCAATGTCTTGACCCGAATGGTTGAGCGTCAGCTCTACTCTCTTAATGCCAGCCCTCTACCAGAACTCGAAGAAATCCCGGTAGTCCGTGACTTTCCGGATGTTTTTCCGGAAGAACTGCCAGGTGTTCCACCTGACAGAGATGTCGAGTTCATGATAGATCTTATTCCAAGAACTGTCCCAATCTCTAGGAGACCCTATAAGATGGCACCCCTAGAATTAGCTGAGCTTAAGAAACAACTCGATGAGTCCTTGAAAAAGGGTTTCATCCATCCTAGTTCATCGCCTTGGGCTTGTCCCATCCTCTTCGTCAAGAAGAAGGATGGAACGGAACAAATGGTTGTAGATTATCGACCTATCAATCTGGTCACCATAAAGAACAAGTATCCGCTCCCCAGGATCAACGATCTGTATGATCAGCTTGCTGGATCCTCAGTCTTTTCCAAAATGGATTTGAGGTTGGGCTACCATCAAATCAAAATCAAGAACGGGGACATTCCTAAAACGGCTTTTGTTACTCGTTATGGCCAATACGACTAGACTGTCATGTCCTTCGGGTTAACCAATGCCCCAGCCACCTTCTCCCGGCTAATGAATTCTATATTCATGGAGTATTTGGATAAATTCGTCGTGGTATACCTCGATGATATACTCATTTACTCCAAGAACAAAGAAGATCATGCCGAGCATCTAAGGCTGGTATTGACGAAACTTCGAGAGCACCCCCTTTATGCCAAATTCTCCAAGTGTGAATTATGGTTGCCAGAAGTGACCTATCTAGGACATGTAATCTCTGGTAAGGGTATTGCCATCAATCCCGAGCGAGTTCAAGCCGTCCTTGATTGGACTCCCCCTGAATCGGTCAAGCAAATTAGGAGTTTTCTTGGGTTAGCGAGCTATTACCGACGCTTCGTCGAGAATTTCTCCAAGGTTGCTAAACCTCTAACTGAACTCCTCAAGAAAGATAAAAAGTTTGAATGGACCCCACAGTGCGAGTCCAGCTTTCAGGAACTGAAAAGACGCCTGACATCTGCACCCGTACTAGTACCACCAGACTTTTCCAAGGATTTTATTATCTACTGCGACCCCTCGCGACAGGGACTAGGTTGCATACACATGCAAGATCGTCAAGTGATCGCTTACGCAATTTGACAGTTGCGTCCACATGAGGATAACTATCCTACACGTGATCTAGAGCTTGCAGCTGTAGTCCACGCACTCAAAACGTGGCGACATTACCTTCTTGGTAATCGTTGTGAAATTTTCACTGATCACCAAAGCCTGAAATATATCTTCACCCAACCGGATTTAAATCTTAGGCAAAGACGTTGGGTAGAATTGCTCACAGATTACGACTTAGGAATCACTTACACCCCTAGGAAGGCCAATATCATGGCTGACGCACTAAGTCGTAAGTCTTATTGTAACAACTTGATGTTACAATAAGGGCAACCACTTCTCCACGAGGAATTTCGTAAGCTTAACCTTCACATTGTTCCTCGAGGATTCTTTCCACCTTGGTGGCGAAACCTACCCTTACGGATCAGGTCATCAAAGCACAGAAGGTTGATCTGGGAATCTCCCGTATCAAGAGGAACATCAAGAAAGGAGTCGAGGGATGTTTCTCAATTGATGATCAAGGAGTCGTGCTCTTTAGAAACCGCTTAGTGGTTCCTAAGGTACAAAACCTGAGACGGTTGACCCTTAAGGAGGCTCATGAATCTCCTCTCACGATTCATCCCGGTAGTACCAAAATGTATGACGACCTACGCTAGAGGTTCTGGTGGACTAGGATGAAGAGAGAAATCGCTCAATTCATTGCTAATGGCGACGTTTGTCGTCGAGTTAAAGCAGAGCATCAACGGCCTGCTGGCACCCTTCAACCTTTAGCTATTCCTGAATGGAAATGGGATAAGATCGGTATGGACTTCATTACCGGGTTTCCCAGGACCAGAAAAGGGAATACTGCTATTTTCGTCGTTATCTACCTCCTCTCCAAAGTAGCCCATTTCCTACCTGTTCGAGAGAGTATAACCGCTAGCCAGCTAGCCGACTTGTATATCTCTCAGATAGTATCACTTCATGGTGTGCCGTTGGAGATTAACTCAGACCATGGAAGTCTTTTCACTTCACGATTTTGGGAAAGTTTCCAGAATGCTATGGGGACTCATCTCTCTTTCAGCACCGCCTTTCATCCTCAGTAAAGTGGTCAAGTGGAATGAGTCAATCAAATTCTGGAAGATATGCTTCGAGCCTCTGTCATCTCTTTCGGTATGGATTGGGAGAAGTGTCTTCCATTTGCCGAATTCGCTTATAACAATAGTTATCAAGCCAGCTTGGGCAAGGCTCCCTTCGAAGTTCTATATGGACGAAGGTGTCGAACACCTATTAACTGGTCAGAAACCGGGGAAAGACAATTATTTGGTCCGGATATGATCCAGGAAGCAGAAGAGCAAGTTCACATCGTTCGTGAGAAATTAAAAACAGCCCAATCTCGCGAGAAGAGCCAATATGATAGTCATCATAAGGCTGTGACTTTTGAAGTTGGCGATAAGGCTTACCCATCGCTTCGGTATCAAAGGCAAATTGGCTCCTCGTTACATCGGTCCTTTTCGCATTCTTGCCAAACGAGGAGAAATTGCCTACCAATTGGAACTACATCCGCACCTTTCTAGAGTTCATGATGTCTTCCACGTATCTCAACTCAGGCGTTGCTTCTCGGATCCTATCCGCGGAGTGGACCACGAAACGCTTGATCTCCAGGACAATCTCACATATCGAGAATACCCTGTTCGTATTCTTGATCAAACCGAGCGTACCACTCGACGTCGCAATATCAAGTTTCTCAAGGTTCAATGGTCACATCATTCCGAGAGTGAAGCTACTTGGGAAAGGGAGGATCGTCTTCGACTTGAGTACCCCACCCTCTTTCCGGAGGAACCCGAATCTCGGGACGCGATTCTTTTGAGTGGGGGTGAGTTGTCACATCCCTAGTCAGTGCTTGCATTAGGACTAGCTAGAGTGTGCATCGTGTTTACATTCCACAGAAACTTGAAATGGGAATGACAGAAACCCCAGCACCCCTGTTCTAACAACTAGGGTTTAATAAAAACTTCTCCAATGTACACAAAATGCCCTTCAAAAATGTTCATCATCTTTGCCTTGGTCTTAAACCTCTGCCAAAAATGGTGCACAATTTTCTAGGACATCCAAAGGTCTCTGGATTAATTCATATTGTAATTGCATTTGGGCATTTAAATGCTATAAAATATTTTATGTGCCCAAATAATCATAAACTAAAATGTTCCATGCTGTTCATATAATATACACTGGACATGACTAGTTTTGTGATTTATAAAAATGCTCTAGCATTTTTTACTAATACAACAAAGTTGAAAAAGAAACAAAACAGAATTAAAATAGAAAAGAGAGGACAGAGAAGAACTTACCTGGCGCCACTAACAGGCCCACCTGCCGGCCCAGCCCAGACACCGCTCCAGCGAGCTGCGTGGATTGGCCAGGCAGGCAGGCAGGTGCTCGACGGCGGCAGCAGCGCGCGCCACGCAGCTGCCCGCCGCCCTGCTTCCTCCCCTCGCCGTTCTGGTGGTCGAGATCGACCACCCACTCCCCCCGCCGAGCTCACAGACACACTCAACCATCCCCAGCTCCTCTCCCTCGCCTTCCCCGCACCATGGCCGACGCCGCCGCGCTCACGCCGTCGTGATAGCCGCGTCCACCGCTGTTCCCGTGCTCCGTAACCGTGTCCGTCCGCTCCGTCGTCATCGACTACGTTGAGCAGGCTGAGCCCCGAGCGCTCGCCCGCTCTGGAGTCGCCCCCGACCCCGTCTTCCCCAACTCCAGCCGCAGAGATCGCCATCGCCGCCCCGCTCAGCTCCGACCTTCGCCGAGCCCGCTTTGACGTTTGCTGCAACCGCCGTGAGCTCAGCTCCGTCCGCCCCCTCTCCGTTAGCTCTCTCCTGCACTGTATGTACTTCACGAGGCTCACCTGCACGCGCCGCTGGGGAGCTCGACGCCGACGAGGCTCCGGCCACTTATCGGCCCGGCCATCGTGCCCACCAGCTTCACCGTCCCGCGTAGGTGCTGTAGGATCAATCCACGCGCCTCCATGAGCACCGCACCGACGAGTTTGTCCTCGCCCCAACTCCGGCAGCCGCTGGACTCGTCGTCGGCGTCGTTTCCGGCGACCCCCAGGCCAGCCACCACCACCACTCGATGCGGCTCACTTCCAGCTGCCCGTAGGTGTGCTCCGCCGTCGTTTTGTCGCCGGAGCACAAATCCCGCATCCCACCTCCGCGTTTGGCCTCGCCGGCGGCTAAATGCCGGCGAGTTAGCCCCGTTTGACCAAGGTTTTGACCCCTTGGGTCACTGACATGTGGGCCCTGCCTGTTAGTCAAACCTAGGTTACTGTCTAAACTAATCTTAATTAGTTAGTTAACGAACTGTGACACTGACCAGTGGGTCCCACCGGTCAGGTTTGACCTGGGCCACCCTGTTGACTTGCTGACGTCAGCATGATGTCATGCTGACGCAGTAAATACTTTTCTGGGATTATTTGATTTAAAACAATTCAGGAAATTCCATAAAATGCTCTAACTTCAAAAAATCATATAAATTCAACAGTAGCTCAGATGGAAAAGATTTATGTATGAAAATTGATAAGAAAAATCCAATCTTTCCAATGGCACTGGTTTCATGCATGTTTGAGCAAGTTAACCTTGCTGTTCACATTAAAACATGATAATGCACTTAAATAAATAATCGTTTTGGTTTCAATTTGAATATTTGATTCAAATGGGCTCAAACCCTTCTGTTTATAGATGCATTAGCCCAAAACACATGCATCTTGCCATATCATGAGCATGCATTATATTGTTGCATCTTTTTGCTAATAGATTGTATCGCCGGTGTTCTCCGTGTTAGGTCCTGCTCCCGAGGATACTTCTGCGTATCCAACTGAAGAGCAGTACCCGACAACCACTCTGTCAGGCAAGCAACCATTGATCATTCCGATGCAAACCCATCTTCTTGCTCCTGCTCTCTTTTACTGCATTAAGGCAACAGCGTGTGAACTGCTACTTGTTGCGTTAGTTGAACCCTATTCCCTTGCATGACTTGTCATTGCCACAGTAAATAGTTGAAACCCACTAGCATGTGTAGGAGTTGATTGAGCCATGTGATGTGTGATCCACCATGCTATTTGTTTATGTTGCCTGCTATGCTTAGAGTTGTGTCAGGTCTGGTTCATCAGGGTGATGGATCTTAGTGAAATGATCATAATTGGTAAAGAGAGGGAAGTGCGAAACATGTTTGGTAAAGGTATCGATGAAAGGCCATGTAGGAGTACATGGTGGGTTGTTTCATTGGAACAGTCCATAGGACCTGAGATTTCTATGTGTGGTTCAAGTTTCAGCTACTACCATGCATTGGGCCTGAAACCAATGGACCCTCTCTGCTTATTAACTGCCCTTGTCCTCTGTCCAGGAGTTGCTACTAGTTTCTGGTGTTTGTAGTTTACTGGTGGTCGTGCACAGCGCTGACCCTCGGGGTGGGCTGTGATGCGACAGGTACGTGGCACGGTGTACCAGTTACCCGTTTGGTGACTTGGGAACCCTGTACACATCGTTTGGGGCTGTGAGCGACACCCCGGCCGGATCTCCCCACGGATGGAACCCAAATAGGCGATAAACCTGGACGAGAGACTTGTGTACTTAGTTAGGTCGTGGCCGACACCCTCGCTGGGCTTCCGCTTGAAGGTTGCCGAGTACATGTCGAGTAAACGACGATAAGTGGTGGAAGCGTTTGTGAAGAAGTACACCCCTGCATGGTTACCAATCTATTCGAATAGCCGTTGTTTGCGGTACGGACTACTTGGTTACTCTTACAGTTCATAGACAAGTTGATGGATACTACTAAAAGCCTCAAGACAAGTGTGAGTGCCGTGGATGGCCCTTCCGTAGGATGGAGGAAGAGGATCCACGGTGGTGTATCATTGTGGTGAGTAGAGGACTCGTGTACGTAGTATTATCTTGCAATCTGTTGAGAGTCGTAGTATAGGTTAGCCAAGAGTCAAAGCTGGCTTGCTGCTATGAACTCCACTACCCTTGTTGATAATGTTGCATGTATGATAGGTTCTGTTGTAAGACTTGCTGAGTACCTTTGTACTCATGTTTGCTTAATAACTGTTGCAGAGGAGAACCCTGCCCCTTCTGATGGGTTCTACATAGACGTTGACGTCGACGAGTAGCTTGCTACCCAGTCGGAGATCCTGAGCTTGTGAAGGGCCTTGTAGATAGTCAGGCTACACCAAGCCTGTTTTATTTTCCAAGTTGTCTGTACTCAGACATGTTAGCTTCCGCTTGTGCTTGTATGATTGTATGACTTGAGTGTTGGGTCATGTGACCCCTACCTGTATGGATATGTTATGTATGGCTCTTCGGAGCCTATTAAATAAAGTACTTTGAGTCATAGAGTTCTGTTGTGATGCAATGTTGTATTTGCACATATCGAGCATATTGTGTGTATGATTGAAATGCTTGGTATGTGTGGGATCCGACACCTAGTTGTTTCCCTTTGGTAGCCTATCTTACGGGGAAATGCCTCCTAGTGCTTCCAGTGAGCCTTGGTAGCTTGCTACTGCTCGGAACACGTAGGCTGGCCGGCATGTGTCCTTCTTCGTTCCTGTGTCTGTCCCTTAGGGGAAATGTCAAGCGTTGCTCCTTTAAGTCCATGTAGCTTGCTGCGACTTGGGTTCATACGTTGATGACCGACACGTTCGTTGCTGGGTCATGGATGCATGTCTCTGTAATTTAGTGCCACTTTTGGTTTATAACTAGACATGTCGGCCCGGGTTCTCTGTCATATGGATGCTAGCGACACTGTCATATACGTGTGCCAAAATGCGCAAACGCTCCCGGGCCAGGTAAGGTGGCACCCGTGGGAATACCGTGCGTGAGGCCGCAAGGTGATATGCCGTGTTACAAGCTAGATCGGTGTGACTTAGGATCGGGGTCCTGACAATTATTCTTAATTGTCTTCTTGTTCAATGGCCGATAATCAACGCATAATCGTTCCGAACCATCCTTCTTCTTGACAAATAGAACACCACAGCCCTAAGGAGAAGTACTTGGTCTTATCAGACCCATGCATTCTTGCTCGTCAAGTTGCTTCTTCAACTCCTTCAACTCTTTAGGAGAAAGCTTGTACGGACGCTGTCGGCGTCCTGGGAACCAGGGTACCCAGACTTGCATGTCTGCGGGCCGCAATGCGCTCCTACTATGGCCTGGTACGGCCCGGCTGATCGACCAGCTGCTCAAGACCCTCGTGAGGGGACATAAAGACCCCCTCAGGAGCGGCCTCGGCTAGGTTGCTCTGGAGGGGAGGAGAATCCAAGGCCAAGCCCGCCTCAGGAGGAGGCAGTGATGCAAGCAGTGATGCACCGCGCCAGCGGGTGGCAGCACGTGCCAGCAACGCAGTTGCTGTTTTGGTGCAAAGGAGACAGCGCAGGCGCAGGTTCCCGAGGAGCAGGACAAAGGTTTCCTCATTGGTGCAACAAGACCGAAGACCGCAAGGACAATAGGGAGGATGTCACCACCGAGCCCACCACCGCGTCACCGCCTGATCCCTTTGCAGGTGAAGACCGCTTTTGTCAGGATAGGTACGTCCTTGTGCTCCTGCTCAAAATGGCCGTTGTGGGATCCCTTCCCGCCTAAACATTTCGGGGGAAGAGGACCTTGGCCACCTATATAATTAGCTAGGGTCTCCACTATGGAAGCAACTCGAATCGGATCTAGACACTCCGCCCTCACACAAAGGAGCAAGAACCCTTGCCTCCTGACCCTCTTGAGCTCTCCTCCTGAGTTCAGGAACCACTGTACTTATTTATAGTCAAGCCCTCCCAAGGCTAATCCACCAAAGCAGGAAGTAGGGTTTTACACCGCAAGGTGGCCTAAACCCGGGTAAATTCGTGTGTGTTTTACTTGTTGTTCGCTTGAATCTCTTCACCGGACGAGGCTGAGACGCTAGGTAGACGTGCGTGGGAGAGAGCTTTGTTCACGCCCCTGTGTTTGAAATTCTTCGGTTTGCGGAGCCCGTAATCCGACATTTGGCGCGCCAGGTAGGGGGCATGTCGAAATCTCACCTCTCTGACGACCTCATCATGCTCTCGTCGTCAACCTCTCTTCACCGCCATGTTGGACACACGCCGAGCATGCGCCGCCCGCCGTGCAGCCAACTTTGCTCCGACGGCGCCCGCGGGCAACGGTGGGCCGCTCCGTCCCAACTCGCCGGTCGCCAACGCCACCACCGACCCGGCCGTCCACCGTCCCAACTCTGCCAGCGCGATGGCCACACGGCGACGCCATCACCCTCACCGGCCGCGTCATCGTCCTCGCAGATACGCCGCGGGCTAGTCTACTAGCAGCCTACGCTACTGATGGCGCGGGACCTCCTGCGCTACCGCATGGCGGACGATCTCTACGATGAGTGGCTCCACCACATCACTGAGCTCGTCAACACCGTCCGGGAGGTACCTGCACCAACTCACTCCTCCCGTCCTCCGTCGTTCATGGCGGGGAACGAGGGGCGCGGTGTACTAGCTCCACCTCCGCCCTACAACGTCGGCCAGGGGGTCAGGCGCGGGGCTCTGCGGCGTGAGCCGGCCCGCAGGGTCCCTGCACGCGACGAGGAGACCTGCCAGGTGATTCCGCATCCCCAGGCAGAAGATCACCGGCCCCCCGTCCCGCAGCACCAGAACCGTGCACCACGGGAGGTGGTGGCGCCTACGCCACAAGAACCAGCACCGCAGGCGCAGGGGGCGCCTGCAATCATGAGCTTGGCCGGATGTCGCGCCTTAGCTCCCGAGCTGCGGCACCTCGTCTGGCCCTGCAAGTTCAAGCCGGATCTGCCTCCGCGCTACGATGGCACCACAGACCCCACAAAGTTCCTCCAACTCTACAAGCTGAGCATGGAGGCGTCCAACGGCACTGAGCAGGTAATGGCGAACTGGTTCCCCATGGCACTCTCGGATGGTGCCCGCTCCTGGCTCCTGAACCTCCCCGTGGGATCCATCTCCTCGTGGGGGGAGCTCCGTGAGCATTTCGTCGCCAACTTCCACGGTACCCGCAACCGAGCCCCATCGGCCACGGATATGTGCCGCGTGAAGCAGCAGCCTGGGGAGACCCTTCAGAAGTATATCCAGCACTTCAACACCATGCGCCTCCAGATCCCCAGGGTCTCGGACGAGGCCATCATCTCGGCGTTCCCCGACGGTGTCCGTGACGTCAGGATGATGGAGGAGCTCGCCATCCACAAGGATCTGTGCACACCCCTCGAGATGGTCAAGCTCGCGGCAAAGTGCGCAAGGGCGGAGGAAGGACGCCTCTCCCTCCTAGAGCAGCCTGAAGCGGAGGCTGACGACAAAAATGACAAGGCCAAGGAAGCAAAGCGCAAGGGACCCTCCGTGCTGGCTGCGGAGCCAGAAGTGAAGCGTGGCTGCGGCTACAACGCCCCCCCCCCCCAGACACAACCGTCTGTACTGCGTCTTCCACGATGTTCACAACCACAACACCAACGACTGTCAGGAGCTTAGGGCGATGCACGGCGGGCGCGTCGGGCAGCGCCCTGAGCATGACAGTCGAGGCTATGGCCGCGGAGGAGGCCGTGGTGGAGTACGCTGGGACGGCAGAAACTCGCGCCAAGGATGGCGTGACCAGCCTTGTGAAGACCACTGGCAGGAGCAACCTCGTGACGCCCCCAGGCGCGACCAGCCTCGTGAGTGTTGCCCTCAGGGCAACGGAGGTCTTCCTCTACTGCCACCACCGCCAAGAAGGAAGGACGACGACCGCCAGGGAGATGGAGCAACGTGCTTTCAGGAGCCGCATGCGATTGCATGCATCTTGGGAGGAGCCCATGCTCCAGCTTCCCACCGCATCTTCAAGCAGTTCGCTCGCGAGGTGAACGTGGCGCTTCGCAGGCCTGACGCCGCGTGCAACCTCAGGTGGACCAAGCAGGTCATCGCCTTCGACCCCAAGGACCAGCTCAAGTGCACCGCAGCCCCAGGCGCTCTCCCGATGCTCTGCACTCTGACCATCACCAACGTCCTCGTGACCAAGACCCTCATCGACGGCGGAGCAGGCTCAACGTCTTCTCTGTCCAAACCATCGAGACACTCCAGGTCCCCTATAATCAGCTCCACCCGACCAAGCCATTCTACGGAGTCATGGATGGCTCCACACTCCCAATGGGGCAGGTCCGCCTCCCTGTCACCTTCGGTGACCATGACAACTATCACACCGAGCTCATCGACTTCTACGTCGCCAACATCCACCTCTCGTACAACACGATCCTTGGGTATCCTGCCCTCGCCAAGTTCATGGCAGCGACCCATCATGGCTATAACGTCGTCAAGATGCCCGGGAGTGGTGGAGTCATCACGATCGCCTCCGACGAGAAGGAAGAAGTGCGTTCCCTTGAGCGCGCCTATCAGACTGCGGCGGTCGAGAGCTCCGACGAGGATGGGGCCGTCTTCGCCCTACAGACCGACCCAAGAAGAAGAAGAACCTGCCCGCTGATGGACCTCAGGACACGGGGGCTCCTGGCGGCCTCGTCTTAGGACCCGCGCCTGTCGACGAGGTGCCCTCCACCCTCGCATATGGAGGCGCGCCCGACGCCCCTCTAAGGACGGGCTCGGGGGCTCTCCTCTGGAGTGTCTCTGGCCTGACCAGCGTCTCGAGGGAGGTGTTCGGGCACCATCTACAGGCGTGTCTCGACGCGTGTTTTCGTGAGCCCAGCGTGAGCCGTACAGCGCATGGGGGCTCAGGACTTCATCAACCAGTTACCGAGGAACATCAGTACTCATGCTCGGTCGGCGTAACGGCACGATACCAAGCTCACCTACCCGCTACCCGAGCAACCACTTCCGTGTCTGCATCGATGTTGCGGGTCTCAATCGAGCCGCTTCTTTGGAGCCCCTCTGGCCGACAGTAGTCGGCTGGAGGAGGGCTCTCCCCTGCAGCTACGTCTGCACGCTCTTCGGCTTCCGCAATGTAGCCGCCACGTTCCAGCGCCTCGCGCGGAAGGCTTTGGGGGCTCTGGAGGCTCAGTGGCGGGCGGTCCAGACGGAGCGGGAGCCTGACCCCCGTGACCACTGAGGGCCTTCGGAGCCCCCGGGCCTTAGGAGCCAGACGATCCTCATGGACGACCCGCACGGCTCACGTCTTAAGCTACCCCAACTATTCTTCGGCAGGTGTCAGGTGATGTCTCAGGTATTCAATCGATGGCGCCCCCCGGGCTGCATTATCCTCGAGCTGCTGGGGGCTCACCCCCCGCCGCTGTCCTTTTTGCGCGTAAACCAAGGCTAGTGGCTTCTTCCTATTTGCATTATCTATATGCTTGGCGTTCTTACCGCCACTAAGGTCATGAGCCCTTGCGAGCCCACTCGCAACCGCCCCATGATTAAGGACTGGCACGGCGCCTGTGCTCGGGTCCGTCCCTGCAGCGTCGCTAAATCCAAGGGTTGAGCTCTGTCACGCGAGCCATTCCCGTGACGTCACCTCCCGTGGTCCTTGGTGCCTTGTTCTCGCATGGGCTAATCGTGGATGGGTAAGTAGGGGCCCGTGGCAGGTGCCTCGCTCACGCGGGAATCTCGCGCCGGTTGTTTTTCTTTTGGACTGTTGCATGCGAAGACTGGGCACGGCGTCTGTCCTCGGGTCCGTTCCTGCAGGGTCGATAAATCCAGCGACTGAGCTCTGTCTTACGGGCCGGTCCCGCTAACGTCACCTCCTAGGTCGTTGGTGCTGCGGCCTTCTCATGCGGTGCCCTCTAGAGATGCACTCAGCGCAGGTCGACACAATGCCTCTCTTTTCACATTTTGCAGAAGAAGACTCAGGCACAACCCGCCTCAGGGTAGGGTCTCATGAGTGATGCGTAAGCTCACGAGAACTTCCTCAGAGTCGTTCAGCTCATACTGAGGAGGGCCGATATACACCTTGGCTGTCCTGCCGTGCAAGACACGTGTCGAGACAGGGCTATACATGCCCTAGAGTCTCTCCCGGTGGGAGACTCCCTCCCACGGTCCAGTGGAAGTGCTATGCTCCGCGCTGGCAGAACGAACCGAGGAGCAGCAATGCCCACGAACCAGTGGTAGCACCAAGCTCCGCGCTGGCCGCTACGACTGAGGCGCGGTTATGCCCACACTTCACGCAAGTGTGGTAGCTCTATGCTCCACACTAGTTATAAACAACTGAGGGTAGCCCCCAGCGGTCGAACCAACCTCAGGGAGCTTTTCAGCTCACGACGCTCACAACTTCTCCTTGGATAGGTGTTGCGAGGGGGGCTAGGCACGGGGTCTATCCTTAGGCCACGTTTGGCAGACACCACCCTACCACGTGCCCAGACACCTGGCTTTCTCGCACACCCATCCTAGGCGAAGGCTCGTGAGCAAGGTATGGTGCTCGTTCTCCCTCATGAAAGCCGTTCGTACGTCAAGGGTGACCCCTGGGCATCGCGACCCAGGGGCCTCACTAGTCACGTTGCCCCTCACTCCTTGAGCCCGGTGCTCAACGGCGGTCGAGGAATGTGCGGGGCTGGGCCCTGCCGACGCAGAACACAAACGGGATCGCTTGAACGTCAAGGGGGACCCCTGGGCATCGCGACCCAGGGGCCTCACTAGCCACGTAGCTCCTCATTCCTTGAGTCTAGTTATTACGATAACCCCGTTCACCCGGAGCGCTCAATGGCGATCGAGGTATGCGCGGGGTTGGGCCCTGTAGATGCAAAGCACCTAAGAAAACATGAAAGGAAGCAAGCATGGAAATCATCAAGTTCAAATCTAGTAATTACAATAATACCAAGTTCTCCAAATTCAAACGAGTTCTTACGCCTCCCCAAGGAACTTGCATTTCTCTCATCTAGACAGGAATAGGTCAGGCATCACCAAGTGTGTCATCACCAGCCTCCGCCTCCCCAGTCGCGGCAGCAGTGACCCGGAGGGATGCCTCCACCAGTTCCTTGACCTTCTCCTCCAAGGCCCAGGCAGTCGCGCCCCCTATGTTCGGTGGCCTAGGAGTGACTGCTGCCACCCCCTCATGAAGACGACTCGGGCGTAGAAGGAGGGGCTCCTGAGCATTGCGCCTCAGGGCCCCAACTGGCTCCTAAACCTTACGTCCTGACCTCGCGCGTGGCATCGCAACCCAGCATGACAGCGGCGGCCTAGGCCTCAGGAGAAGCATAGCTGCTGCCGGAGGAGTCGGAGGCGCAACCGATGGCGAACGCCTCGCCCCCGGTCTCACTGCCCTGACAGCATGGGAGATGGTCGCCGGCGGGCCCATCCCCCACGCTGCACGCTAGCCGACAGCCATCCACCCCGAAGACCTTGAAGGTCAGCGAAGCCACCCCGTCCAGCGCAAAACGAAGAATATGCCTCCCAGTGGGGGCGCAGGCGCGGCGCACCGCGCCCCAACCCCAGGTCATGAAGATCTGGCCTGAGGAGATCACCTCCATGTCGGCCTATGAAGGGGGAAGGTCGCACCCTTCGCGCTGCAGCTGCATCATCACCCAGCTGCGAGCCGGTGATACGTCTTCGTCGTATCTATAATTTTTGATTGTTCCATGCCAATATTCTACAACATTCATATACTTTTGGCAACTTTTTATACTATTTTTGGGACTAACATATTGATGCAGTGCCCAGTGCCAGTTCCTGTTTGTTGCATGTTTTTTGTTTCGCAGAAAATCCATATCAAACGGAGTCCAAACGAAATAAAAAAGGACGGAGATTTTTTTTTTGGAATATATGTGAATTTTGGGAAGCGGAACCACCACGAAACGATTTCATGCCCCTCCGCCGCCATGGAGTCTATGGATCAGAGGGGAAACCCTTCTTCCACATAGGGAAAAGTTCAAGGAAGAAGAAGAAGGAGGGGGCTCTCTCCCCATCGCTTCCGGTGGCACCGGAGTGCCACCGGGGCCATCATCGTGTGACGGCGATCTACACCAACACCTCCGTCATCTTCAACAACATATCCATCACCTTCCCCCATCTATCTACAGCGGTCTACTCTCCTGCAACCCGCTTTACCCTCTACTTGAACATGGTGCTTTATGCTTCATATTATTATCCAATGATGTGTTGCCATCCTATGATGTCTGAGTAGATTATCGTTGTCCTAACGGTGATTGTTGAATTGCTATGATTGATTTAAATTTCTTGTGGTTATGCAGCTGTCCTTTGGTTCCCATCATATGAGCGCGCGCGGATCACACCGTAGGGTTAGTTGTATGTTGATAGGACTACGTATTGGAGGGCAAGAGTGACAGAAGCTTCAACCTAGCGTAGAAATTTATGCATACGGGATTGAAGGGGGGCCAATATATCTTAATGCTATGGTTGGGTTTTACCTTCATGAACGTTAGTAGTTGCGGATGCTTGCTAATAGTTCCAATCATAAGTGCATACAATTCCAAGTAAGGGATGACATGCTAGCAGTGGCCTCTATCACATAAAACTTGTTATCGGTCTAGTAACGTAGTCAATTGCTTAGGGGCAATTTCGCAACTCCTACCACCACATTTCGACACTCGCTATCACTAACTTTATTGTGTCCTTATATTTACAGCCCCTAGTTTATATTTGTGCGCTCTTTATATTCTTGCAAACCTATCCCACAAAAACCACAAAATACTTCTAGTTTCATACTTGTTCTAGGTAAAGTAAACGTCAAGCGTACGTAGAGTTGTATCGATGGTCGATAGAACTTGAGGGAATATTTGTTCTGCCTTTAGCTCCTCGTTGGGTTCGACACTCTTACTTATCGAAATAGGCTACAACTGATCCCCTACACTTGTGGGTTATCAAGACCTTTTTCTGGCGCCGTTGCCGGGGAGCAATAGCGTGGGGTGAATATTCTTGTGTGTGCTTGTTTGCTTTATCACTATGTAGAATTTATTTGCTGTTCTAAGTTGTTCTCTATCTTCAGTTATGGATATGATACACGAAATACCAAAAAACTCAGGTGTACTTGCTACTCATGGAGATGGGGAACCTCTTAAAACCCTCGATGCCAATTATCTGAAAGATATTATGTACTACTTTGATAATCCTGAGAAAACCCCATTCAACTATGTAATGGGAGAAACATTGGATCAACGTGAATACTTTAGGGATTATCGCTTGACACAAAAAGGGAAAGTGTTATGGGATCAAATTCATTTGTTGCATTGGTATGCTTGGCAACTATGCTTGGCAACTATGCTTGAGATATGATTATACTTGTTGCTCTAGGATGAAGGCTCCACACCTTTCATTTTCATGCAAATTTAATGATAATAAAACCTTAGCTTCTTATGCTAATGGTATATATGATTATTATGATGTGGAACAAATAGAAGAATTCGTTGCTTTTAAGCGTGCTTATGAAATTGAATCTCTGTTTAGAAAGAATGATGCTTTTGATGATGATGTTTCTAGGCCTGAAAATCTTGCTATATTGAAATATTGCTATTTGAATTATGAATATAACTCCCATATTGATGCGTTTATTGAGAAGGTCTCCGCTATCCAAGAAGAGACTAATATTTTGTAGCAGTATATGGAAGAAGAAATCAATGATATTGTGAGCTCATTAGATGAAAAAGTGACGAGGAGAGCGAAGAACAAAAGGAGGAAGAGCGGATTAGCTACCCATGCCCACCTTCTAATGAGAGTTACTCTTCAACTCATACATTGTTTAATTTCCCTTCGTGCTTACCAAAGGATGATTGCTATGATGATTGCTATGATCCCGTTGATTATTTCGAAATATCCCATTTTGATGATGCTTGCTATGCTTGTGGCCAAGATGCCAATATGAATTATGCTGATGCAGATGAACTTGCTATAGTTCCTGATGTTAAACATGAGATAGTTGCTATTGCACCCACACATGATAGTCCTATTATCTTTTTGAATTCTCCAAACTACACTATATCGGAGAAGTTTGCATTTATTAAGGATTATATGGATGGGTTACCTTTTTCCATTGCACATGATGATTTTCATGAGTATAATATGCATGTGCTTGCTGCTCCTAATTGCAATTATTATGAGAGAGGAACTACATCTCCGCCTCTCTATGTTTCCAACATGATAAAATTGCAAAACACTGCTTATACTATCCATTGGCCTTTAATTGATGTGCATGAATTGTTCTTGTATGACATGCCTATGCATAGGAAGAGAGTTAGACTTCGTTGTTTCATGACACATATCACTTTGTGCTCACTACTAAATGTCAAATCATTGCTAATTAAAATTGGCTTTGATATACCTTGGGATCCGGGTGGATCCATTACTTGAGCACTATATGCCTAGCTTAATGGCTTTAAAGAAAGCGCTGCCAGGGAGACAACCTGGAAGTTTTAGAGAGTCATTTATTTCTGTTGTGTGCTTTTATAAAGTTTTAAAAAATAAAAAATAAAGAGGGGAACCTAAAACTTTTTCAAAAAGAAAAGTGAAAGTAAGAAGGACGAGCACCGTTGAAATGGGGGAGCTCCTTGAACTTTGTTCATGCCCTTGGAAACTTTACAAATCTTGAATTACAGAAAGTTTTCATCGAAAATAATTATCCCCTTGTACAATTCCATTGTATTATAAAAATAATGTGGCAAGGTTTGCCTTTAGGATGTTTACAATGCTTGTTGGTTTGTGCGGTGTAGGACAGAAACTTTGGTTGTAGTGCGCGTTTTTACATTTTTTGCTGGAATGTCAAATGATTCTGAAACTTTTTTCACTGTCTTTATATACAAATTGCTGATTTTTCCTAATTTTGGCAGAATTTTCAAGTATCAAATTATGGTGAATGTTCAGATTATTATAGACTGTTCTGTTTTAGACAGATTCTATTTTTGATGCATAGTTTGCTTGTTTTGATGACACTATCAATTTCTATCAGTGGATTAAGCCATGAAAAAGTTATATTACAGTAGCTAAAATGCAAAAACAAAATATGAATTGGTTTTCAACAGTACTTAGAGTAGTGATTTGCTTTATTATACTAACGGATCTTACCGAGTTTTCTGTTGAAGTTTTGTGTGGATGAAGTGTTCGAAGATCGAGGAGGTCTCGATGTGAGGAGAAGAAGGAGTGGCAAGAGCTCAAGCTTGGGGATGCCCAAGGCACGCCAACTAAATATTCAAGGAGACTCAAGCGTCTAAGCTTGGGGATGCCCAGGAAGGCATCCTCTCTTTCTTGAACAAGTATCAGTATGTTTTCGGATTCGTTTCATTCATGTGATATGTGCAACTCTTGGAGCGTCGTGTGCTTTCTATTTTTCCTTTTAATAAATGCACCATGCTGGTATGAGATAGTCCATGGTTGATTTATAGAATGCTCTTTGCACTTCACTTATATCTTTTGAGTATGACTTTATAGAATGCTTCATGTGCTTCGCTTATATCATTGAAGTTTGGATTGCCTGTTTCTCTTCAGATAGAAAACTGCCATTTGTAGAATGCTCTTTTGCTTCAGTTATAATTGTTAGAGCGTGGGCATAACTTTTTTAGAAAGAATTAAAACTCTCTTGCTTTACTTATATCTATCTAGAGAGTTGACAGGAATTGGTCATTCACATGGTTAGTCATAAAATCCTACATAAACTTGTAGATCGCTGAATATGATATGTTTGATTCCTTGCAATAGTTTTGCAATATAGAGATGCTAATATATGGGAGGAACTAGTGAATGATCATGGTTTAGTAAAAATATTGGTGTTAAGGTTTGTGATTCCCGAAGCATGCACGTATGGTCTCCTAACTATGTAACCAAATTGGCGCGCATTGTATTTTGATTGTTTATCTTTGCGTGAAGATCGGGGGCGCGCGATGGTTAACTCCTACCAACCTCCCCCCTAGGAGCGTGCGTCGTAGTATCTTTGCTTCGAGGGCTAATAGATTTTTCGCAAAAAATATGTGAGTTCTTTATGACTAATGTTGAGTCCATGAATTATACGCACTCTCACCCTTCCACCATTGCTAGCCTCTCTTGTACCGCGCAACTTTCGCCGGTACCATACACCCACCATATACCTTCCTCAAAATAGCCACCATCCCTACCTATCATGGCATTTCCATAGCCATTCCAAGATATATTGCCATGTAACTCCACCGTTCCGTTTATTATGACACGCACCATCATTGTCATATTGCCTTGCATGATCGTAAGATAGCTAGCATGATGTTTCCATGGCTTGTCCGGTTTTTGATGTCATTGCTATGCTAGATCATTGCACATCCCGGTACACCGCCGGAGGCATTCATATAGAGTCATATTTTTTGTTCTAGTATCGAGTTGTAAGTAAATAGAAGTGTGATGATCATCATTATTAGAGCATTGTCCCTTGAAAAAAAAGGGCAAAAAAAAGGAGAAAGGCCAAATAAAAAAAAGGAAGCCCCCCTCCCCAAAAAGGGGGCAATGCTACTATCTTTTTCCACACTTGTGTTTCATCATAGCACCATGTTCTTCATGATAGAGAGTCTCCTATGTTGTCACTTTCATATACTAGTGGGAATTATTCGTTATAGAACTTGGCTTGTATATTCCAACGATGGGCTTCCTCAAATGTCCTAGGTCTTCATGAGCAAGCAAGTTGATGCACACCCACTAGTTTTGTTTTGAGCTTTCATACACTTATAGCTCTAGTGCATCCGTTATATGGCAATCCCTACTCATTCACATTGATATCTATTGATGGGCATCTCCATAGCCCATTGATACGCCTAGTCGATGTGAGACTTTCTCCCTCCTTTTGTCTACTACCACATTCTATTCCACCCATAGTGCTATGTCCATGGCTCACGCTCATGTATTGCGTGAAGAGTTGAAAAAGTTTGAAAAAGTAAAGTATGAAAACAATTGCTTGACTGACACCGGGATGGGCATGAAGGGTACCTTGTGTTAAGAAAAGGGAGCATAAAAGACTATGTGATTTTGTAGGGATAACGTTATTTAGCATTGATATTTGAAAGACTTGATTGTTTGTTGGGATGCCCGAGTATGAAATTCTTCAATGTCAAATGATAGACTATTGCTTTGAATCACTCGTGTCTTAATATTCATGCCATGATTAGATTACATGATCAAGATTATGCTAGGTAGCATTCCACATCAAAAATTATCTTTTTTATCATTTACCTACTCGAGGACGAGCAGGAATTAAGCTTGGGGATGCTGATACGTCTCTGTCGTATCTATAATTTTTGATTGTTCCATGCCAATATTCTACAATATTCATATACTTTTGGCAACTTTTTACACTATTTTTTGGGACTAACATATTGATGCAGTGCTAAGTGCCAATTCCTGTTTGTTGCATGTTTTTTGTTTCGCAGAATATCCATATCGAACGGAGTCCAAACGGAATAAAAACGGACGGAGATTTTTTGGAATATATGTGAATTTTGGGAAGCGGAACCACCATGAAACGATGCTCGAGTGTACCTCGAGGGTGGGGGGCACGCCCCCCTGCCCAAGGCGCGCCCTAGGCCCTTGAGGCCACCCCGTAACGCAGTTGATGCCCTTCTTTCGTCGCAAGAAAGCTAATTTCCGGATAAAAATCGTGTCAAAAAATCAGCCCAATCGGAGTTACGGATCTCCGGGAATATAAGAAACGGTGAAGGGCCAGAATCTTGGAACGCAGAAAGAAAGAGAGACAGAGAGACAGATCCAATCTCGGAGAGGCTCTCGCCCCTCCGCCGCCATGGAGGCCATGGACCAGAGGGGACACCCTTCTCCCACCTAGGGAGAAGGTCAAAGAAGAAGAAGAAAGAGGGGGCTCTCTCCCCATCGCTTCCGGTGGCGCCGGAGTGCCACCGGGGCCATCATCGTGTGACGGCGATCTACACCAAAACCTCCGTCATCTTCACCAACATCTCCTTCACCTTCCCCTAGCTATCTACAGCGGTCCACTCTCCTGGAACCCGCTGTACCCTCTACTTGAAATGGTGCTTTATGATTCATATTATTATCCAATGGTGTGTTGCCATCCTATGATGTCTGAGTAGATTATCGTTGTCCTATCGGTGATTGGTGAATTGCTATGATTGATTTAAATTGCTTGTGGTTATGTTGCTGTCATTTGGTGCCCATCATATAAGCGCGCGCGTGGATCACACCATAGGGTTAGTTGTATGTTGATTGGACTGCGTATTGGAGGGCAAGAGTGACAGAAGCTTCAACCTAGCGTAGAAATTGATGCATACGGGATTGAAGGGGGACCAATATATCTTAATGCTATGGTTGGGTTTTACCTTAATGAACATTAGTAGTTGTGGATGCTTGCTAATAGTTCCAATTATAAGTGCATAGAATTCCAAGTAAGGGATGACATGCTAGCAGTGGCCTCTCCCACATAAAACTTGCTATCGGTCTAGTAACGTAGTCAATTGCTTAGGGGCAATTTCGCAACTCCTACCACCACATTTCCACACTCACTATCACTAACTTTATAGTGTCCTTATCTTAACTGCCCCTAGTTTATATTCGCGCGCTCTTTATATTCTTGCAAACCTATCCCACAAAAACCACCAAATACTTCTAGTTTCATACTTGTTCTAGGTAAAGTAAACGTCAAGCGTACGTACTGTATCGGTGGTTGATAGAACTTGAGGGAATGTTTGTTCTGCCTTTAGCTCCTCATTGGGTTCGACACTCTTACTTATCGTAAGAGGCTACAACTGATCCCCTACACTTGTGGGTTATCAGCCGGGAGCACCTCCTTCAGGAATGGAGGAAGGAGGATCCAAGAATGCGGAGGGGCTCCCTCCCACACGATAAACTCGCGGACGTTTTCTTCGGTATGAGATGGCGGCGGGATGCGTGAAATCACCCGCCTTTTTGGGCGGCTGACCGCACCGCCCCCGCTTCGTCCGCCTATCGCCGGAGCACCCAAGTGAAGCGAGAATCCTGGTGGCGCTCGCGTGCACCATGTACGGGCGTCCGCCAGCCTCTGGGGCGCCCTTGGAGAGTCACGGCGCCTCTTCTTCGGTGGGAGCTACTCGGGCTCCACCATCGGGGTCTTCCCCTTCTGCGCGGCCAAGAACCTATGTATAGGCGCCATGAAAAGCCCTCGGAGAAGTGGGAAGAGCAGGGGTTGATCTGCAACAGTCAAATGAAGGGCGTGGCGCCTCACCCCCTCTGTATAGGCCCAGTAGATCAATCCCCGACCACTCGCGCACGGCCATAATGACCCTACCACCCGCGCCAAGGAGTTGTCAAGTCACACGGTTGCCGAGACTGCGTGGGAAGCGGAGCCGCCCTCGTCCTATCCAACTGTCATGTGCCAGCCTGGCCCGTAGCTTTTTGGGGCCCGCGGTGTTTCATCCTCGACTGAGGCTTCGCCCCGAAGCCAACTCCGCGCCCGCCTTGGGCCCGGGGGCTACTGTCGGCGTCCTGGGAACCAGGGTACCTAGACTTGCCTGTCTGCGGGCCGCAACGCGCTCCTACTACGACCTGGTATGGCCCAGTTGATCGACCAGCTACTCAAGACCCTCGCAAGGGGGCTAGGCCTCGCGAGGAGAACGACATCAATACCCCCTAAGGAGCGGCCTCGGCTAGGTTGCTCCGGAGGGGCGGAGAATCCAAGGCCAAGCCTGCCTCAGGAGGAGGCAGTGACGCAAGCAGTGACACACCGCGCCAGCGGGTGCCAGCGCGCGCCAACAGTGCAGTTGCCGTTTTGGTGCAAAGGAGACAGCGCAGGCGCTGGTTCCAGAGGAGCAGGACAAAGGTTTCCTCATTGGTGCGACAAGACCGAAGACCGCAAGGACAACAGGGAGGATGTGACCACCGAGCCAACCACCGCGTCACCGCATGATCCCTTTGCAGGCGAAGACCGCTTTTGTCACGATAGGAACGTCCTTGTGTTCCCGCTCAAAATGGCTGTTGTGGGATCCCTTCCTGCCTAAACATTTCAGGGGAAGAGGACCTTGGCCGCCTATATAAGTAGCTTGGGTCAGCACTATGGAGGCAACTCGAATCAGATCTAGACACTCCGCCCTCACACAAAGGAGCAAGAACCCTTGCCTCCTGACCCTTTTGAGCTCCCCTCCTGAGCTCAGGAAGCACTATACTTATTTATAGTCAAGCCCTCCCGAGGCTAGTCCACCAAAGCAGGAAGTAGGGTTTTACACCGCAAGGTGGCCTGAACCTGGGTAAATTTGTGTGTGCTTTACTTGTCGTTCGCTTGAATCTCTTCACCGGACGAGGGCGAGACGCTAGGTAGACGTGAGTGGGAGAGATCTTCGTTAACGCCCCTGTGTTCGATCTTCCAGGGATTGCGGAGCCCGTATTCCGATAGACGCCGACAGGCTGGCTCTGTACTAGGCTCAAGTTCAATGACGAATTCAACTAGATGGTTGGGAGGCATGCCTGGAAGCTCTTTAGGGAATACCTCCTCATATTCACAAACCACCGGAATCTGGGATGTGGCATTAATCTCGCCCTTGTCATTGAGAGAGAATAGCCTGATTGTGTTATCTCGAGCTACGAAGATAATCATGTCTTTGGAAGGTTGAGGTAGATTTTCCTCTTTGTTTGCACAATCAATAAGAGCATCATGCTTAGAGAGCCAATCCATCCCAAGAATAAGATCAATGTCTGAGTTACCGAGAACAACTGGGGACACCAGAAAACTATAGTCGCCCATGTGAATAGATATATCGGGAGCAATCAAGTTAGAAGTCATGTGTTTACCCAGAGAAATAATTGATAACTCCTTTGGCAAAGCCACTGTGCCCACGTTGTGCTTCGATGCAAATAGGTGACATATGAAAGAACATGATGAACCCGAATCAAACAAGACTTTAGCAGGAATTGAGTAAACTGAAAGCTTACCCATTATCACATCAGAAGAATTCTCTGCTTGAGCTGCATTCATCAAGTTCCCATTCGTCACAACTCATGTAAAGAACAGGGATGAAAGAGTAAATACGTTACATAGAAACGACCACGCTCTTCATGGAGGTCCCAGTGAAGTTCTGATCCATCTCCTCCATCGTTCTCGGCTGTACATGCATCTGGTGTGTGTTGCAATCGGTGAGTCACAAGGACACAACAATCCCATTCTCGGGTATCAAAACAAACAAAGCCTTTAGGTGTGGAGACGTAATAAAGTTTCTGCAGCAAGCACTAAGCAACTAGCTTACGAATTCAGAGCGAGATGAGAATATGTGCCAACAGTCGCCAAAGATGATCAATAAGTGATCCTAGCTACTCACGTTCATGCATAACCCCACCGTGTTCACTTTCCGAAACCCCTTCGAAAAGAGACCATCATGGTACTCACACATGTAGTGTATTCTTAAGGATATGGTGTCAAGTTATCTACAATCGTATAATAACAAATTCCCATCTGTAGGGGTGTCCAAACTTAGCCCATCACAAGCTCACGATCTGCGGAGTCACAACTACATGATGGGAAGACCCGAGTATTCTCGGAATCCCGTGCTCAAGATATTTCGAGAAAGGTAAAACTAATCCAGCAAGACCTCCCGGCGTGCAAACACCCTGATAGTAGCCGCGCGTATCTGGTCTTAGGCCACGACCGGATGGGACAGCCTACAGGTAAATACCAGATACCTCGGGTTTCCCCGAGGTGGCCCTGTAGTCCGCCTAGTTTGACCAACACTCATGAGGAGCACTGGCCTGGGTTGTTGATTAAGAACTCGGGTTTATAACTCCCTATGCAAGTTTTAGTTGTTAGGAAAATGTAGTACCAAAGTTGGGTCTTGCTGGAAAAGCTTTAAGTAGAGCGAATTATCAAGGGGGGGCCCATAAACCCCAACCGTGTTAGGAACGCAAAATCAAGGAACATAACACCGGTTTATCGGGTCCTAATGTGGCATGAGTGGAACAAAATACCAAGCAGAAGGCCATTAATTTAATATGTGCCCATTACCAATATATATGTGCATTAATTTAATTAAGATATATATAGTTTTGTCCCAATAAACAAGTCCAAACATGGAGCAATCTTCTAACTTCACCTGCAACTAACAACGCTATAAGAGGGGCCGAGCAAAAGCGTACTTAGACAATCAATGGTTTTCTAGGAAGGCTGTTAGAGTGTTTCGCGGAAACATAGGAGGCTGACAAGACAAGAATATGCATCGAGGTATAGCTAAAGAGCGAGACAACTAGAAAGGCAAAGATAGAGGTGATATTGGAGAACGGTCATCTTGCATGGTAAGTCCTCGGTGGGATGGTAAGACGGCTCCTCAAACTCAGTCTCGACCAGATCCTTGAACTCGGTATTGGCTCCCGGCTCTACCCAACACAATAGCACAACAATGGTACAAGATCAATCACGGCGCAATGCACAACCAGCATGATGCAAGACTTGTCATGGGATGCAAGTAAGATGTGCGTATTTATGAGGATGCTCTCGAGCCTAATGGAGAAGATGATAGAAATGGCTTCATGTCGGGCAATGTAACACCCCAAATTTTTGAGTTGGTTTTTTCTTGCAAACTTTTGGCCTTTTTGAAAGGGGATTGTTTGATCTTTTCTTTTGCCCTTCTAAAATCCCTTTTTGCCAAAGTTTGTGTGTCTTCTCAAGCTTGATTTTTAGCCTTGAAGTCCTCCTCTTGTGTTTGGCTCAAGCACAAGTTCACCACTTCTTGTTTTTGAAATTCTCAAGTTTAGCCTTGACCTATCTCCCCTCCAAACTTCCTCTTGCCATGATCCCAACAGGAACAATCCTCCCCAAGACTCTCTTCACACCATGGGACAAGCATTTCATCAATTCCAGCAAGTTTGAACCTTATTGTGATTTTTCTCCTGTTTATTTCATTCCAAAAACAATTCTGTCTTTTATAGTGGACCTTGGTGATTTACAAAGGAACCACCTTCTTTATCTACCTATTGGACTCCAAACCAACTCTCCTAGATAGTTCTTAGTACCCATAACCTAGATCCATCTTGTTTCACTGGTCCACAGTTCAAATTTTTCAAATTTCACCTGCTGCAAGTTTGGACCAGATTTGCAAAATTTGGTGAAATGCATATTTATCCTCTTCCAAAAATTCTGTGCAAAATCATGCAGCCTCTAGATACATCAAGAGGCCACTCCACCAAAAATCAGCTCCAGAGACATTGCACAAATACCAGAATCATTTCATCAAACACCCAGCCTACACTGAAATGTTAGCTGTTAACTGAAAATGTCGACAGTTTAACACTTCGTCAGTTTCGTCAGTTTCGACAGTCGTCGGGCGCGGTGACAAAACTCCGTCTGTATCTCCCTTCGCTCGACGCTGCACTGCAGCTTCTTCTTATCCACGCACCGCGCGGTCGCTTGGCAGCTTCTTGGTGTTAGTGGCGCCCTGGCCCGACCGTGCCGGCGGCTGCCACGGCCACAGCGCCGCCCGTGGCGGCTGACAGACGCAACGCCGCGGCTCCACGCCGTTTCGCGCCGCCCAGACCACCCTAGTGCCCCGCGTGTCCTTCTCCACAGCCAGCGCACGCCTGGCACGCCGTTGCCGTGGCCTGGCACGCGCAGAGCGCCGTTTCTGCCGCCGACGTGCCGCACGGCCGTTCCGTCGGTGGCAGGTGGTAACACCACCTCTACTGCCAAGTTAAGCGCGGGAATGGAGCTTCTACAGATCATAGATGATGCTCAAGCCCCTAGCCCCGCCGTCCGACCACTGCAGCGCCGTAATTAGCTCGCCGGACTTATCCGTTCACGGCAGCCACCTCGAGCCGCCTATAAAAGGCACCCCCGAGCTCGTGCTCGAGCACACACGCCTCCACTACGTCCCTAGACCACGCCCAACCTCTCGAAGAGCCCCGAGAGGCTTTTCTTCCCCGGCTCTGGCCAGCTACCTCCGCCTCGGGCTCCAGCTCCGTTCACTCCGGTGAGGGCACCTCCGCCGCCGTGAGCTTGAACGTAGTACCCTGGCATCCACCTGGTCCTAACCCCCAGCCCAATTTCTCTCCAGAAACCTTCCCCGACGAGGTCCACGAACACCCGAGCCGCCGTCCGCCGGAGATAAGCTCGCCGTCGACGTGGGACTCGCCGGCACCCAACTCCACCACCGTTCGATGCGGAAGACCAACGTGGAGCCATAGGTATCATTCCCCTCCCCTATCTCGTCGTGGGTCGACGCCGGCGACCACCACAGCACCGGCGCTGGCGCGGCTCTGTTTTCTTTTTTCAAACCTGACAGGTGGGGTCCCTCTGTCAGTCTCTCACATCTCCCCCTCGAACCGTTTTCTGTTGGTGTATTGACGCAAAGTGCGTTTTCCCTCTGCGGGTGACGTACTGCGTACCGGTTCGTTTTTTCCTTTTCCGTTTTAGCCCCTGGATCTTTTCTGTTTCATTACAGATAGGTCCCTAGACAGAAACCTTAATATCTTTTAAACTAAAAGTGATTTTGAATTGATTCTTTTTCTGTCCACCTTGGTTTTCTGTCTAGTTTTTTGTCATATTTATGTGGAAATATTTTGAGAAACTTTATTTGCACGCGCGGTATTTATGTTAGTATATATTTTTGTTTGAATACATAGATACCGGAGGCCGTAACGGAGACGCGAATCACGCCGAGTTAGGCTCCGACTTTTCAGAACCAGGCAAGCATGTTTGAGCTCTTGATATGATGAGTGTATTGCATGTTTGCTCGAGTAGCTCGTTCATAAGCATGATTATATGAGCATATGTGTATGGCATATTTCATGCAAGTGATGCTTCGGGTGAGTCCCGAAGGAGAATGTTGAACCACCTCAATCATATGGTGATATGATGGGGTGGAATACTGGTATTGTTGGAGCATGCCAGTAGTTGGTCAACTCAATATCAACGGGGATCATATCATGACCCCGTCCGACTCCTTTTCCGGTACTATCATAGGCCGTCTGTTGGGATTACGGTCTAGTCAGTTGTAAACCACTTCCCGAGTACACACCAAGTAGAGGGGCCGGGATGAGGGTTCCATGGCCCTGGATTAAAGCCCGTCATCCGGTCAGGGGGCATGGGTGTTTCCGGTTCGGACCGAGAGGGGGGCACCCCTTAGAGCGCGCATATATAAATTTGATCCCATGCTATTCGAGGTTGTAGCCTCCCCGTCTTAAAGTTTTCCGTGAATGTCGTCGCGGGTGATTCCGGACGACAGGATGTTAAATGGGTGTGTACTGGTTAGTTGGGTTTATACTAAAACACCGTATACGGGGCTAGCCCACGTGGCTAGTGGAACCCGTTGGCTATGAGTTAATGGTACAAGCTCTGCAGAGTTAAATTCCTTCAGTAGCCATGTTTATGGCCTAGGATCTATATTCATGTCAACCCGGTGACCGTCTCTAGTATATTCTTGTGAGTAGCCAAAACAGCGTTGTCATCGGGTTCATTTGGTAAATGAACTCACCACCATCCCTGTATTGATTTTACTTTCCGAAGTATTTCATCATTATATCTTTTTATTTATAAGCCCTTTATGCGATGTCGCTCAGATGTCCGATTGTGGCATTCTTTTTATTTATTTATAAGCCCTTTATGTGATGTCGCTCTGACGTCCGACTGTGGCATTCTTTTTATTTATAAGCCCTTTATGTGATGTCGCTCAGACGTCCGACTGCGGCATTCTTTTTATTTGTAAGCCCTTTATGTGATGTTGCTGAGACGTCCGACTGTGGCATTCTTTTTATTTATAAGACCTTTATGTGATGTCACTCAGACGTCCGACTATGGCATTATTTTTATTTATAAGCCCTTTATGCAATGTCGCTCAGACGTCCGACTGGGGCATTCCTGTTATTTATTTTTGCTACAAGCCATGTATGTGATGTCGCTCAAACGCCTGACTGTGGCCTGTTATCATTTATTATTTTCCTACGAGGCGTCACCAAGACCCTCGTTTGGTCCCGTTATTTTTATCTTTTGGATTTCGGGAGGATTACCGCCCGACTTCCAGTCTTTACTTTCAGTGCATTCATATTTTGTTCCGATTGCATTTTTGCTGGAATACTCATATGCATTCATGTTGGCATTTGTTATATCTTAAGTCCGAACTGTCTGGCGAGTACATTCAAAGTACTCACCTGGCTTGTTGATTTGGCCAGATGTGGACGAAGGCGATCAAATGGATGAAGAGTTCGATAGCGAATCCGACGCTTAGAGGAGTCCCAGTCAGTCTCTTGCGATCCTGAAATTGATCACTGTTTTATAACCGCTTCCGCCTACCACCAAATAAATTCATCAGGTCTCACTCCGACACCCGATGAACTGTAAAATATTGGAGCCACACCATCCACTTCACTGTGACATATTACACCACCTTTTATTATGAGTCATTAGTATGCCACCCTGTCTTGTGTCATATCCGCCTTTATGTAATATATTGGCGCGCTTGTAATAAAATCTATTGAGCCATCCCTAGCTCAACCTTGTATAATATTCAGTGTACTTGAAATTCTGTATCAAGGAATTGTCTGCCAGCAGGAATATTATTCCTCGCCGGTTTAATAAAGCGACCGGTCTTCCAGTAATTATCTTACCAAAGGACCGGTGGCGACAGGCAACCAAGCAAGCCACTGGATAGAGGAGAAGATTTCGGTCCAAAACGATATAAAGATCATTGGAAACATATGCATGGTTTGCAAATGACAAGCAAAACACTACACGATGCAATCTGCCAAAAAGAGCAAGTTGCGCAATGAGTGACCAAGTTTATGTACGCTACAACACTCCAACAAGCTTGCAAAAGGCATGGCAATAACATACATAACATGATATTCAAGAATAACCACATGTCTACTTCTACAACATACTAGAACATGTCACAAACAGCATGGCAAAAGTGCAAGAGTTTATCCAGACTTAGAGAAATCTGGGCATGCTGACAGAAAACATTTTGATGCAAATAGAGGGCCTCAAAAGAACAAGCTACAACACGACATCATGGCAAACAAGAGCATGGATAGCTAGAGCATAACCTATGCATCAAGGAACACACTCTGGACAAATCTAACCATGCACAACGATGATGGTAGCATCATGGAAACATGGCATAATAATTAACAGATTCAGCCTTAGCAGAAACTTAACATCACGATGGCATGTTAACAAGCTTGATGCACTCATCTCAAGACATATCATGGCATGAAAATAAATCTATCATGTAGAGAACATTCCAATGAGCCAACCCATGTTGACACACAGCTCATATGACACATGGATTAATTCACACGAAAATGACAAATGAGCAAGTCATTACAAATCACGACAGTTTTAAACCCTTAGCACTTTTGCAACAGGGACAAACATGGCATAATGCAACCTATCATGTATGCAAATGCATCCATCATGATGGGCATCAAAAGACGAACATTTTGACATATCATACACTCCATTTGGACCAACATGCACCAAGTTACGACCTCACGAACATGCCAACATATTCTTAACAAACAAGTAGTGCTGAAACAGTAACATCACGAAGCAGTCTTGCAATGAATATTAAGACTTCTACATGAATCGTATCATGCACAAAACTGATGCCAACATGTAGAGCACTTCGAGACGAACATTTTGCTATATCATATGCGCAAAATGGAGCTACGAGCATGCAGTTACGACATGATGAAGAGGGCATGAAAATAACTCAGATCCGGGACTTAGAGAAAATTACCCCCCGCAAAAAGTCAACGGGACAGAGGGATCCGAGACGAGGAGATCCGGCTCGGGACACGGCGTTTGGATCGTGGGGCCGGTGGATCTGATTCTGCTTGGATCAGATCAGGAGCCGGCTCAGGACACGAAGAAGAACGACAAGGCGGCACCGGTGGACGTCGGACGGCGGCTCCAGCGGACGGAGTGCGTGGGGACGGTGTAGAGCGGGGCCGGCGACGGCGGTCACGCATCGGTTGGCGTGCGCGCGGGGCAGAAGAAGTGGTGGCGGCGGCGGGAACGCGGTGGCGCACGCGGTCCTGGCGGTGAGGCGCGGACCCGAGGCGGCGGCAGCGGTCAGTGCCGGCGGCGGCCGGCGGGCGCACCGGCTGGCGGGCGGGCCGCGGCTGGAGGCGGAGGGGAACAGGGAAAGGCACGGGGCGACGTGGGCTGAGGGGGGCCCAAACCAGGGTCGGGCGGGCCGGCCGGCGGGGAAGTGGGCGCGGCGGCGCGGCCAATGCTGGCCTGCCACGTGGCGACAGAGGAGGAGGGCGGACACATCCGGTCGGGTCGGACGTGTCCGGCGGCGCGGAGGAAGAGCTCGGGCTAGGGTTTGCCCGAAATTTCGGGGGAGAGGGTCTATTTATAGATTCTGGCAGCTAGGAGAGTCCAAATGAGGTGCGGTTTTCGCCCACACGATCACGATCCAACTACCAAGAGCATGGAGGTGGTTAGGATGGGCTTGTGGGCTGTTGTGGAGGGGTGCTAGGCCAAAATAGAGAGGGCTTCCGCAGAGAACGCGGTTAACCGTTGGAGTATCAAATGACCTCCAAACGAGACGAAACTTGACAGGCGGTTTACACGCACTCTAACAACAACGCACGACAACTCTCGCCTCATTCCGAGAATGGTTTTCGGCCACTTACAAAAGGCAGACTCGGAGGTGCCACGGGCACGTGTGTGAGTGTCGGAACTCAAAACAGACAACAGAGACGATGCAACTACACACGGATGCAAATGAGACTATGCCAATGCAATGCACATAATGAAAATGACAAGGTGACATGCAACACACGCACAAGGCAAAAACGAAGAAACCCGAAATGAAGGATGAGCCTATAATGGAATAGATTATGTCAACAAAGAATATATTGCCATATAAGGAAGTTTTACATCTGGGTGTTACATACGGATACTTTAGATAGGATGTCTTGGCGATCCATCGTTCCCCATCTTGGTCAAAAAGACCTATTCAAGTAGTCTTCATACTGAAGTGACAATACACGATGCAGCAGATGGGACACTTAATTAATATGCTGAACCAACGTGTTGGTGTTACTAAATCAGCCTTACCCAGTACTGCCATCATGTTTGTCAGTGGAGCATGCTTCCGCAAATATGCCTACGTACCTCTCTCTTCCAGAAACTGACATATCTGCCCTCTTGTGTAGACCCACATGTCATCGATTTAACTATTTAGACTCCGAAGGACGATATATCCTGCTAGTAGTACTAGTAGAATTGATATTTAATGCATTTTCTTGCCCGTCTTTCCCTCTTCTTCCTCCTCTGTTCTTCTTCCTCATCTCTTCCCCATCGTCAACCGCACACCATCCCCCCCTTCTTAGTGCTTGCTTGACCGCGCCATCTTCCTTGGTAGCTTGCGCGTATCATTCCCCCCCCAACCGCTCACTTCTTGGCCACACACGCCATTTTCTTCAGTAGCCTGCCCGAATCCACTTCCCCGCTCACTCGGAGGCACACAATAACCCAATCACTCAGCGCCATAAAACCCTATTTGCATAACCGACTGACACTTAGATCCGCGACTGGAATTCCCTCCCCGATGTTCTCTCGGAGCAAATATGTAATCGTATGGACCTGCTCAGCACCATTTGTCCGGCCGCATGCTCGGTGTTTTTGTACCGTCTATTCGGCTGCAACCGGCCGACCCTTTTCAAGACAACCTGCTTGCTGATGCCCGATCCTCGTAGGGGGCCCATACACCGACTTTACGATCCTACGGAGGTTGTCGTCGTGCGCCTCGACATGCTACCACTACCCATCCACATGTCCTTCATGCGTGGCCACTAACTGACGGGCATGAAAGGCAGTTGGATTGTCCTCATCGACCAATCCCATAGTCGGTGGTGTCTCCTGGATATCTACACCCAACTATATGTCACCTTTCCATCATTGTATACCGCCGGCATCAAGGCTCGCGGCCCGCTGGACAATCCTGCCTACTACACACGAGACGCGTCAAGCTTTTGGTGCATCCTTTGTTTGCTGAAGGTTGTAATATGCAAAGTGCCCACACCATCAGTAGACTACATGGATTACAAGTTCATTGCCTTGTTCAACATGGGATTAGTCTATCTAGAATTTGGTCGCCATACATAGTTATGGCTCATCATCAATCCTGTTGACCCTCCATTTCTGTCTGATGCTATAGTGCACGATGACATCATTTACGCAGTCAACGCACATATTGGCTGCATATACTGGTGGAATCTATCGTTGTGTAACTGTTCTATCTCATCTCATCTTTACCTTATGAATACAACTACATGTTGATTATTAAAAATTTAGAATAGATAGTATGTCTATAACCACACCATTGCTATATGTTCCTCTCATTTCCTAGATTTTTATGACTGCACATGTTATTGTTGGAGTTGATATGAGAACAATTGGCATCTAATGAGTGTTAGAATAGATATTAACTTGGGGAATGATTATGACCATGGTATTGCATTTCTCTTTCTATGATCTGTGTCACTTTTATAATAATCTTTATTCCATACATACTCTGATCATGATTCTATATTTTTTTTCCTTTTGGTCTCCAATTTGATTTGTTGTAGTAGACACAAATGCGCTGGCCTTCATAATTCCAAGACCTGTAAATACACAAGACAATGGGTGGTGGTTTATTGCTCGTTCAACTGATGGCAGTCATTTGATGCTCATCAGCACATACCAATTTGACCAAACCATTTCATCAAACCACATGCAGTACAATGCCTAGGGCGTTCGTGACTGTGATGGCTATGGCTGCTTCGTGTTCGAGAAAGATCACAGCTCCATTGGGCCAGGCGTATTCAACTCCATGTTCCTTGGGCTCAATTATCAAATCATCCAACCAATCATCTATCATATCACCGGCGATGATTACTGTACTATGCAACTTCCATTCGACAGGGGGGACTGTGTTTACACATCGTACTATGGGTTTCATGAATCACCATATCCAGAGATTCGTCGACAGAGCTTGTTGCTTGGTAATCTTCAGTGTGTGGAAGGCATCAAGCTTCAAGCAATGAATGGATTTTGCAAACGCGACATGCGTCGATATGGTTCATGCCAATAGCAAATATGCACAACTTGATTAGTAGTGATATCTAGACTGAGCCATGTATCCTGCTGTTGTAGCTTGACCCTCTTTTGTTGGATATTATGTGTTGTAGTTAGTTTGAAGGATAGATACCTTTTTGGGATCAAGTGCATCCTAACTCACCTGTGTAGGATGTACTGATAATGATGATGGAGATGATGCGTCCTTGTTCGTGAAAGTGTTGTCCAGTGGGAATTATATTTTGTATTTGTCATGTAGCCTACAAAGTCTATCGCATAGCCTTGTAACTTCATACTCCATTTCTAAATTTGTACTAGTCCTCTATATCGTATATTGCAGTACTTGTACTACTACCTCCCTCCTGGTTTATTGGTCCCCTTCATAAGTTGTGTCAAATTTTGACCCTAAATTTAACTAACTAAATGTTCATGCATGTCATATATCGCTGGATTCGTATTTGAACATAGTTTCCAATGGTGTAATTTTCAGTGACATGCATTGACATTTTCTTAGTTAAACATATGGTTAAATGTGACACTAAATACGAAGAGAAAGTAGTATAGTAGTACTAGTATACGTCGATCAAATTATTCATCATGTCCTCAAATTGAATTAACGTGACAACACGATGCGTGTGAGGTGACACATGAGTCACGTAGCGCGTTCGGTTCACCAAAGTGACCCTCATCCCTCTTGCAGTACTACAACAACACTCTCCCATTCTCTACAAAATCACTCTCCCATTCTGTCCCAGTCTCCCCGCCTCCCAGCAGCCTCCTTGTTCCGATCCATTTGCCACGATGAACAATGAGCTACTAGAGTTGATATACTTCATTGCAAGTAATCAAATAGAAGACGTTGAAAAAATCGATCTCAACAAGGATGCTCTTCAAGCTAGCCGGATGAAGGAAGGAACCAACGAGGCTGCCCCTGTGTGTATTCGTCCCGTCGCCCTATATGATAATTTTGATTTTTATGGGGTTTTTCAAGCCTTTAGAGTTTACATGTAGTAATGAAGCCGAAACCCCAGGTTGTTTGGGTATTGTGAACTTTAAATTTGGAGTACCACTTATCAGTCGAAATCTTTCATCATTTACTTAAAACAGTTGATTGATCATAAATTGAGTACCATTTAACTAGAATTAACCGATGCAAGTCCAAGAAGGATTGGCCGGTGCTGCCGTCTGACCTCAAGTTCGATCCCACGGATCAGGAGCTGATCAAGCACCTTGAGGCCAAAGTGAGTGCTGACAGCGCAATATCTCACCCTCTCATCGATTTGTTCATACCATCGATAGCGAGTATGACATAGGCTACACCCATCTTGACAAACTTCCAGGTGAGAAACAGATCGGCCATCTACTTGCACAAACATATTCCTTTGTATATAGCTCTATTTTTTTATTTAGACACAGACCTAGTGAAACAATCACAATTTTACAGTCAATAAAAGGTGAAACAAGTGACTGCAAGATGCCACATATGTTATGAAAATGCCAACTACGTACCCTAAAACCTGTATTTGCCAATACTGCTGGTCAACGGCCGGCAGATGGGCAACAAAAAGGTTCTGGTGTCGCACACCAACAAGCACTTCGACAAGCTGACGACCAACTGGGTGATGCACCAGTACCACCTTGGGGACCTGGAGCAAGAGAAGGAGCGAGGGCTGGTCGTCTACAATATTTTCTACCAGACAAACACCAGGGAAGGACTAAAAAGATTATAAGTGAGTTTTGTATTGACACTTGTTCTACCTAGGCGTCTACAAGTTGGTATTTTTGTCAAGGATCTTTTGGTATGATCTTGGCATGTTCTTCCAACCATCATGTCAAGGGTCGACATGGATATAATGCTGAATCATTTGTTTCGAAACAAATTTTCAGGAACCTGATTTATTTTTTTGATGGGTAGCATAAGCACCTGCAGTTCGAATTCCTAGCTCTCCAATTTTTTACATATTCGAGTATGCACATCGCACGTGATCCATCTGATTTCACAGGCTCATAGTTTTGTTAGACAATCATAGGCTGATAGTGTTGGATGTAGCACGTTGGTACTGGGCTGTGATACGCCAAGCCCAACTGCAATTTGTTAAAAGAGAGGAGCGATGGATTTGAGCCTTCCAGAAGAGTTAAGTATCGCGACAAGCCCCTCCTATGGACTCCAAAAAGGCCTAGTTGTGTATTTTTTGTTAATTATGTAAAATATTCCATAATAAAAAGAAATATGTAAAATGCAATGAATTTAGACCGGTTTCACTAGAAATCATCTGATTTGCATGAAATTTGTATGTGAAACTACAAGACATGTCCGTACAGAGCATAAACATATGAAACCATTAGGTCCATGGCGGTACGCAAGCAAGTGCATGCACTTATTATCACGATGGAAAAATAATATTGACGTTTGGACAGTAAAACCCTTAAAAGTTTCAACGTAGTCACAATAAATGAGAAAATTCTACAAGTACATACTGATAACTAGTATCCTCCAAGTATATTGTTTTTTTTTTTGAGAAACAAATATATTGTTTTTTCAGGTCGAGCAAATATCAACTGGGCTGTAGACTGCCCATGCTTGGTTTTGTCTTTGACAGGCCCAACCGATGATGACAATGGGGCACAAAGATCCAGCAGGTATCAACTAGCCTCTGGCCCACCATCCTTAGTTATATTTTCTCTTAGAACATCCGCAGGAAGATTTTTTGCTGAAGAAAACGCACAACCTAGTTCTATTTTCCTCTAAAAACACCATGTCCTACTTCTACTTTCTGATCTGTACCTATAGTTTTAGTAGTTCATGTAGATATATTATTATATTGCAAATACATAAAGTTCCCTTTTCATGTTTACATCCTTATATTTTGTTGTTGTTTTCCCTCCCAGCGCTGATTTTTTTACCACTGGTTTTTCCTAAAACCAACTCAATTGCCGCACGTCTTATTAGCTTACAAAAAGAAAACAATAATTTATTTGGCAAATCAATAAGTGCTTAAAATAATTTTTTAAAATTTCTGGATTAAAACAGTTCGGACTCCACCAGTGTCAGACCGTTACATGTCAATCCAACGGCAATCGTGCTTCTTCAGTCTCCGATCTTCCTGCTCCAGCAACCCAAACCAGCGCCGGCGGAACCGCCTGCTCACCCATGGCCGGCTGTGCTGCCGGGCAAGCCTCACGGCCCCACCCTGCTTGGCCATCCCTCTACTCACCCACACATCCTGTTATTCTCTTGCGACGACAGGCTCACACTGCAGCCGAATCAGTAAACCCTCCTACCCCCGCCGCATGGGAAACAATTGTCGAGTCTTCATCGGTTTCACATCGTTCCCTTACTTAGCCTTGCCGACTTTACGTTGTCCGCCACCTTGGTGCTCTCTTCATGGTGTGGCCAATGTGGTCAACGATCAACATCCATCTTAAGAGGATTGTACGTGGAGAGGCTGACAGCAGGGTCCATGGCCACACGAAAGGAAGTGCCTTCTTATTACACGCAAAATAATGATTCATCCACCTGACAGCGGGGACCTATCGGAAGGGCCTTTGTTTGTCGCGAAAAAACGTTCATCCCCCTGATAGCTCAGACCCACCAGCTATATCTTCGCACAGAAGGAACTACCTCCTTAGTACGCACAAAAAAATGAACACTCCTCCTACTAGCTGGAACCCACCAGATCTGGAGGCTAACTTATGGGCCTACAAAGTTAACGCGTACGCAGGGCTTTGTCAACTTACTCAACAAACGATTCTAGGTACAGTGACCGTTGGATGTTAATCCAACCGCCGTCATGCTTCTTCAACCTCTGGTCTTCTTGCTCCAGCAGCCCAATCCAGCGCCTGCCGTACCGCCTGCTCCTGCCTTCTATGGCCGGCTGTGCTGCTGCGCAAGCCTCACCGCTCCACCCTACTCCCAATTGTTGTCCTGGCCATCCCAACACTCACCCAGACCTCCTGTTATTCTCCGGCGACGGCAGCGTCAAACTGCAGTCGAACCAGTAAGCCCTCGTACTCCCCTCCATGTGGGAAAGAATTGCCGAGTCTTCCCCGGCTTTGTGTCAATCCCTTCCTATTCCTCGCCGTCGTCCACCACCTTGGTGCTCTCGGCGCGGCATATTCAACATGGTCAAGGAATGACTTGCATCATAAGAGGACGTTTACGTGGAGAGGCTGATAGCTGGGTCCACGGCCGCACGCAATGAAGTGACTCCTTATTGCGGGGAAAAAATGATTCGCCCCTGACAGCTGGTACCCACAAGCTTTATCTTCGCATGCAAGGAAGTGCCTCATTCTCCTCCCTGATTGCTAGGACTCACCCGGTAGAGCGTACATAGCGTTCTCTATCTGGTCCCGAACGTGAACGTACATAGTGGTCGATTGGTCTCTCTGCAGCGATGAACCGTGGCCAAGTAAGGAGCGACATGTGTTGTTCGTACAATCCCATCTAAACTGTGTATATGTATGTACATCTACATGGTAAAATGATATGGCTACGTACATATATACATGAGGTGTCTCGAATGCGTACACACACAGACATACGGCTAGGGCTGGTGTACATGGAAAGACAGCGGACGGCAGCAACGGTGCCGTGTTCATCGGTAGCTAATCGGCTAGGTCGGAACGGACATACAATGTTGTGTTCAATGTGAGGCAATAGAACACATCGTGTTTATCGGGAGCCAACCGGCTTCGAAGGAATAGCCGAATCCTGTTGTGGCATACCGCAAAACAGAGGGAAATGGCCTTCTGTCCTATTCATTAGGAAGGATCTGACGTACCGCAAAATGGAGGAAACGGCCTTCTGCTCGACCGGCTACGGTCTAAACGGGATCATGTTCATTGGGAGGGGTGTACCGCAAAACGGAGGAAACGGACTTGTGTTGGAGCGCTACGGTTGAAACGGCGGTCCTGTTCATCGAGAGGGGTGTGGCGTACCGCAAAACGGGAGTCCACGGGCTACTTTTCGCCCACCGTCGACTTCCTCCAACCTCCAACTGCACTGTTCATCCACCGCGTCTTCCTCTGCCTCCACCGGCTATTGCTCAATTGGCTCTCCATGGGGTCCTGTTCATCCACCCCCAACCAGCTTGGCTGTGGCGGCCTCCTCTCGCTTGGGGTCCTGTTCATCCAACGGGAACCCCCTACTACTACTACCGTGGGGTTCTATTCATCCAACCCCCACCGAGAACTGTTCATCCAACCCCAACCACGTACTTCTCGACTCGTTCAACCAACCCTACATTCACTGTTCATCAAGAGGCAGCAGGTTCGATCGGCTTTAGTAAGCAGCAGCATCGATCGATCTGGTTCCGTTAGTAGCAAAGGGATCGATCGCTGGGGTTCAGTAATGTAGCTTGTGCCATCGCTCGGGTTCAGTAAGAGAACGCACCTCACTCGGGTTCAGTTAGATCCTAACGCCTCACACATACATGCGACGTGTACGAGCGGAACACGCAAACCTCCGTGCGTCGCTCCGCCCCGACCAGCCACCATAACCGGAAACTCCCCAAAATTTTCGTGTCCTTCGCCTCTACAATGATTTTAGCCATAATGAATGGCCCAAAGAATGTCACGCACGTGAATCCCCGGCCCGCTGAGGATGAAAATCCCATTTTCTGTCATGTCTTTTTGTCATAGAAGTAGGAGCCCACCACATCTATGATTATACCAGGTTTTGTCACAATTATGGTCATAGAAGTGTCACAAGCATGACAAAAAAGTCGTTTCGGAGAAAATGTCACGGATGTGTCTTTTTTTTTTGTAGTTACTGACGACGACCTTCGCCCATGAGGCCGTGCTGAAGCCGATGTCAGCCTGCAAACGCAGGCCGCCAGGTTCTCCTGCTTGCAACTCCTCTGCGAAGAAGTTCGGGAGGCAGATCCAGGGGTCCTATGACCTCTTTACCCACACCACAAACTCACGGGCCGCAGCGGCCGAGTGAAGTCGTGGGCACTGCGACCGGGCGGCCATCGAGGGCCCTCCACCTCGACCAGAGTCGTTGCAACCTCCAGCGAGCCCCCCGCAATAACACCCTCAATGTGAATGCCTGTGTAGGCGCGCTCACTCCCTGGGTTGGCAACCGCCGGTGTGGCGGAGTTCTTGCGAGGACGTCCCCGCCTCCTCTTAGGGGGGGGCAACTCGAGCCCTTCGCGTGGAGCTTTCTCCTTCTCGGCTGCTGAAAAACTCATCACCGGCGCCATGAGTACTATTGCAAGGGAGTGGGGTGGAGAAGCAAGCGGACGGTGAACTATGACTCCATCCCCTTCGCCCATTTATAGACGACCGAACGCCAACTGACGCGCCTTCACATTCGGGCACCATGACGTAGGCCACACTCCAATTAGGAAGGGTAGTTCCCAACGCGACGTGGGGAAGTGGAGGCGCAAGCGACCCGTCGCACGACATGCGTCAAGCCAGGGTCATAGGCATTTGAGACCCGCGACACTTCAGTCTTCCCACTTCGGCTCCGACTAAGTACCAGACCCTTGGTCCCGGGGGCTACTGTCGGCGTTCTGGGAACCAGGGTACCCAGACTTCCCTGCCTGCGGCCCAACGCGTGGCCTCGCAACAGCCTAGAAAGGCCCGGTTCAGGACTGCTCCAGGAGAACCCTCGCGAGCGGCCCCATGCCCTGGCGAGAGGAGGATCGCCAAGACCCACTAGGGAGCGGCTCTGCAAAGCTGCCTCCTGAGGGGTGGAGATTCCTATGCAAGCGCCCCCCTCATGAGGGCGCGATGATGTGATTCATGACGATCGACCCCCGATGGGCGCCAATGGCGCGGAGGGAGCAGTTTCTTCTTCGGTGTAAAGCAGACAAGGACCGATGCGGGTTCCCTAAGAATCTCGCAAAGGTTTCCATTCTAGTGCAACGAGACCAAGGCCGCGGACTTAGTAGGACAGATGTCATCGTCGAGCCCGCCCCTACGTCATGATCAGAAACTTTGCAGGCGAAGACCACCTTTCATTAGGATAACATGTACCTTTTGTTCACCTTCAAAATTGGCCGTTGTGGAATCCGTTCCAGCCCAAATGATGTGGAAAGAGGCGATGCCACTATATATGGGGACTAGCATCCGTTCTAGAGGGGGATGGACCCTTAAAGCAGGCACATCTCACACGAGCCCTCTGGAGGTAGTTCTCCCACTGTAGCAAGTTCATATTCTACCCCTCGTGAGGCTATTCCACCACAAAGCAGGAGTAGGGTTTTACACCGCAAGGTGGCCTGAACCTGGGTAAACTGCTGTGTTCATCTTCTTCTCTCGCTCAAGGATCTGGTAGGCTAGGTTGTGGGACAGTGAATTAGGGGGAGCCACCGGGAAAGAGGGGGAGAGATCCCCCCCCTATTATTCTTCTTCCTTGACCTCCCCCCTACATGGGAGGAGGGTTTCCCTATGGTCCTTGACTACCATGGCATGGGAGGGGCGGGAGCCCCTCCAAGATTTGATCCCTCTCTATGTTTCCTTCTATTTCTGCGCTCCCAGATTCTGGCCTTTCACCGTTTCTTATATTTCCAGAGATCCGTAACTCCGATTGGGCTGTAATTTAAACAAGATTTTTATTCGGATATTAGATTCCTTGTGATTGAAGAAGGGCACCAACCGCCTTACAGGGTGGCTACAAGGGCTCAGGGCGCGCCCTACCCTCTGGGGCGCGCCCCCTGCCTTGCCGCCACCTCGGGCATCGTCTTGCGTTGATTCTTTTTCCATAAAATCACATATATTCCAAATAAAATCTCTGTAAGTTTCTATCGCATTTGGACTCCGGTTGATATGGATTTTATGCGCAACAAAAAACATGCAACAAACAGGAAGTGACACTAGGCACTGGATCCATATGTTAGTCCCAAAATTTTATAAAAAGTTGCCAAAAGTATATGAAAGTTGTAGAATATTGGCATGAAACAATCATAAATTATAGATATGACAGAGACGTATCAGCATCCCCAAGCTTAATTCATGCTCGTCCTCGAGTAGGTAAATGATAAAAAAGATAAATTTTTATCTGGAATGCTACCTAGCATATTCTTGATCATGTAGTCTAATCATGGCATGAATATTAAGACACGAGTGATTCAAAGCAATAATCAATCATTTGACATTAAGATAATAATACTTCAAGCATACTAATAAAGTAATCATGTCTTCTCAAAATAACATGGCCAAAGGAGGTTATCCCTTTGAAATCATAGGGTCTGGCTATGCTCTGTGACAGCCTGGATTTTTGGCCTTTTCTTTTTCTTTTAATTTTCTAGGACTTCTTGATTTTATTTGCTTTTCAATGGCTATGTTCTTCTGAAACTTGGGAATATCATGTCTTCCTAGGTTTTATAGTGGCGTTCCATCCTCCTTATCATCCCAATACCCTGTCATTTCCATCCTTGACCTAACCCAATATCCTTTTTCCAAGGAAATTCCTTTTCTATTAAAGGAATAATTCTTTTGCCCTAGGTTATGAAGCAACCTATATCTCTCTCATTCTAAAAATTCCCAAATAATTCTCATAATTGTTTTGGGTCCTATCTTTCTCAAATATGGCAAAACCTTTCATTGCCATGTTTAAAAATAATCCTCCAATAATCATTTTCCTATTCTGCCCTAAATGGCACTTTGTGAAGGAAGTGCTATTTATCTTTGCCTATTTGCCTCCAAACTTTTTGGACATCTTTTCCTGTCCATATCATTGGCATGTGCCCAATTTCAACCTCATTTGCCTAGTAATTATTGTCTAGTGATGTTCCAAAGTTTCTGTCCAGAAAAGAACTTTGTGAAGGAAGTGTTTTCTAGGCATGTCCAAATGAGGTGAAACTTGGTCACATCCTTCATTGGACCAAATCATGACTCTGTACCAAATTTGAGCTCATGGAAAGCATCTATGTGAGCTCAGCTTCAAATCTTGTTTTCTGGTAAGATTTTCACTTTGTGAAGCAACCCTATTTTACCTTGCTTCATTTGAGCTGAAAATTTACCAGGACATTCTTACATCTATACCTACTCACTACACCAAGTTTTGGCTCAATCCACTTAGCCATTTACCCTCAGTAAATTTTCCTACTTTTTGGTCAGAATGGATGTTTGTGAAGCAAGTGCCACTTTGGTAATTCCAAATGGCATGAAAGTTTTACAGCAGCTCCATATGGTCAAATAATCCTACTCCACCAAATTTCAGATCATGACACTTAAGTATGTGAGTGCAACATCATAGTGCCCTAATCTGGCCAGTTTTGCACTTTCTACAGCAACCATCATCTAAACTCCTCCTCTTAGTCTGATTTTTGGTGATCTACATCACTTTAGTGTAAGATCATCGCCAGACAAATTAGTTACTGAGTTACCAAGCTGGTGTCCCCACTGCATAGCACAAATGCCGAGCACTGCCTCTGACCTCCATTAGTGCACTGCACAAGCTCGCTTGTGAGCTCCAAAGCCTTCCTCGGGCCTATACATAGGACCCTCGACCCCTCCCGCAGCTCACTCATCCCTTCCTTGACTCGTTTTCCCACTGGAGTCCTTGGTCTCTCCTCTTTTCGCCGGAGTCCGTCTCGGCCATCGCCGGAGTCGAGTTGCCCCGGCCAAACCGAGCCTCCTCTCCACCTCTAGCCACGTCCACTTCCTCTCCCTCACCTCCGCGATCCGCCCCAACCTCTTGCCCTTCGCCGGAGACGCCTGCAGGGGAGAGAACCACCGCCACCAAAAGATTTCTACTCCTCCTAGCGCCACCCCTCCCCTCCTCTCCACTCCTCCCCGGCGGCCTCTTTGCCTCTAAACGGGACCGATGCACTGCCCCGCACCCGCCGGTGCACTCCGCTCCGCCGGAGACAGCCGGAGCCGTGAGCCCCATCGCCGGTCGCCCGCCCTCTGTCCTCCCTATCGCCTCCTCTTGTCGCCGTTCTGCGCCTCCCCAGTGCCCCCTCTGGCTGGGAGTGGGTGCGGCTGGCTGAGCCGTGCCCGCGGGTGCCCCTGCCACGACCGGAGATGGCCGGAGCAGGCTGGGCCCCTCGCCGGCATAGCTCTGCCTCGCCTCCTCTGTTCTGTTGATGAACAGAATGAGGAGGAAGAAGACGATGCCCAGCTAGGCCGCCTACCCCTGCCATGTGGGACCCGCCTGTAAGTGGCCTAAAGCCCACGTCCACGTATTTAAGTGGAAGCGTATTCGCAAGAATACTTTTCCGTTTTCTGAAAGCGCATTCTTCTTCTGCGTCCAGCCCAAAGTACGTTTTTCCTTTTCTGAAAGTGTATTTTCTTATATGCGCTTCTGCCTTATCCACTCAGGGACCCGTTGGTAATAAAAATATTCACAAATTGGTCCCTCTCCTTCAACACCTCGTAACTCCGCGACCATAACTCCGATTCATGTGAAACCAACGCTCACATCTTCGTCTTGTAGAGACCTTTCTGTTGGTACCATTTTCACTAAGTATTCACACTGTAAAAATAACCATTATCCCCTTGTCCAATTAGCCCCCTTCGAGAGAGTAGACGTTTGATGTTTCATTCCGCGGCTTCACCGCACTTCTTCCTGGAGTCTCCGTCACCCCAGGCAAGCCACAACAACCACTTGCATGATAGGCATGCAGTAGCCATAGTCCCTACATGAATATTTAATAAAAGTTTGATGTTATCTGTCTGCTTGTTTGCTTCTGATGTCGTTGGTTCGGTTATGCTCTTGGTTACATGCTATGTTCTGATGCTTCTTGTTCTACTTGTTAGTATCATGTTTGCATGGTAGTAGAATTACATTCTGGTATTAGTGTTGTTTACCTTGATGCATGATTGTTGTCTGTCAAGTACCATTGATATGCATGTTCCGTTGCAACTAGTTAGTTACATGATTACTTGGTAGTGTTCTTGCTATGTTCTTGCATGGTAGTTATTTATGATGCTAGTAATCATGTATGCCATGAGTAGTTTTATACTTGTGATATTCATGCTCGTCAGTATGCCATGCTCATTTGGATATATGCTTCATTGTGGTTATGCTCGATGATTATGTGCACCTCCATGCTTATGTTGATATCATGCTCATGCATTGTAGTTGCATCATGTTATTTTATTATGGCTCAGCATCATTTGCATTCAAGTTTAACCGGGCTTAAAATGAACTTGAACAACTGTTGGCTGAGTCATGATGCCATCCAATCGAGTTGACCAGTGCAGCCACACTTGCCTTTATGGGAAGGCCCTAACTATGTATATTGTCATGCCTCTCGCCGGTGCCTCCAACGAGGGAAGGTTATGGGCGCGAGCTACCCTGTTCAGTTAGGCAGACATAATCCTTGTGTGCTCGTTGTCGTTGTTCTGAGCTCGGGTCCCCATTTGGGACCGTTTATGTTTTGGCCACGACGGTGGTCATTGTGTCTTTGGTAGGCCCAGGGGCTACCCAGGACTAGCCCAGTGGGGAGTGAGTTGGAGTGGCCGGGAGAGTGTCCTGGCAGTAGGATAGTTTTGTCGGAACGTCGTTGGTCCACCCGAATGGGAGTGCGAGGCCATGGGTTCTGTGGTGTGTGTACAGTGCGCTACCTCTGCAGAGTGTGTTTGTCTAAATATATCGATAGCCGTGCCCACTGATGAGGGCCCAGTTCGTGTCGGTCACACTGTGAGTCAACAGTAACAATAATAATGTGCTTAATAACAACCCCGGTTCGATGATGAGAAAGATGTTGGATGTGATCGTGAGAGGATCACGATGGTATCGAGCATACCGAGTTGTTGGATGTGATCGTGAGATGATCACGGTGGTATCGAGGATACCGAGTTGTTGGGTGTGATCGTGAGAAGATCACGGTGGTATCGATGATACCGAGTTGTTGGATACTTGGGATGTTATGCGTGAGTCAATGGTAAAGGTCAAGCTCCTTGTTGTCATTTAATGATTACTACGGTACGGTTTATACGAAGCTTGATTGATCCTGAGATGATCGTGTGATGTCTGTGGTGATAAGTTTGTGCATGTGAGGGTTATGGGGTAACCCGAGCAGAGTAAGTTGGTGCATGTTAGCATCATCATGTTGCATGTAGTATCATCATGTCCATTATATGCTTGTTCTAGTTGTATCATGTTCAGTAGTGCATGCCATGTTGTTCTGTTAGTACCATGCTCATGTCTGATTTAACGTGATAATGCCATGTTGTTGTTTGTCTTGACTGCTTGTGGTCTATTGTGAGCTTGCAAGTACATTCAATGTACCGACCTGGCGTGTCATGCTAGATTGCAGGTCGTGCCTAGATTGCTTGCTTGTTTTGGTGTGGTTACTGTGTTCGCGAGCTAGGATAAACGTTCCAGCCAGAGTCCCTGCGGATTGGAGTCCGTCATTGTCGTTCGTTGTTCCGCTTCTAGTAGAGGTTCCGCTGCCTCGAGTTGTTATGCTGCTTGCATAGAGCAACAATGGTTGGGGTAGCGTCGTCGTGCCGTTGTTATTCATTGTAATATCGGAGACCTTGTATCCATATTCGCGCTGTAATAGAAAGCTGGTTTGTTCTATGATAAGCAGTTCCGTATTATAGAAGACTTCACCTCGATCTCTGGGCTGGAATACGGGGCGTTTCGGTTTCTCTGAGCCGGGGTGCCACATGCTTGGTACCACAGCAGGTCTGGCTGTAGAGCATCCTAGTCCACTGGAACGTTAGAAAACGGTAGTATAGGGTCTGATTGTTGCCCTTGCTTGCTACATTTGGTTGTTACATTTCTTTGCTGCATATAGTCTTATTCGGTTATGTCTAACCCCTGTTTAGTGTGTAGATGGCGGTCAACTTCCATGATTTTAGTGCCATCCCTAGAGATCCTGGTGCTATTCCTATTGAGTTCAGTCCCACTTCTGCACCTCTCAGCTTTGCCACCCACCTTGGAGATATGTGGCGTAGCATTTATCCCCTCGGAGATCAACCCCAGTATCAAGTATTCCAATTTTCTGCCAGAGGAAGAATTCTGGAATATGTTGCTCATGTCCATTAGTTAGCCCCGATTCATGTCGGTAAGCGCACCTACAGTTTCCACGGTGGTTACGGCGCTACTCTCGAGCGTGCCGTTCAGCTTGCCGCAATGGCATGAATCACTGGTCTTTGCCATAAAGAGAGCATGGTGCAAGAGAACCGTGCTTATCAATATTATCCCACCATCATCGAGAATCCTAGGAGAATTCAGTTTCCCTCCGTCAACCCTCAAGATGACCCGGCTATCCTCGCCATGTCTCGTTAAATGTAGGCCGAGTGTCTTCTTATTACCGAGTTAGTCCGAGATGCCATTCAAACCAGGAGATTGCTTGGTGCCGCTCTACCTCAGTCTCCGCCAGCTTCTCAAACCCCTCCGCCTCGTCCATCTGGAGTTTCGGAGTCAGCCGTCCCGCTAGCTACTTCGACAGCTCCCGAGCGTTTTCTCAAGTGTAGGGTGTAGTCATTCGCGTAGTGCATCTGCCTTTGCTATAGTATTATGCTTGTGTGTGCTTGTGTGTGCCTGTGTGAAATAGTTTTGTAGCTTGTTTGTTTTGTGCTTTATTTAGCTTGTTTGCTGTGTGAATTGTGGAATCGCTTGTTTTCTCGTGCTTCTTTGTTTTGAATCTTCGATGTTACTCCCTTATGGAAATTACTCATCAACACACCTGTGAGGAGCCCGATCCTAAGTCACACAGGTCTAGCCTGTAACACGTCATATCACTTTGCGGCCTCACGCACGGTATCCCCACGGGTGCCACCTTACCTGGCCCGGGACCGTTTGCGCATTTTGGAACACGTATATGATAGTGTCGCTAGCATCCATATGACAGAGAACCCGGGCCGACATGACTAGTTATAAACCAAAAGTGGCACTAAATTACAGAGATAGGCATACATGACCCAGCAACGAATGTGTCGGTCATCAACGTATGAACCCAAGTCGTAGCAAGCTACAAGGACTTAAGGGAACAACGCGTGACATTTCCCCTAAGGGACAGACACAGGAACGAAGAAGGACACATGCCGGCCAGCCTAAGTGTTCCGGAGCAGTAGCAAGCTACCAAGGCTCAGTGGAAGCACTAGGAGACATTTCCCTGTAAGATAGGCTACCAAGGGTACACAACTAGGTGTCGGATCCCACACATAGCAATACACATTACACGTACGCATAACATGCAAGTATGTGTTGTACAACATGGCATCACAACTTAACTCAACAACTCATATAGATAAAGGCCCAGAAGAGCCATCATAGCATTCATTACAAACAGAGGTCACATGACCCAACATACAGAGCATACAGGCAACGGAAGCATAACATGTCTGAGTACAGACAACTACAAATGAAGAAGGCTGAAAAAAGCCTGACTATCTACAAGACCCTCCCAAGGGTACAAGATCGTAGCTGAGGTAACAAGCTAAACGTCGAAGTCCACGCGGAACCACTAGCGAGACTGAAGTCTCTTTGCAAAAACATAAATTAAGCAAACGTGAGTACAAAGGTACTCAGCAAGACTTACATCAGAACTAGCTACATATGCATCAGTATCAACAAAGGGCTGGTGGAGTTTGACTGCAGCAAGCCAGCTTTGACCCGGTGGCTATTCTAAACTACGACTGCAGGTAACTCTTTTGAGGTGGCGCACACGAGTCCACATATTCACCAATCAATACACCACTATGGATCCGCTCCTGTCTCCCTACGAGAAGGCCATCCATAGCACTCACGCTTATGTTGCGTGTTTTAGAGTATCCACTTTCACTTGTCTATGAACTGTAATAGGCAACCCAGAAGCCCATTTCCGCGGACACGGCTATTCGAATAGATTATATATAAAACCCTGCAGGGGTGTACTTTTTCACACACGCTCTCGCCACTTACCGCCATGTACACGTCATGTATCTCGGCAACCTTCAAGCGGAAGCTTGGAGAGGGTGTCGGCCATGACCTGACTAACCACACAAGTCTCTCGTCCAGGTTTATCGCCTATTTGGGTTCCATCCATGGGGAGATCCGGCCGGGGTGTCGCTCACGGCCCCAAACGATGTGTACAGGGTTCCCGCATCACCAAACGGGCGATCGGTACACCGTGCCACGTACCTGCCGCGTCACAGCCCACCCCAAGGGTCAGCGCTGCGCATGACCTCCAGTAAACTACAAACACCAGAAACTAGTTGCAACTCCTGGACAGAGGACAAGGGCAGTTAATAAGGTGAGAGGGTCCATTGGTTTCGGGCCCAATGCATGGTAGTAACTGGTCATGGATCAACCAACACAGAATTCAGTTCCTGAGGACGGCTGCAAAGAGACAACCCACCATGTACTCCTACATGGCCTCTCATCGGTACCTTTACCAATTCGTATTCACACACTTAGCTCTCACACAGTGGGACATGTTCATCACCCTTCCAATTCATCCCCGATGAATCAGACCTGACACAACTCTAAGCAATAACAGGCATAACCAGAAAGCATGAAAGAGTAGGCACAACATGGCTCAAACAACTCCTACTCATGCTAGTGGGTTTCAACTATTTACTGTGGCAGTGACGGGTCATGCAGTGGAAAGGGGTTCAACTACCGCAGCAGGTAACAGTTGAAGCGTTGTTGTCCTAATGCAGTAAAGAGAGCAAGAGCGAGAGAGTGGGATTGTATCGGAATGTTCAATGGGGTTTGCTTGCCTGGCACTTCTGAAGATAACATTGACTCTTCATCGGTGTCATCGAACTCATCGTTGGAACACGTCTACTGAAAGGGGACAAGCACCAGCAAACAAGAGAGAACACAGTCAATGCAATGCGACAATATGATGCATGATCATAATATGGCAATATGCTGTTGATTGAGCTAATGCAACTAGCAACCATGTTAAATGAAGTTGGCTTGAACCAAAGGTTCAAATTCAAACTCCATATGTGATTATTCAAATGCCAATTATTCAAATTGTCCTAAACAGTGGCTATAAGTTATTCAAACATGCATGAAAATGCCATAAACAGATTCCTTATATTTTTTCTGATCATTTTTCATATATAAATTATTTTCATCTGAGCTACAGTTGATTTTATACGATTTTTAGAAGTTTTGGCTATTTTCTGAAATAAATAAATCATTTCTGATTTATTTAAAATTCTAGAAAAGCATTTATGACATCAGCACTGTGTCATTCTGACGTCACCTAGTCAACAGGGTCGGCCAGGGTCAAACCTGACGCATGGGACTCATTGGTCAGTGACCCAGGGCTGGTTAGGGTCGCTGGCATGTGGGCCTAGTCAATGCCCACGTCAGCACCGTCAAAACTGACGCATGGGGCCACTGTGGTTAACTTAAACTAAACAGGAACTAAACTGTGCTTAATTAAGTGTGCGGGGCCCATGTGTTAGTGGCTCTAGGGGTGATTAGTGGGGTAATTAGTCCCTAATTAAGTGGCCACGTTGGCAGTCGCCGGAGACAGGTCGGCGGCGACCAAAAGAACGGCGGAGGCTCGCCGGAGTTGCTCGGGCTCGCGCTACAGGCGGCGTTTTTGCTTGCAGAGGGTACCAAGGCGTAGCCCTTGCTCGCCCGCACCCATCCCCGCAAGTGGGAGGAGCTGGGGTGGCCGGAGCTCGTCGGAAACGAGCTCGCGGCGGCGCTGGAGTTCGGGCAGAGAGTGGAAAACGGCTGCGGCGGCCTAGGGGACGCAGGGTTAGCACGTGCGGCATCTACGCGTTGTGGCGAGCACGTTGGACGCATGCTCGGGACCAAATGGTCACCGGAGCGTCATCGCCAGTGAGCTCAGGTGGCGGCGCAGTCGGGCTCGAGTGGTGCGGCAGCTTCGGCGTGCAAACGCAATGGGGAAGAGGGGGGTTCGACGCAGGGACTCACGGCGATGCCGGATAGGAGATCAGCAGGCTCGAGGAGGTCCAGTCCGCGGCGAATCATCGACGACGGTCACCGGACGCAGAAGAGGGGTTCGACGGCGTTGCGGGTGAGGGGGAGCTCCTGGCGCCGCGTGACATGAAGGAGAGGGAGAGGCTGGCACGACGAAGCTAAGGGGCTCGTCGGAGGGGCGAGGGGGAGGCTGTGGCCGTGGTAACGACGAGCGGCGGCGATGGTGGCGTTTGGCCGCGCGCATGGGAAGCGGGGGAGAGAGACAGAGGAGAGGGAAGAAGCACGGGGAGGTTCGTGGGGGTTCCAGGGATGTCGTGGCGCTCGTCCAGGGCGTCGGGGAGGGAAGCAGGCAGGGAGGAGGTGGCAAGGCGTCGCCGGCGCGCTCGCCACGCACCTGCCTGTCCTCCTGGCAGGAGGAAGAAGACCACACAGCTCCTGGTGGGCTGGGCCTCTTCTGCCAGGTAAGGCCCAGGTGAGGTTCCATTCTCTCTCTCCTTTTCTAAATTAGTTTCTGTTTTCTATTTGTTTTGCTCTATTTTGATTTATTACTAATACTAAACAATTTTTTGTTGCTTCTGAAATTATTTGTGGATGCAATATGGATTATTCCAAAACTCCACAAAATGTTTTCAGAATAATTGGAGCATTAAAAATAATTATAGGATTTATTTGCTCCAACTCAAATACATTAGTGAATTAATCACAGCCCAAACAATTCCCCATAAATGTTCAATATGTTTGGTTTGGACCAAAACCCTTTCCAAAATTATCAAACATTACTGAAGGCAATTTTTGGGTTTAATGAAAATATTTTTAGGTTAAACCTAATTGCTTTGATTAGGTACTAGGGTTTAGTCATCCCCATTTCAAGTTTAACAAAATTTTAAACATGATGCACATGCAAAACTATCCTAGGGCAAAGTAAAGCTAGGGATGTGACAACTCACCCTCACTAAACAAGAATCTCGTCCCGAGATTCAAGCTTAGGGTAAGAAATCAGAGGGGACACAAACTAACACAATCTTCTCGATCCAGTTTTCCTCCTCGAACTTGTTGATTCATTGCATCATGTAGATCCTGGCATCTTTGATTTCAAGGCTTCATCCAACATGACAACAAAATAACATGAATTCTACAGGATTTGATCTTCTTGAAGATCGAGTAATTCAAGATCAACTCATGGATTGAGACGTCGAAACATTTCTTGAGTTGAGACACGGAGTACCCCTCCAGGGGGATGGAGTGAGATAAATGATGAAGGTTCATTTAGTGGCAAAATCCCACACCTAAGAAGATGGTGGTCGATGTCACTAGACGGGGCACCTTTAAAGAAGATGACTCGTAGAACTATTCCCTTAAGTGGCAAAAAGAATTACTTTTGATATAGAGATCATTGAAATTCTCTATACCAGCCTAAGGCAAATCAGAAACGATCGTTTGGCGGAGTCCGAAAGAATGACATTCTCCATCTAGAATTGATGATGTGAACTACCTTGTTGGAGACGACACAAGGGATGATTTGGTTATCATCGGAAATGGATGGGATCCATGGCAAGTCCACTTCTGAAAATAATCCTGAACATCAGTTGCTGAGATGGGCAACCAATGGAAAGTTGGCACGATGGTGGTGCAAGCTGGGAACAAAATGCAAATGCTGGGAATGTGTAATGCCCCGGATGTAATACTTTTCCTTTTGGGCTTATAATAAATCTCCGGCTTCATCTATTTCCATTTCGGGTTCTTTGTCTTTCGGGCTTTCGTCGTTTTGTTGTGTGAGTGTGTGGCATTCATTCATATCATGTAGACATGTGCATTGCATTGCATCTGTGTTGTGGGTTGCATCCGGTTCGTGGCGTTTCTTCCCGTTGTCCGTTTCGCGTTCCGGAGCTCCCTCACGTGTCCGTGACGTCCCGTAGGCCTACTTTGTTGTTCGGGCGTTTTTCGTTACCGGTGTGCCGTGAGGTTGTGTTGTGTGTTGTTGTTTTGTTGTGTGCAACCCGCCTCTCAAATCTCGTCTCGTTTGGACTCCGTTGACTTTTCCCTCCGTTGTCCGTGTGGGTCCGATGTGCCTTCACTTCGTGTCCCGGAAATACCCCTGTTGCTTTCTTTTATCTCCGTCTGGTACTTTTAAATCATCCCCGCGATCGGATCCGTTGGATCACGATCGGAGGGCTCCTAGCGCCCCTAAAGCCCCTCCTAACCCTAAAAACTGCTATATATAGACCCCAAGTCTATGTTGGCATCCCCTTCTTCTTCCTCCCCTCTCCTTTCTTTTTTTTTTCAGTTCTTTCAGATCCAAAAATCTGATCCTCTCTCTCTTCCGGATCCCGAGGGATCCTTCGATCTCCTCGCCGATCGAGGGTCAACGCTGCCTCGCCAGATCGACCGCAACGCGCCTGCCTCGACCGAGCCGGCCGGTCGATCCGTGGACCACATCGCCGCGAGTGTAAGGGCCCGTTCGAGCCGGCCCGTACCGCTCCAGTTCACCGCACCGCGCCGCCTCCAGCCTTTCGGCTCAGCTGGGCCCTCCGCGCCGGGATCCGATCTGGGGGACCAGATCGACCGCGCGCCACCGAGCACTCCCTCCGTTCCAGCGATCGCCAGGCCGAGCGCCTCGCTGGGCCGCCGCCCGCTTCGCCCCGCGCGGCCCACCGTGCCACCAGCCGCGGCTGCGCCTCCGCGCCAGCTCGCTCGTCGCGTGGGCCGGCCTCGCCCTTCGCCTCCCCCGACGCCCTTCGCCAGCCGCAGCCGAGCGGGCCGCGAGCCGCCGGCCCACTCCCGCGGCAACCGCCACCGCCTTTTTCCTCCGGGCCGGATCCAGCTGCGGGCCGCCGCACTGTAGCTTCCCCAGCCCATCTTCTGTTCATCTCAGTCCAGATCTGGAGAGGTTGATCTATTTCTTTCCCCCAAGTCCTTTTAATTCCTGATCTGAGATGCAATCTTTGACCTGCTGTATCTTTTTACCTGCTGCTCCGTTTTGCGCGTGTAGCATGTCCAGATGTTCGTGGAGATGCCCTCTACGTTTTACCTGTTGTAGTCATGCATGTTAGAGGTCATCTAGGGGCTTGTTTTGCTGTTGCAAGAGTGCATGATGATATAAACTGCTGTTATGTGTTATTTTTGTGCCACCTTTGACATGTGATATCTTTTAGCTCGTTTGTCCAAACGATGCAAATGACATGTCCACGTGTTCGTCTTGTCACGAACTACGTGTTGTGTGTGATAGGTTGCATGGTAGATTTATTATTTCCTTGTTATCTTCGTTGCAAAGTGCCATGTTCATATGTTGTGTTTTCACTTGTTATGAAATGCCATCTTGTTGAGCTCGTTGCAATCGGTGTGTTCACCACAATGATACATGCTTGTGTGTTTCGGGATCACCGTCATATGTATTTTGATGAGGTGCTTACCCTTTGCCATGTTTAGTTTCGAGGTGTCTTAAACATGCTCTTTTTGTTGCTATGATGATGTTGCTGTTTTAGGACTTAGTGAAATTTCACTAAGTCTGAAATCTGTAACGTTCCGATGCCATGTTCGTGTGATGTTGTAGGACAAAGCATGATAGTTTTGGGGTGGATTTTGATTGTTCCTTGAAGTATATATTGTTGTCTTTCCATCCATGTCCTCACATGTCCATTTGAGTGGCTGTAGCATGTTTATCTTTTGCTCCAAACTTTCAATAAAATTCTGCTGCCAGAATTTTATTTCAAAGTTCAATATGTCCAAGATCATTGCTATTGATCCGTGACTCCGTTGGGGGTGCACTTTGGACCTAGTTGCTGTACATTATATCTAGTTTGTGTTCAAGTCCTTTGCCATGCTTTTTGGGTGCTGTAGATTAATTATTTTGAGCTCCCAAGTTGCTATGTTGCTGTAATGTGCAGTTTTCGCTCAAATCTTGTTTCGGGCATAACTTTTAGCCCGTAACTCCGATTTCAGCGATTCTTATATCAAACTTGGGTGATTTTCTGTGTAGATTAATAATATCAGCTTGTTATCTTGTTTTGAGGTGTTTTGCTTGAGTGATGTTTTCCGTGCTCCATGTGCATCTTTAGTGCATCCATCATGCATTCATGTTTTTCGAGTGCGCATTGCATCGTGTTGATTGGTGCTTGGTGTGTTTGTCTTGTTTAGACCCGGAAGTTGAGCACGAGTTTTCCAACGAGGTTGAGCACGAGGTTTCCAACGAGTTTGAGCACGAGGACCCTTCTTTCGATCCGAACGTCTTCTCTTCAGGCAAGATGACCGAAACCCGATAACTTTACTATCTTTGCCTATTGCTAGTAGTCTCGATCTATAGTTTTGCCTCGATGCCCATGTTCTTCTTGTCAGCCTCCTACTTGTAACCAATTGCCATGTTAACCAACCCTACCTATGCAAACCGTTGCTTGGCTAAGTACGCTTCGCTCAGCCCTTCTTATAGCGTTGCTAGTTGCAGGTGAAGTGAAGATGCTTGCTCCATGTTGAAGTTTGGTTGGGTTATATCACACTATATAAATGCTTAATTTGAAATCACCTATATATTGGCAAGGGTGGAAGGCTAAGCCTTTTGCTTGGTGTTTTGTTCCACTCATGCCGTTAGGATCCGTATAAGCCGGTTTTATGTTCCTTGATTATGCGTTCCTAACACGGTTGGGGTGTATGGGACCCCCTCGATAAACCGCTAAGTGCTAAGTCTTTTTCAGCAAATCCCAACATTGGTTCTATTTGCCTAATAACAAACTAAACTTGCATAGGGAGTAATTAACCCTCTTTCTTAATCAACAACCCCGGGCCAGTGCTCCACATGAGTGTTGGTCCGAAACGAGCAGACTGCGGGGCCGCCTCGGGGCAACCTGAGGTATCTGGCATACACCTGTAGGATGACTCATCCGGTCGTGTCCTGAGACCTAGATACGCGCGGCTACGATCAGGGTGTCGACACGCCGGGAGGATTTGCTGGATTAGCCTTACCTTAGTTCGGTTTAACTTGAGCACGGGATTCCGAGGATACTCGGGTCTTCCCACTTTGGAGTTGCGACTCCGCGGATCGTGGGCTTGTAATGGGTCAAGTTGGAACACCCCTGCAGGGTTTGAACTTTCGAAAGCCGTGCCCGCGGTTATGTGGCAGATGGGAGCTTGTTAATTCCGGTTGTAGATAACTTGACACAATGATACTAATACACTACCAGCGTGTGTTCCGTGACTGTCAATTTCCGAATAGGGATTCGGGAGTTGAACACGGAGGGGTTATGTTTGTGAGCTTGTAGCTAGGATCACTTAGTGATCACTTCTCGCTTTGCCTTCTCTTCTCGCTCTCTCTTGCGTAAGTTAGTGCTAGTTGCTGCTGCAGACTCTTTGTTGTTCTTTCACCTCTTTTCGTTCTTCAGCCTTTCCCTCACCTAAAGGCTTTGATAGTTCTGTTACCCGGGAACGGGATTGCTGAGTCCTCTGTGGCTCACAGTTACTTCAACACCAGATGCAGGTCCAGCCGTGAGCTATCCAGGTGATGGCACCGAGCTGGATTGGGAGTACGACGAGGAGCGTAGTCGTTACTACGTGCGCTACCCGGACGATCAGTAGTGGAGACTCTTACTAGGTTTCGATCCGCCTGTGGTTGTTTATTTATCTGAGTTTGGTACTTTGACATTTGGCTTTTGCCCTTAGAGGGTTGTAGTGATCTTATTGTATGATGTTTGAGACTTGTACTGTTATTCTGTGACGTGGCGATTGTAAGCCAACTATTTTCAGTTTACTATCCCCCTTTTACATGAGTTGTGCAAAGATTACCAAACTTGAGATCATTCTAGGATGGACTTATGCCTTTAAGTCGTGCCTCGACACGTAGGAGGTATAATTCCATCCTGGGCATTACAAGTTGGTATTCAGAGCCTTCTCCGACCTAGGAGCCCCCACTGTTTGATCGAACCGTTGACGGTTGAGTCTAGGCACACACTGAAAACTTTTTGAGTCCTATATTATATCGGAGAGTAGGATTCTTTGCTTCTCATCCCCTTTCTCTCTGGTGAGGACTCCTGACGTCTACTCTTGTCTCTCCTATCTTCAAAATTTGCACAATTTTTTTTTTAGGAATCCCGCGAGTATTCTGGGATTGTTTCGATGTTCTTGTGACAAGGATATTGTTCTCGATGCCTCCTGTTACCGAGGAGTTGAGCTTCGGGGTATCACTATAACAAGCATATCGCGACAGTACTAAATACTTAAGACGGCCGACATCGAAAATCTCCCCTATACGGCCAGTGGCAAGATAACCCCGACATCACACAGTACTGGGGAGGTAGTTCGGGAGTATTGCCATAGCTTGTTATAGTGGATGCTTTTCGAAGGTCCGAGGTACACAGTTTCCGAGAAAGACTGGTTATGTGTTGAAGGATGGATACACCTGGATGTAGGTTAGAGTTGATTGCGCGGTGCTTCCCGTGTATCCCCAACACCTGATTGCATAACTGGAATCTTTCGGAAAGCTATAGGTGGGTTTTATCCAGTAGATCGTAGGCATTCTTCCAACGAATGCAGGTTAGTGAGTTCGGGGTTCGACATTGAGTGAAGGAGTTATATGATCGAGGTTACTATCAGGAGTTGCATCTTAAAGGGTCCTTGGCTATGCTGATCCGGGGATTGCAAAACCTTTTCGTAACGCGTTCATATGCTTTCAGCACAAAGATGTTAGAACGAAACTCCTCTCTTGTGTTTGTTCCTTTCCGTACCTTGTTGTTTTATTATTTTATCCTTTTGATCCCTATGTGGCTTCTCGTGAAGACTGATGTTATCAATTAACTAAGAATATCATTCGTTCCTCTTGTTCGGATGATTTCATTCGTTCTTATTGTTCGAATGATTATTGTGAAGACTTGTTGCAATTCATTCCATTGATTCAGCTTATTCCTTTTGTCAATCAATTGCTGATTCGTGGTCATCTCTTACAGGATGGCTCCGAAAAGGGTTCCGAATGCCAACCCAGAGGGTGAAGAGGTTCCAGAACGTCCTCCTTCACCTCCTCCTCCGCCTGAGGCTTGGAGAGCAATTATGCAGACTACTGCTCAGAACACTCAGTTGATGATGCAGATGATGCAGCAAATGCAGGCTATGCAAGCTAATCAAGCTAATCAGGGCGTTCCAATGAACCAAGGCAACTTCTTCCAGCAGCACCATGCTACCCTCAACCAGTTCTTGGCCAACAATCCTAAAGCTTTCAGTTACTGTGTCGACCCTCTTGATGCTGAAGATTGGCTGACCGATATCAAGAAGCATTTTGAGTGCAGTAACGTGAAAGAAGATGACTATGTGAAGTTTGCAGCCTTCCAATTGAAAGATCAAGCAGCTGACTGGTGGCAGCAGTACAAAGACTCAAGGCCGGGTCAAGTGATCTCATGGGAGAATTTCTGCAGGGATTTCCGCTCGCATCACATTCCTACAAGTGTTATCGAGGGTATGCGTGAGCAATTCCGCAACCTCAAGCAGGGCTCCATGACAGTCTATCAGTATAATGTCAAGTTCCAAAACCTCGCTCGCTATGCAAAGCAAGACATTCCTGATGCAAAGAGCAAAATCTATCAGTTCCGTGGAGGTCTCAAAGATGAACTTCAGCTTGCTCTCACTTTGTTCGAGCCAGACGAATTCGATAAGTTCTATAATATGGCTTTGAAACAAGAAGCAGCTCAGCTCAAGATGGAGGCTTCTAAGAAGAGAATTCGAGATGCTGTTCACTCTACCTCATCGTCTCAGTTGGCTGCGAAACAACAGAAATTCTGGCTTCCTCCTCCTCCAGTGATTCGAGCTCCATACAACAACTCCAGCAACTTCAACAACTCCAACAACAAGAACTCTAGTGGTCGTGGTTTCTCCCACCCACCCAACCCAAGCAACCAGTCGAAGAAGCAGTTTCAGTCTCAAGGCTCCAAGTCCAGTGGCTCTCATTTCCGTCCTCTCTCTGAAGTGGTGTGCAACAAGTGTGGCCAGAAGGGTCACTATGCCAACAGATGTCCGAATCCGAAGCGTCTTCCTCCTCCACCACCTATGAGTTCAGCTATTGTCAAGCATGATCCAAAGTCTGCAAGGGTCAATCTGATGAATGCAGCACAAGCAGAGGCTTCTTCTGATGTCATTTTGGGTAACCTTCCAGTGAACTCTTTTCCAGCTAAAGTGTTATTTGATTCGGGTGCATCATGCTCTTTCATGTCTCAACCATTTGCATCCAAGCATAATATTGGCATCCAAAGTCTGCCTCAGAGGTTGCAAGTAATTTCTCCGGGCAAGTGCATGTCTTCCAACATATTTGCTCCAGATGTTTCCATTCGCATGGGAGACTATCGTTTTCTGGCTAAACCGGTGATTCTTGGTAATTCTGACATCGACCTCATTCTCGGAATGGATTGGCTTTCTCAGCACGATGCTCACATTGATTGTGCTCAAAAGGAAGTCAAGTTGACTCATTCTGATGAAGATGTGATTATCTTCGCCTCCAGGGATAATACTATTCGGCTTTTCTCTCTTAATGATAAGGGTGAAATTAATGCCATAGAGCAAATTCCAGTGGTGAATGAATATCAAGACGTCTTTCCAGAAGAACTTCCAGGAATGCCTCCACACCGTCAGGTGGAGTTTGTCATTGAACTCGAGCCGGGCACCGAACCTGTTTGTCGGCGTCCATACAAGCTCTCTTCAGATGAATTGAAGGAATTGAAGAAACAGTTGGATGAACAGGAGCGTATGGGTCTCATACGGCCTAGTACATCTCCGTGGGGCTGTGGTGTCTTATTTGTCAAGAAGAAAGATGGCACGGAGCGTCTCTGTGTTGACTACCGGCCACTGAACAAGAAGACGATTAAGAACAAGTATCCGCTCCCCAACATCAATGAACTCTTTGAGCAGCTCAAAGGAGCTAAAGTTTTCTCTAAGCTTGACCTCCGAATGGGCTACCATCAAATTCGCATTCGCGAGGAAGACATTCCCAAGACGGCTTTCAGAACGAGCTACGGTTCATATGATTATACCGTCATGTCCTTCGGTCTCGCCAATGCTCCTCCTACCTTTTCAAGGATGATGCATTACATCTTCAACCCCTATACAGGCGAGTTTGTGCTAGTGTATCTGGATGATATTCTGGTGTTTTCCAAGAATGAAGAAGATCACGAAAAGCACTTGCGTCTGGTTCTTGATCGACTCAGAGAGCATAAATTCTATGCCAAGTTCTCAAAGTGCGAGTTTTGGCTCGATAAGGTTTTGTACCTGGGCCACATTATCTCAGCTGACGGTATTGCGGTTAATCCCGAGAAAGTTGAAGCAATTGTCAACTGGGAAGCTCCTCAGAACGTCAAGCAGCTCCGCAGTTTTCTGGGTCTTGCCAGCTATTGCAGAAGGTTTGTGGAGAACTTCTCCAAGATTGCCAAGCCTCTTTCCAACCTCCTTCAGAAGAATGTCAAATACTTTTGGTCTCCCGAGTGTGAAGTGGCTTTCAAAACCCTCAAAGAGAAGCTTGTCTCAGCTCCAGTTCTGATTCCTCCAGATGAATCCAAGCCCTATGAAGTGTTCTGTGACGCTTCTCTTCAAGGCCTTGGTGGTGTGCTTATGCAAGAGAAGAGAATTGTGGCATACACTTCACGTCAGCTAAAGCCAGCTGAGAAGAACTATCCCACACATGATCTCGAGCTAGCAGCTGTGGTACATGCTCTGATTACGTGGAGACATCTGTTGTTGGGCAGAAAGGTCGACATCTTTACTGATCACAAGAGCTTGAAGTACATCTTCACGCAGCCGCATCTGAACCTCCGCCAGACTCGTTGGGTCGAGATGATCCAAGAGTACAACCCCAGCATTGAGTACACTCCAGGCAAGGCGAATGTGATTGCAGATGCTTTGAGCAGAAAGGCATATTGCAACAGCCTTCTTATCAAGCCACACCAGCCTGAGCTTTGTGAAGCTTTCAGGAAGCTCAACCTTCAGGTTGTTCCGCAGGGTTTTCTTGCAAATCTCCAAATTGCTCCTACCTTGGAAGATCAAGTCCGTGAGGCCCAGCTCAGTGATACCATGGTGAAGAAGGTGAAACATGGGATTGCAAAGGGCACTCCAAAAATACAAGTGCTTCCGTGTTGATGAGAGAGATACCTTGTTCTTCGAGGACAGACTCGTTGTTCCCAAAGGTGATCTCAGGAAGCTCATAATGGAAGAAGCTCATGACTCTCTCCTTTCCATTCATCCTGGCAGTTCCAAGATGTACCAAGACCTCAAGCAATCTTACTGGTGGACACGCATGAAAAGGGAAATTGCCCAATTCGTGAATGAATGTGATGTATGCAGAAGAGTGAAAGCAGAACATCAACGTCCAGCCGGTCTTCTCCAACCTCTTCCTATTCCTGAGTGGAAGTTCGACCACATTGAAATGGACTTCGTCACTGGTTTTCCTAAATCCAAGCGAGGCAATGATGCTATCTTTGTGGTGATTGACAAGCTTACCAAAGTCGCTCACTTTCTTCCAGTCAAAGAATCAATCAATGCAGCTCAACTTGCAGAGCTGTACACTTCCAGAATTGTGTCCCTACATGGCATTCCTCAAGTGATATCCTCAGACCGTGGCAGCTTGTTCACATCAAAGTTCTGGGACTCCTTTCAGTCCGCCATGGGCACGAAGATCAGGTTCAGCACTGCCTTTCACCCTCAGACTAGTGGTCAAGTCGAGCGTGTTAATCAGATCCTTGAAGATATGCTCAGAGCCTGTGTCATCTCCTTCGGCATGAAATGGGAGGATTGTCTTCCATTTGCAGAATTCTCTTACAACAACAGCTTCCAAGCAAGTGCAGGCAAAGCACCGTTTGAAATTCTCTATGGCAGAAAGTGCCGTACCCCTCTCAACTGGTCTGAAACAGGTGAACGCCAACTTCTTGGCAATGATTTGATCTCTGAAGCCGAAGAAATGTGCAAAGTCATACGTGAGAATCTCAAGGCCGCTCAGTCGCGTCAGAAGAGCTACTATGACGGAAAGCATCGTGATTTGGCTTTCGACATCGGTGATCATGTCTATCTCCGAGTTTCTCCGATGAAAGGAACCCAAAGGTTCGGTATCAAAGGAAAGCTTGCTCCTAGATACGTCGGGCCTTTCAAAATTCTTGGCAAAAGAGGCGATCTAGCCTATCAGCTCGAGCTCCCTTCCAACTTTGCAAATGTTCATGATGTCTTCCATGTGTCTCAGCTTCGCAAATGCTTCAAGGCACCTGAGCGCATGATTCCGTTTGAGGAGATTGATCTTCAACAAGACCTTTTCTACCGAGAGCATCCAGTTGCAATTCTCGAAGAAACCGAACGCAAGACTCGCAACAAGACCATCAAGTTTCTGAAAGTCAAGTGGTCACATCACATAGACCGAGAAGCTACCTGGGAACGAGAAGATCATCTTCGTTCCGAGTACCCTTCCTTTTTCCAGTCCTAGATCTCGGGACGAGATCTTTTTGTAGTAGAGGAGAGTTTGTAATGCCCCGGATGTAATACTTTTCCTTTTGGGCTTATAATAAATCTCCGGCTTCATCTATTTCCATTTCGGGTTCTTTGTCTTTCGGGCTTTCGTCGTTTTGTTGTGTGAGTGTGTGGCATTCATTCATATCATGTAGACATGTGCATTGCATTGCATCTGTGTTGTGGGTTGCATCCGGTTCGTGGCGTTTCTTCCCGTTGTCCGTTTCGCGTTCCGGAGCTCCCTCACGTGTCCGTGACGTCCCGTAGGCCTACTTTGTTGTTCGGGCGTTTTTCGTTACCGGTGTGCCGTGAGGTTGTGTTGTGTGTTGTTGTTTTGTTGTGTGCAACCCGCCTCTCAAATCTCGTCTCGTTTGGACTCCGTTGACTTTTCCCTCCGTTGTCCGTGTGGGTCCGATGTGCCTTCACTTCGTGTCCCGGAAATACCCCTGTTGCTTTCTTTTATCTCCGTCTGGTCCTTTTAAATCATCCCCGCGATCGGATCCGTTGGATCACGATCGGAGGGCTCCTAGCGCCCCTAAAGCCCCTCCTAACCCTAAAAACTGCTATATATAGACCCCTAGTCTATGTTGGCATCCCCTTCTTCTTCCTCCCCTCTCCTTTCTTTTTTTTTCAGTTCTTTCAGATCCAAAAATCTGATCCTCTCTCTCTTCCGGATCCCGAGGGATCCTTCGATCTCCTCGCCGATCGAGGGTCAACGCTGCCTCGCCAGATCGACCGCAACGCGCCTGCCTCGACCGAGCCGGCCGGTCGATCCGTGGACCACATCGCCGCGAGTGTAAGGGCCCGTTCGAGCCGGCCCGTACCGCTCCAGTTCACCGCACCGCGCCGCCTCCAGCCTTTCGGCTCAGCTGGGCCCTCCGCGCCGGGATCCGATCTGGGGGACCAGATCGACCGCGCGCCACCGAGCACTCCCTCCGTTCCAGCGATCGCCAGGCCGAGCGCCTCGCTGGGCCGCCGCCCGCTTCGCCCCGCGCGGCCCACCGCGCCACCAGCCGCGGCTGCGCCTCCGCGCCAGCTCGCTCGTCGCGTGGGCCGGCCTCGCCCTTCGCCTCCCCCGACGCCCTTCGCCAGCCGCAGCCGAGCGGGCCGCGAGCCGCCGGCCCACTCCCGCGGCAACCGCCACCGCCTTTTTCCTCCGGGCCGGATCCAGCTGCGGGCCGCCGCACTGTAGCTTCCCCAGCCCATCTTCTGTTCATCTCAGTCCAGATCTGGAGAGGTTGATCTATTACTTTCCCCCAAGTCCTTTTAATTCCTGATCTGAGATGCAATCTTTGACCTGCTGTATCTTTTTACCTGCTGCTCCGTTTTGCGCGTGTAGCATGTCCAGATGTTCGTGGAGATGCCCTCTACGTTTTACCTGTTGTAGTCATGCATGTTAGAGGTCATCTAGGGGCTTGTTTTGCTGTTGCAAGAGTGCATGATGATATAAACTGCTGTTATGTGTTATTTTTGTGCCACCTTTGACATGTGATATCTTTTAGCTCGTTTGTCCAAACGATGCAAATGACATGTCCACGTGTTCGTCTTGTCACGAACTACGTGTTGTGTGTGATAGGTTGCATGGTAGATTTATTATTTCCTTGTTATCTTCGTTGCAAAGTGCCATGTTCATATGTTGTGTTTTCACTTGTTATGAAATGCCATCTTGTTGAGCTCGTTGCAATCGGTGTGTTCACCACAATGATGCATGCTTGTGTGTTTCGGGATCACCGTCATATGTATTTTGATGAGGTGCTTACCCTTTGCCATGTTTAGTTTCGAGGTGTCTTAAACATGCTCTTTTTGTTGCTATGATGATGTTGCTGTTTTAGGACTTAGTGAAATTTCACTAAGTCTGAAATCTGTAACGTTCCGATGCCATGTTCGTGTGATGTTGTAGGACAAAGCATGATAGTTTTGGGGTGGATTTTGATTGTTCCTTGAAGTATATATTGTTGTCTTTCCATCCATGTCCTCACATGTCCATTTGAGTGGCTGTAGCATGTTTATCTTTTGCTCCAAACTTTCAATAAAATTCTGCTGCCAGAATTTTATTTCAAAGTTCAATATGTCCAAGATCATTGCTATTGATCCGTGACTCCGTTGGGGGTGCACTTTGGACCTAGTTGCTGTACATTATATCTAGTTTGTGTTCAAGTCCTTTGCCATGCTTTTTGGGTGCTGTAGATTAATTATTTTGAGCTCCCAAGTTGCTATGTTGCTGTAATGTGCAGTTTTCGCTCAAATCTTGTTTCGGGCATAACTTTTAGCCCGTAACTCCGATTTCAGCGATTCTTATATCAAACTTGGGTGATTTTCTGTGTAGATTAATAATATCAGCTTGTTATCTTGTTTTGAGGTGTTTTGCTTGAGTGATGTTTTCCGTGCTCCATGTGCATCTTTAGTGCATCCATCATGCATTCATGTTTTTCGAGTGCGCATTGCATCGTGTTGATTGGTGCTTGGTGTGTTTGTCTTGTTTAGACCCGGAAGTTGAGCACGAGTTTTCCAACGAGGTTGAGCACGAGGTTTCCAACGAGTTTGAGCACGAGGACCCTTCTTTCGATCCGAACGTCTTCTCTTCAGGCAAGATGACTGAACCCCGATAACTTTACTATCTTTGCCTATTGCTAGTAGTCTCGATCTATAGTTTTTCCTCGATGCCCATGTTCTTCTTGTCAGCCTCCTACTTGTAACCAATTGCCATGTTAACCAACCCTACCTATGCAAACCGTTGCTTGGCTAAGTACGCTTCGCTCAGCCCTTCTTATAGCGTTGCTAGTTGCAGGTGAAGTGAAGATGCTTGCTCCATGTTGAAGTTTGGTTGGGTTATATCACACTATATAAATGCTTAATTTGAAATCACCTATATATTGGCAAGGGTGGAAGGCTAAGACTTTTGCTTGGTGTTTTGTTCCACTCATGCCGTTAGGATCCGTATAAGCCGGTTTTATGTTCCTTGATTATGCGTTCCTAACACGGTTGGGGTGTATGGGACCCCCTCGATAAACCTCTAAGTGCTAAGTCTTTTTCAGCAAATCCCAACATTGGTTCTATTTGCCTAATAACAAACTAAACTTGCATAGGGAGTAATTAACCCTCTTTCTTAATCAACAACCCCGGGCCAGTGCTCCACATGAGTGTTGGTCCGAAACGAGCAGACTGCGGGGCCGCCTCGGGGCAACCTGAGGTATCTGGCATACACCTGTAGGATGACTCATCCGGTCGTGTCCTGAGACCTAGATACGCGCGGCTACGATCAGGGTGTCGACACGCCGGGAGGATTTGCTGGATTAGCCTTACCTTAGTTCGGTTTAACTTGAGCACGGGATTCCGAGGATACTCGGGTCTTCCCACTTTGGAGTTGCGACTCCGCGGATCGTGGGCTTGTAATGGGTCAAGTTGGAACACCCCTGCAGGGTTTGAACTTTCGAAAGCCGTGCCCGCGGTTATGTGGCAGATGGGAGCTTGTTAATTCCGGTTGTAGATAACTTGACACAATGATACTAATACACTACCAGCGTGTGTTCCGTGACTGTCAATTTCCGAATAGGGATTCGGGAGTTGAACACGGAGGGGTTATGTTTGTGAGCTTGTAGCTAGGATCACTTAGTGATCACTTCTCGCTTTGCCTTCTCTTCTCGCTCTCTCTTGCGTAAGTTAGTGCGAGTTGCTGCTGCAGACTCTTTGTTGTTCTTTCACCTCTTTTCGTTCTTCAGCCTTTCCCTCACCTAAAGGCTTTGATAGTTCTGTTACCCGGGAACGGGATTGCTGAGTCCTCTGTGGCTCACAGTTACTTCAACACCAGATGCAGGTCCAGCCGTGAGCTATCCAGGTGATGGCACCGAGCTGGATTGGGAGTACGACGAGGAGCGTAGTCGTTACTACGTGCGCTACACGGACGATCAGTAGTGGAGACTCTTACTAGGTTTCGATCCGCCTGTGGTTGTTTATTTATCTGAGTTTGGTACTTTGACATTTGGCTTTTGCCCTTAGAGGGTTGTAGTGATCTTATTGTATGATGTTTGAGACTTGTACTGTTATTCTGTGACGTGGCGATTGTAAGCCAACTATTTTCAGTTTACTATCCCCCTTTTACATGAGTTGTGCAAAGATTACCAAACTTGAGATCATTCTAGGATGGACTTATGCCTTTAAGTCGTGCCTCGACACGTAGGAGGTATAATTCCATCCTGGGCATTACAGAATGATTCTGGTAACTAGGGTGAATCCCAACAGTAGAGAGTAAATCTACTCTTGAGGGGTTATAGCATAACCAAGAACACTGGGAGCAATCCCGGTTAGTGTCGAGGATAACCCCTAGTGCTTGTGCGTGCTCTCAAGAACTTGAGCATTCCCATATTCATCAAGGTTTTACCAATATCCGTGTCAAGGATCCTGGCAACCCCACATACCACCATGATGAATAATGATGGACGATGCAGATGCAAAGGAAGATAACACTTTCTCAGATTTCACCTTAGCGGAGTCAAAGAGCAAAATCTGGATGATCGACCGATAGGCATTTAGCACTCCATTTCTAATGTTCTCCTTGATGTGCTAGCACAACCTATTTATTAAAATGGTTTGGCACATAGAACATCAAGTAAAAGGTCGGACTTCAGGAGCACAACAATCCATAGGGAACAACTAGGGAGTAAATCCTACGAAGTCCTTATGGGAAGGTGGCCAACTTCTTCAATCAAGATTCTACAACAATAGGTCTTCCGGCCGGGTGTGTTGGCCACGATATCCACTTTACCGGTTATCGAGAGACCAATATTATAGTTCTTGGAAAATGCTCCAACCATCATATCTGCCTGAGATTCAGTTCCGGTTGGGGTCAGGATATTCCAGACTCATCTAGTCTAGAAGGAAAAATGAAAGTTTGCAACACAATTCGACGAGACGACGTTGCGAGATTCTCGGGAATGAACTACGATAGCAAGCTCCAAAACATGAGCTGGTTCTGCTACAAACCTGTGAACACGTTGTCCAAGACAAGCATGACCACATAGCAGTCTTATGATAAAACACTACCGAGTTCTGGTTGGGAACCATCATCTAGGATATCGAAGTCCTTACATAAGTCATATGATTAGCTCTTATGATGGAACTTTTCTCCTTGAACAAATCAATCAGTGGCTTGGTGTGCTAGGGATACATATAGAGTGAAGGTTGCAAGTCTCTAAACCACAGAATACTTCACACGTATGCATGACTGACTTGGGATGATTCCACAGGAAGCGAAACAACTTTCTCAAACTCATGCCAGCAACTTGCACCAAATGCACATGAATTGGAGGAAGTCACTTCTTCCATCCAAGCGTAAGCTTCATGATGGAACACGTAGACATTGCTTACAAAGTTTCCAACACTAGCTTAATGTCCTACAAAATCATGGAGAAGGTAGCAGTGTTGCTGATGGGCTCAACAACAAGTCATCCAGGTCTCCATGGAGATGGAATTCCATAATTATGTGAACAAGTGATAGTATTGGTCAGACCCAGAGGATATAATGGTGTATGCTCAAGGGATTGACCACGAGTAAGACAACATTAAGAACATCGTTGGTTCTGATTTGATTTGAGGATAGCCCACACTCAAATCAAAGTTTTAACATGACAATAGGTCCAACGACTGATCACAGGGACCAATTGATGAAGATATCATCTATCTTCAACACACGCAAATATACCCCTTGAAATGAACTAAGCTGGCAAGCTTTTATCTTCCAACTCTCCAAGTTATTGTTTAGCTTAACCAATTAGCTCAGGGGGTAACCAACACAGATTATTGGGGAATGGCTGTTTACAAGAACCAACTCGATCACGAACTCAACATAGCGGTCAGGTGACAACCTGGTAATACTTCCGAGAAGATATTCGTAAAATCACGAACCACCGATATGTTGGTAAGTCCGAGAACAATCTTGCTTTTCAGGGCAAGACGATATGATCAAATGAGCGAGGACTTAACAAAATCCTAACTCATCAATCAAGGAGTGCACCAAGAAAGTGGACTAGGTAGCACAATCAATCTTAGGATGATGATTCAGTAACCATCATGCTAAGAATGAGATTATCGTCCATTAACTACCAAGCAACGAAGTTGCTAGTAGTATTGATTTCACACATCACAATTCACTTGTCGGTATTCCGGTTACCATAACATGGAGACCGAGAAATAAACGATGATGGCGAGAAGTATCACCTTATCAAAAGTTCATAGGAGGTGGTGCAATTCTCATGACATTCTTGACATAAAGATGGTAATACTCCAGGATAGAACAGTTTAGAAGCTGCATTAGCATTCTTCATCTGCGAAGTAGAACTTCTTTGACCCAATCCTGGATATGGATAAGGTACTGGAGTTTGTTTCTCCTAGTCATTCCGGAATAGAATGGCTTGACGGACCACAAGTGTAAAAGGCATCGATGAACACGACTGCACAACTACACCTGACTATCAACTGATAGACGAGGGTCATAATACAACTAGAAAGGGGCAACTCAAAGGAACATATATCTTTCCGAGTTGTGGATGCATAGATTAGTATGTCGAACTAGTTCAACATATTTCGTTCGGATAACCCATGCAGAAAGGTAGAATTGACAGAGTCACAATATGAATGGAGTACTACTCAAGAGCACTCTGGTTGTGATCTTTTGGTTCGGGAGAACTTCTGCCAGGGATGGTTCATGGTATTTGGAAGAATGATATACCACGGACCTCGAGGACTATCACAAGGTTACTAGTATCCTAAAGGAACAAGAAAATACTACCAACAGGATATAAGTGGAGTGAGTCTTGGGTTCAAGAATCCAGAAATAGATTACCTACCAACCAAATGGCATCACGGGATGCTTTCGAGGATAATGGCCAGAATCATCACACTGAGAATATAGAGCATTGCTGCATTACTGGGTGACCCTTGAAGACACCTAGGGTCATAATAATAACTCCAACACATATGTCGAGGTAATGGAGTACCTCCACACACCGACTAGTGTGATTAATCTGGCCTAAAAGGACATCAGAACAGGGAGGAATGATTTGCAAATGCATCAGATTGTTTAGAGACCTGGGATGACTCGGACAGCATAATGGCTGTAAATGCTCGAAAATACTTTTGAGACTCGTGCACAAGATATCATAACCACTCTACATCATAATGTCAAGGTTCTGAGATCAACAATTGAACACACAGAAGTAGAATAAACTGAACTGAGAATTGAATCCACATTAGCGCGATCCTGATAAACGGAATGAGAATCCTAGTTTCTTAATCCCCGTAGAAAAGGAGAAGATGACTCAGATCAGAAAGTCATGGGGTAAAGGAGTAAAAAGAGCCTTACGTTCCCTTCCACAAACAATTCCCTTACATAACTAAAGAATTTCTAGACACAACTTTGACCTGTTTGGCTTACTAATCCTACAGGCAGTCAGGCTCTGATACCAAAGCTGTCAGGACCCCGATCCTAAGTCACACAGGTCTAGCCCGTAACACGTCATATCACTTTGCGGCGTCACGCACGGTATCCCCACGGGTGCCACCTTACCTGGCCCAGGACCGTTTGCGCATTTTGGCACACGTATATGATAGTGTCGCTAGCATCCATATGACAGAGAACCCGGGCCGACATGACTAGTTATAAACCAAAAGTGGCACTAAATTACAGAGACAGGAATACATGACCCAGCAACGAACGTGTCGGTCATCAACGTATGAACCCAAGTCGTAGCAAGCTACAAGGACTTAAGGGAACAACGCGTAACATTTCCCCTAAGGGACAGACACAGGAACGAAGAAGGACACATGCCGGCCAGCCTAAGTGTTCTGGAGCAGTAGCAAGCTACCAAGGCTCAGTGGAAGCACTAGGAGACATTTCCCTGTAAGATAGGCTACCAAGGGTAAACAACTAGGTGTCCGATCCCACACATAGCAATACACATTACACGTACGCATAACATGCAAGTATGTGCTGTACAACATGGCATCACAACTTAACTCAACAACTCATATAGATAAAGGCCCAGAAGAGCCATCATATCATTCACTACAAACAGAGGTCACATGACCCAACATACAGAGCATATCGGCAACGGAAGCATAACATGTCTGAGTACAGACAACTACAAATGAAGAAGGCTGAAAAAAGCCTGACTATCTACAAGACCCTCCCAAGGGTACAAGATCGTAGCTGAGGTAACAAGCTAAACATCGAAGTCCATGCGGAACCACTAGCGAGACTGAAGTCTCTCTGCAAAAACATAAATTAAGCAAACGTGAGTACAAAGGTACTCAGCAAGACTTACATCAGAACTAGCTACATATGCATCAGTATCAACAAAGGGGTGGTGGAGTTTGACTGCAGCAAGCCAGCTTTGACCCGGTGGCTATCCTAAACTACGACTGCAGGTAACTCTTTTGAGGTGGCGCACACGAGTCCACATATTCACCAATCAATACACCACTATGGATCAGCTCCCGTCTCCCTACGAGAAGGCCATCCATAGCACTCACACTTATCTTGCGTGTTTTAGAGTATCCACTTTCACTTGTCTATGAACTGTAATAGGCAACCCAGAAGTCCATTTCCGCGGACACGGCTATTCGAATAGATTATATATAAAACCCTGCAGGGGTGTACTTCTTCACACACGCTCTCGCCACTTACCGCCATGTACACGTCATGTATCTCGGCAACCTTCAAGCGGAAGCCTGGCGAGGGTGTCGACCATGACCTGACTAACCACACAAGTCTCTCGTCCAGGTTTATCGCCTATTTGGGTTCCATCCGTGGGGATATCCGGCCGGGGTGTCGCTCACGGCCACAAACGATGTGTACAGGGTTCCTGCATCACCAAACGGGCGATCGGTACACCATGCCACGTACCTGCCGCGTCACAACCCACCCCGAGGGTCAGCGCTGCACATGACCTCCAGTAAACTACAAACACCCGAAACTAGTTGCAACTCCTGGATAGAGAACAAGGGCAGTTAATAAGTCGAGAGGGTCCATTGGTTTCGGGCCCAATGCTTTGTAGTAACTGGTCATGGATCAACCAACACAGAACTCAGTTCCTGAGGCGGCTGCAATGAGACAACCCACCATGTACTCCTACATGGCCTCTCATCGCTACCTTTACCAAATCGTATTCACACACTTAGCTCTCACATAGTGGGACATGTTCATCACCCTTCCAATTCATCCCCGATGAATCAGACCAGACACAACTCTAAGCAATAGTTGGCATAACCAGAAAGCGTGAATGAGTAGGCACAACATGGCTCAAACAACTCCTACTCATGCTAGTGGGTTTCAACTATTTACTGTGGCAATGACGGGTCATGCAGTGGAAAGGGGTTCAACTACCGCAACAGGTAACAGTTGAAGCGTTGTTGTCCTAATGCAGCAAAGAGAGAAAGAGCGAGAGAGTGGGTTTGTATCGGAATGTTCAATGGAGTTTGCTTCCCTGGCACTTCTGAAGATAACATTGGGTCTTCATCGGTGTCATCGAACTCATCGTCGGAACACGTCTACTGAAAGGGGACAAGCACCGACAAACAAGAGAGAACACAATCAATGCAATGCAACAATATGATGCATGATCATGATATGGCAATATGTTGTTGATTGAGATAATGCAACTAGCAACCATGTTAAATGAAGTTGGTTTGAACCAAAGGTTCAAATTCAAACTCCATATGTGATTATTCAAGTGCCAATTATTCAAATTGTCCTAAACAGTGGATGTAAGTTATTCAAACATGCATGAAAATGCAATAAACAGATTCCTTATATTTGTCTGATCATTTTTCATATATAAATTATTTTCATCTGAGCTACGGTTGATTTTACATGATTTTTAGAAGTTTTGGCTATTTTCTTAAATAAATAAATCATTTCTGATTTATTTAAAATTCCAGAAAAGCATTTATGACATCAGCACTATGTCATTCTGACGTCACCTAGTCAACAGGGTCGGCCAGGGTCAAACCTGACGCGTGGGACCCATTGGTCAGTGACCCAGGGCTGGTTAGGGTCGCTGGCATGTGGGCCTAGTCAATGCGCACGTCAGCACGGTCAAAACTGACGCGTGGGGCCATTGTGGTTAACTTAAACTAAACAGGAACTAAACTGTGCTTAATTAAGTGTGCGGGGCCCATGTGTCAGTGGCTCTAGGGCTGATTAGTGGGGTAATTAGTCCCTAATTAAGTGGCCACGTTGGCAGTCGCCGGAGACAGGCCAGCGGCAACCAAAAGAACGGCGGAGGCTCGCCGGAGTTGCTCGGGCTCGCGCTACAGGCGGCATTTTTGCTTGCTGAGGTTACCAGGGCGTAGCCCTTGCTCGCCCGCACCCATCCCCGCAAGTGGGAGGAGCTGGGGTGGCCGGAGCTCGTCGGAAACGAGCTCGCGGCGGCGCCGGAGTTCGGGTAGAGAGGGGAAAACGGCTGCGGCGGCCTAGGGGACGCAGGGTTAGCATGTGCGGCATCTACGTGTTGTGGCGAGCACGTTGGACGCATGCTCGGGACCAAATGGTCACGGAGCGTCATCGACTGTGAGCTCAGGCGGCGGCGCAGTCGGGCTCGAGTGGTGCGGCAGCTTCGGCGTGCAAACGCAACGGGGAAGAGGGGGGTTGTCAGGACCCCGATCCTAAGTCACACCGATCTAGCTGTAACACATCATATCACTTTGCGGCCTCACGCACGGTAACCCCACGGGTGCCACCTTACCTGGCCCGGGACCGTTTGCGCATTTTGGCACACGTATATGACAGTGTCGCTAGCATCCATATGACAGAGAACCCGGGCCGACATGGCTAGTTATAAACCAAAAGTGGCACTAAATTACAGAGACAGGCATCCATGACCCAGCAACGAACGTGTCGGTCATCAACGTATGAACCCAAGTCGTAGCAAGCTACATGGACTTAAAGGAACAATGCGTGACATTTCCCCTAAGGGACAGACACAGGAACAAAGAAGGACACATGCCGGCCAGCCTACGTGTTCCGAGCAGTAGCAAGCTACCAAGGCTCATTGGAATCACTAGGAGGCATTTCCCTGTAAGGTAGGCTACCAAAGGAAAACAACTAGGTGTCGGATCCCACACATACCAAGCATTTCAATCATACACGCAATATGCTCAATATGTGCAAATACAACATTGCATCACAACAGAACTCTATGACTCAAAGTACTTTATTTAAAAGGCTCCAAGAGCCATACATAACATATCCATACAGGTAGGGGTCACATGACCCAACACTCAAGTCATACAGTCATACAAACACAAGCGGAAGCTACATGTCTGAGTACAGACAACTTAGAAAATAAAACAGGCTTGGTGTAGCCTGGCTATCTACAAGGCCCTTCACAAGCTCCAGATCACCGTCTGGGTGTCAAGCTACTCGTCGACGTCAATGTCTATGTAGAACCCATCAGCAGGGGCAGGGTTCTCCTCTGCAACAATTATTAAGCAAACATGAGTACAAAGGTACTCAGCAAGTCTTACCACAGAACCTATCATACATGCAACATTATCAAGGGGGTAGTGGAGTTTATAGAAGAATGCCAGCTTTGACCTTGGCTAACCTATACTACAACTCTCAACGGATTGCAAGATGTTATTCCGAACACGAGTCCACTACTCACCACATCAATACACTACTGAGGATCCTCTACCGTCATCCTACGGAAGGGCCATCCACGGCACTCACGCTTATCTTGAGGCTTTTAGTAGTATCCATCAACTTGTCTATGAACTGTAAGAGTAAGCAAGTAGTTCGTACCGCGAACAACGGCTATTCGAATAGATTGATAACCCTGCAGGGGTGTACCTCTTCACACACGCTTCCACCACTTATCGCCGTTTACTTGGCGTGTACTCGGCAACCTTCAAGCGGAAGCCCAGCGAGGGTGTCGGCCACGACCTGACTAACTACTCAAGTCTCTCGTCCAGGTTTATCGCCTATTTGGGTTCCATCCGTGGGGAGATCCGGTCGGGGTGTCGCTCACTGCCCCAAACGATGTGTACAGGGTTCCCGAGTCACCAAACGGGCAACCAGTACACCGTGCCACGTACCTTTCGCATCACAACCCACCCCGAGGGTCAGCGTTGTGCACGACCTCCAGTAAGCTATAAACACCAGAAACTAGTTGCAACTCCTGGACAGAGATCAATGGTAATTAATAAGCCGAGAGGGTCAATTAAGGATCCCAATGCGTGGTAGTAGCTGTAACTTGAACCACACATACAGATCTCGGGTCCTATGGACGATTCAAATGAAACAACCCACCATGTACTCCTACATGGCCTTTCATCGATACCTTTACCAAGCGTATTCCACACTTCCTTCTCTTTATTGGTAAGATCATTTCACTCTGATCCATCACCCAGATGAATCAGACCAGACACAACTCTAAGCATAGCAGGCAACATAAACAAATAGCATGGTGGATCACACATCACATGGCTCAATCAACTCCTACACATGCTAGTGGGTTTCAACTATTTACTGTGGCAATGACAGGTCATGCAAGGGAATAGGGTTCAACTACCGCAGCAAGTAGCAGTTCACGCGCTGTTGCCTTAATGCAGTAAAAGAGAGCAGGAGCGAGAAGATTGGGTTTGTATCGGAATGATCAATGATTGCTTGCCTGACAAGGTAGTTGTCGGGTACTGCTCTTCAACTGGATACGCAGCAGTATCCTCGGGAGCAGGACCTAACACAGGGAATACCGACGATACAATCATTAACAAACAAATGCAACAATATGATGCATGCTCATGACATGGCAAGATGCATGTGTGTTGGCTAATGTAACTAGAACCAGAAGGGTTTGAACCTATTTGAATCAAGGATTCAAATTGAAGTTCAAACTATTATTTAAATAAGTGCAATATCATGTTTTTGATGTAGACAGCAAGTTAACTTGTGCAAACATGCCTGAAACCAGTGCCATCAGAAAGATTGGATTTTTCTGATCATTTTTCATATATAAATCTTTTCCATCTGAGTTATGGTTGATTTTATATGATTTTTAGAAGTTTTGGGTATTTTCTGGAATTTCCTGAATTATTATTAAACCTAAAAATCCCAGAAAAACCTTTACTGCGTCAGCATGACATCATGCTGACGTCAGGCAGTCAACAGGGCCAGTTCAAGTCAAACCTGACCAGTGGGTCCCTCATGTCAGTGTCACAGCTAATTAACTGAGTTAATTAGAGTTAAACTAAAACGAATTAGCTGTCAGTGGGGCCTGGGCCCACGTGTCAGTGACTAAACTAATTAACTAATTAAATTAAATTAACACCTAAACTAGGTTTGAAGTGCGGGAGGGCCCACATGTCATTGACCCAGGGGTCAAACCCGTGGTCAAAACAGGTCCAACTCGCCGGCGTTTAGCCGCCGACGAGGCCAAACGCGGCGGCGTGCTTCGGAAAACGACTATGGTGCACGATTCGAGCTGCGGTGGGGTGCGTTGGATAGCCCTTGCTGTTGCGCGTCGGATGGTGGTGGTCGCCGGACCTGGGGTGGCCGGAGACGACGGCAACGAGCTCGACGGCGGCGACCGGCGTCGGGCGTGTGTGGAGAAACGGCTGCAGGGGCCTAGGCGATGCGTGCGTAGCACCGTTCGCATCTACGTGCTGCAGTGAGTATGTTGGACGGGTGCCAGTGACCAAATGGTCACCGGAGCATCACCGGCGGCGAGCACGGCGGCGGTGCGTGCGGGCAAGCTTCGTGCAGTGCGTTACAGGGCAAAAGGGAGCCAACGGAGAGGAGGAGGAGGTAGCTAGGCTCACAGGGGTTGCAGCATGCACCGGAGCGAGCTCGGGGGTGGTCGGAGCTGAGCAGAACGGCGAGGGGGATCTCCGCGGCTGGAGTTGGGGAAGAAGAGGTCGGGGGCGTCTCCAGGGCGGGCGAGCGCTCGGGGCTCGGCCTGTTCGAAGCAGTCGAGGACGGCGGAGACGATGGACACCAAGGCGGAGCTCAGGGATGACGGTGGACGCGGCTTCTACGACGGTGCGATCACGGCGGCGTCGGCCATGGCGCGGGGAGAGCGGAGGAGAGGATCTGGGGGGAGGTGGAAGTGTCTGCGAGGTCGAGGAGGACGTGGAGGGTCGAACCATCCCTCCAGGACGGCGAGGGGATGAAGCAGGGCGGCGGGCAGCTGCGTGGCGCGCCGTGCGGTCGCCGTCGAGCACCTTCCTGCCTGCCTGGCCGAGCCAAGCAGCTCGCTGGACCAGCAGCTGGGCTGGGCCGGCAGGTGGGCCGGGTAGGCGCCAGGTAAGCTTTCTCTCTCCCTTTTTTTCTATTTTCTTTCTGTTTTATTTCTTTTGCAGCTTTGTTCAATTAATAAAAATGCCTAAACATTTTTATAACTCATAACACTTGTCATACCTGCTGTATATATTATGAACAGTAGGAAACATTATAGTTTATGATTATTTGAGCATTTAACATATTTTGTAGCATTTAAATGCCCAAATTCAAATACCATATGATTTAATCCAAAGCCCTAGATTGTCCTAGAAAAATGTGCACCATTTTTGGTAGAGGTTTAAGACCAAGGCAGAAATGATGAACATTTTGAAGGGCATTTTGGGTACATTGGAAAATATTTTAGCAAACCCTAGTTGTTAGGGGAGGGTGCTGGGGTTTCTGTTAATCCCATTTCAAGTTTCTTTGAAAGTAAACATGATGCACACTCTAGTCAGGTCCTAATGCAAGTGCTAGCTTGGGATGTGACAACTCACCCCCACTTAAAAGAATCGCGTCCCGAGATTCGGGTTCCTCCGGAAAGAGGGTGGGGTACTCAAGTCGAAGACGATCCTCCCTTTCCCAAGTAGCTTCACTCTCGGAATGATGTGATCATTGAACCTTGAGAAACTTGATATTGTGGCGTCGAGTGGTGCGCTCAGTTTGATCAAGAATACGAACGTGGTATTCTCGATATGTGAGATTGTCTTGGAGATCAAGCGTTTCGTGGTCCACTCCGCGGATAGGATCCGAGAAGCAACGCCTGAGTTGAGAAACGTGGAAAACATCATGAACTCTGGAGAGGTGCGGAGGTAGTTCCAATTGGTAGGCAACTTCTCCTCGTTTGGCAAGAATGCGAAAAGGACCGATGTAACGAGGGGCCAATTTGCCTTTGATACCGAAGCGATGGGTTCCCTTAAGAGGAGTAACCCGAAGGTAAGCCTTATCGCCGACTTCAAAAGTCACAGCCTTATGATGACTATCATATTGGCTCTTTTGGCGAGACTGGGCTGTTTTCAATCTCTCACGAACGATGCGAACTTGTTCTTCTGCTTCCTGAATCATATCCGGGCCAAAGAATTGTCTTTCCCCGGTCTCTGACCAGTTAAGAGGTGTTCGACACCTTCGTCCATATAGAACTTCGAAGGGAGCTTTACCCAAGCTGGCTTGATAACTATTGTTATAGGCGAATTCGGCAAATGGAAGACACTTTTCCCATTCCATACCGAAAGAAATGACAGAGGCTCGAAGCATGTCTTCCAGAATTTGATTGACTCGTTCCACTTGACCACTTGACAGTGGATGGAAGGCAGTACTGAAAGAGAGATGAGTTCCCATAGCATTCTGGAAACTTTCCCAAAATCGTGAAGTGAAAAGGCTTCCACGGTCTGAGTTAATCTCCAACGGTACACCATGAAGTGATACTATTCGAGAGATATATAAGTCTGCTAGCTGGCTAGCGGTAATACTCTCCCGAACAGGCAGGAAATGAGCTACTTTAGAGAGGCGGTCGATAACGACGAAGATAGCATTATTTCCTTTCCTGGACCTGGGAAACCCGGTAATGAAGTCCATACCGACTTTATCCCATTTCCATTCAGGAATAGCTAGAGGTTGAAGGGTGCCAGCAGGCCGTTGATGCTCTGCTTTGACTCGACGACAAACGTCGCAGTTAGCAATGAACTGAGCGATTTCTCTCTTCATCCTAGTCCACCAGAATCTTTGACGTAGGTCTTGATACATTTTGGTACTACCGGGATGAATCGTGAGAGGAGATTCATGAGCCTCCTTAAGAATCATTTGTCGTAGTTGTGGTTTCTTGGGCACCACCAAGCAGTTCTCGAAGTACACTACACCTCGATCATCCATAGAGAAGCTTCTAGCAACTCCGCTAGCAATGTTCTCCTTGATCTGAGATATGCCTTTATCATACCGTTGGGCAACTATGATTTGATCCATAAGGGTAGGTTTCGCCACCAAGGTGGAAAGGAATCCTCGAGGAACAATGTGAAGGTTAAGCTTACGAAATTCCTCGTGGAGAAGTGGTTGACTTTGTTGTAACATTAAATTATTACAATATGACTTACGACTTAGTGCATCAGCCACGACATTGGCCTTTCCAGGAGTGTAAGTGATTCCTATGTCGTAGTCGGTGAGCAACTCAACCCAACGTCTTTGCCTGAGATTTAGATCCGGTTGAGTGAAAATATACTTCAAACTTTGGTGATGAGTGAAGATTTCACAGTGATTACCAAGGAGGTAATGTCGCCATGTTTTGAGTGCATGGACTACAGCTGCAAGCTCTAGATCATGAGTAGGATAGTTATCCTCATGTGGACGCAACTGTCGGGATGCGTATGCAATCACTTGACGATCTTGCATGAGAATGCAACCTAGTCCTTGTCGCGAGGCGTCGCAATAGATTATAAAATCCTTGGAAAAATCTGGTGGTACCAGTACAGGTGCAGATGTCAGACGTCTTTTCAGTTCCTGAAAACTGGACTCGCACTATGGGGTCCACTCAAACTTTTTATCTTTCTTGAGGAGTTCGGTTAGAGGTTTAGCAACCTTGGAGAAGTTCTCGACGAAACGTCGGCAATAGCTCGCTAAGCCAAGAAAACTCCTAACTTGCTTGACCAATTCAGGGGGAGTCCAATCAAGGAAGGCTTGAACTCGCTCGGGATTGACAGCAATACCCTTGCCAGAGATCACATGACCTAGATAGGTTACTTCTGGCAACCAAAATTTACATTTAGAGAATTTGGCATAAAGGCGGTGCTCTCGAAGCTTCGTCAATACCAGCCTTAAATGCTCGGCATGATCTTCCTTGTTCTTGGAGAAAATGAGTATATCATCGAGGTATACCACGACGAATTTATCCAAATACTCCATGAATATAGAATTCATTAACCGAGAAAAGGTAGCTGGGGCATTGGTTAATCCGAAGGACATGACGGTGTACTCATATTGGCCATAACGAGTAACGAAAGCCGTTTTAGGAATGTCCCCGTTCTTGATTTTGATTTGATGGTAGCCCAACCTCAAATCCATCTTAGAGAAGACTGAGGATCCAGTGAGCTGATCATACAGGTCGTTGATCCTGGGGAGCGGATACTTATTCTTTATGGTGACCAGATTGACAGGTCGGTAATCTACAACCATCCGCTCCGTTCCATCCTTCTTCTTAACGAAGAGGACGGGGCAAGCCCAAGGGGAAGAACTAGGACGGATGAAACCCTTTTGCAAGGACTCATCGAGTTGTTTCTTTAGCTCAGCTAATTCTAGTGGTGCCATCTTATAAGGTCTCCTAGAAATTGGGACAGTTCCAGGGATAAGATCTATCACGAACTCGACATCTCTGTCAGGTGGAACTCCTGGCAGTTCTTCTGGAAAAACATCCGGAAAGTCACGGACTACCGGGATATCTTCGAGTTCTGGTAGAGGGCTGGCATTAAGAGAGTAGAGCTGACGTTCAGCCATTCGAGTCAAGACATTGACTATCTTGTCGGATGGATGTGTAAGTTGAATGGTCCTAGTAAAGCAATCAATTTTGGCGTAATGGGTTGTCATCCAATCCATACCCAAAATGATATTTATGTCCGAGGACTTGAGAGCGATTAAAGATGCAAGGAAAACAAGTCTATCGACAAGGATTTCATTTCCATGGCTTACCCTAGAGGTTTGCCACTTTGAACCAGGAGTTTGAATAACCATGGAAGTAGGCATGTCACAAAAAGTCATGTTGTGCAATCGAGCATAGCTCTCAGATATGAACGAATGGGATGCTCCAGTATCGAAAAGAACAGATGCCAGATGGCAGTTTACGAGAAGCGTACCAAGGACGACGTTAGGATCCTCATAAGCTTCTTCGGCAGAAACATAGTTGACATGACCACGTGCAGTGGGGATTGGCTTGACATAGTTCACCTTGCCGGTTGGCTTACCACGGGCAACGGGTTTTCCTGGCTGATTCTGGGGACAATCACGCATGTAGTGTCCCGGTTCTCCACACTTGAAACATGTCACAGTGGTGGTGCGTGGAGCAAAGTTGGAGGGTGGACCTCCATAGGTCTTAGCAGATGCAAACTGTTGAGTTGGGCGAGGTGCCTCATAGGATGGCCTCGGTGTGTACTTGGGTGGTAGAGCAGTGTTAGGAACCCACACACGGCGCTTGTGAGAGCCAGAGTCGGATGAGGAACCAAAGTCTCGAGTATGCTTGCGGGTGGCCTCGAAGTCGGTCTGGCCTGTCTCAGCACTGATAGCCTTGTTAACCAACTTCTGGAAGGAAGTGCACTCGTGCAGACGTAGATCTCGACGAAGTTCAGGGCTGAGTCCCTTGCGGAACCTCGCCTGTTTCTTGGCATCGGTGGATACTTCCTCAGGTGCATAGCATGCCAGATTACCAAACTCACGACTATAGCCGTCCATAGTTAAACGGCCCTGGGTGAAATTGCAGAGTTCCTCCCGCTTGCGATCCATGAGACCTTCCGGAATATGGTGTTCACGAAATGCCTCACTGAACTCAACCCAGGTAGTGACTTGGCCAGCAGGACGCATAGCCTCAAAGTTTTCCCACCAAAGACTGGCAGGGCCCTCAAGATGGTAGTCGGCGTAGATAACCTTGTCAGCTTCGGCCACACGGGCAGAGTGTAGCTTGTGGGTGATACTACGTAGCTAGTCATCAGCATCCAGAGGTTCAGTGGAGTGATGGAACTTTGGTGGACACATCTTGATAAAATCGTGGATTGACACCACGTCATTCCTCTGGCGGAACCCAGTGTTCTGCTCTATGCGTTCCAGCAGACGGTTGGTCTCTCTCTTGTTCCGTTCTGCTTCAAGCATAACTTCCGCCAAAGAGGGTGGCTGGGGCAGACTTCCATCTCTAGCCCCACTAGCCTCACCCTGCTCCTGAGCAGCAGGAGTGTTGCGAGTGTTGACCATCCTAGGAAAACAAAACAGCGGTTTAGACAAGGATGGCAAAAATTTGACATAGAAGTGCAGAATGTAATGGATAACACAGAATGCAGAGATGTTCATCCGTACGACATGGTAATATAGGAACTGCTATATATACACCAGTGGTCATACACACCATACAAAGTTTAGTACAAGCCAAGGCTAAAGTACAACTGCGGTGAAAGACGATACATCCCATCAGAGGCATTCCAAGCTCCTATACATTATTTAACTACACCTCCGGAATTCAGTACACACTAAGTCATATTCCACAAGACGCGCAGGACTGTGGAAATACAACTACTACCACGGACTAGCTCAGACATTCGCGTAGTAATCCTCGTAAAGATTACCATCATAGCCTGGAAGTGGTACAGACGGATCTTGGAACTCGCGAGCACTCGAAGGCTGTGGACCATAGGGGCATGGGTGTGGTCTTGGTCCCGATGCTGGTGGTAACCGACGCCCACGTGGAGGTGTAATACCCCCAACGTCACGCCAATCCATGCGATCAGGCAGACGAGTCCGCACAGGATACAAATCCCGCATGTCCAGATATCCGGCGTGCACAGCAGGTGCAAGCCGTGTCAAAGTAGTCCAGTGAGCGGCTCGAGTGTTATACGGCTCCATTCGGAGGGCACGGACCTCACGGTCCCTATCCTCCAACATCTGAACAGTAGTCTGAAGTAGTGGCTCTTCATGAGCAGCATCAGTATACAGACCAGTGTAGTAGCCTTCCTCTCCGGGGAGTGAAGCTGGCATGTAACAGAACTCAGTGTTCAGCAACAGGGCATGCCTAGCACGGAGAATGGTCATCATCGAATAAGCGGCATCCTGCACTGCCATCTCGATGGTAATCCCGAGTCCATAAGACCAATGGATGGGATCATTAGCTCCGGGATATGAGGGGTATATCCGGACTGTGCAGAAATACTGACTTTGATTAAAATCCCGATATTGTTCCTCCACGGTGTATTCAGGATACCAGCGATAACCGGTCTCAGCCATCACACGGACTAGCATGGCCGTGTGACCGGGCACATTAATGCACCGAGTCAAACGAACCACTTGGTGAGGGATGCGGCCAGACATCTGAAACACGAAATAATGCAAAGGCATTAGTGTTTCTGGAAGAAATCGGGCAGCATAACAACTGTAAATGCTCAAACAAAGATTTGAGACATCATACAAATGATAGCATAGCCACTCAACAATTCCATATCAAGGTTCCGGTTCAACAATCATCATACTAAAAGGATAGAAACTGAACTGAGGCTTGAAACCAACAATCCTAAGAGTCTACGGATTAGTAACACGTGAACCTAGTAAGGATAAGAGGCCTAGTCCTAAATCCCCGTAGAAAGAATAGACTGACTCAGATCAGAAGGGCATAAGGTAAAGGAGTAAAAAGAGCCTTACGTTCCCTTCCACAATCAATTCCCCTACATATAACTAAGAATTTTTCTAGACTCAACATCGACCAGTTTGGCTTGAGAAACCTACAGGCAGTCCAGCTCTGATGCCAACGCTATCAGGACCCCGATCCTAAGTCACACCGATCTAGCTGTAACACGTCATATCACTTTGCGGCCTCACGCACGGTAACCCCACGGGTGCCACCTTACCTGGCCCGGGACCGTTTGCGCATTTTGGCACACGTATATGACAGTGTCGCTAGCATCCATATGACATAGAACCCGGGCCGACATGGCTAGTTATAAACCAAAAGTGGCACTAAATTACAGAGACAGGCATCCATGACCCAGCAACGAACGTGTCGGTCATCAACGTATGAACCCAAGTCGTAGCAAGCTACATGGACTTAAAGGAACAATGCGTGACATTTCCCCTAAGGGACAGACACAGGAACGAAGAAGGACACATGCCGGCCAGCCTACGTGTTCCGAGCAGTAGCAAGCTACCAAGGCTCATTGGAATCACTAGGAGGCATTTCCCTGTAAGGTAGGCTACCAAAGGAAAACAACTAGGTGTCGGATCCCACACATACCAAGCATTTCAATCATACACGCAATATGCTCAATATGTGCAAATACAACATTGCATTACAACAGAACTCTATGACTCAAAGTACTTTATTTAAAAGGCTCCAAGAGCCATACATAACATATCCATACAGGTAGGGGTCACATGACCCAACACTCAAGTCATACAGTCATACAAACACAAGCGGAAGCTACATGTCTGAGTACAGACAACTTAGAAAATAAAACAGGCTTGGTGTAGCCTGGCTATCTACAAGGCCCTTCACAAGCTCCAGATCACCGTCTGGGTGTCAAGCTACTCGTCGACGTCAACGTCTATGTAGAACCCATCAGCAAGGGCAGGGTTCTCCTCTGCAACAGTTATTAAGCAAACATGAGTACAAAGGTACTCAGCAAGTCTTACCACAGAACCTATCATACATGCAACATTATCAAGGGGGTAGTGGAGTTTATAGCAGAATGCCAGCTTTGACCTTGGCTAACCTATACTACAACTCTCAACGGATTGCAAGATGTTATTACGAACACGAGTCCACTACTCACCACATCAATACACTACCGAGGATCCTCTTCCGTCATCCTACGGAAGGGCCATCCACGGCACTCACGCTTATCTTGAGGCTTTTAGTAGTATCCATCAACTTGTCTATGAACTGTAAGAGTAACCAAGTAGTTCGTATCGCGAACAACGGCTATTCGAATAGATTGATAACCCTGCAGGGGTGTACCTCTTAACACACGCTTCCACCACTTATCGCCGTTTACTCGGCGTGTACTCGGCAACCTTCAAGCGGAAGCCCAGCGAGGGTGTCGGCCACGACCTGACTAACTACTCAAGTCTCTCGTCCAGGTTTATCGCCTATTAGGGTTCCATTAGTGGGGAGATCCGGCCGGGGTGTCGCTCACGGCCCCAAACGATGTGTACAGGGTTCCCGAGTCACCAAACGGGCAACCGGTACACCGTGCCACGTACCTGTCGCATCACAACCCACCCCGAGGGTCAGCGTTGTGCACGACCTCCAGTAAGCTATAAACACCAGAAATTAGTTGCAACTCCTGGACAGAGATCAAGGGTAATTAATAAGCCAAGAGGGTCAATTAATGATCCCAATGCGTGGTAGTAGCTGTAACTTGAACCACACATACAGATCTCGGGTCCTATGGACGATTCCAATGAAACAACCCACCATGTACTCCTACATGGCCTTTCATCGATACCTTTACCAAGCGTATTCCACACTTCCTTCTCTTTATCGGTAAGATCATTTCACTCTGATCCATCACCCAGATGAATCAGACCAGACACAACTCTAAGCATAGCAGGCAACATAAACAAATATCATGGTGGATCACACATCACATGGCTCAATCAACTCCTACACATGCTAGTGGGTTTCAACTATTTACTGTGGCAATGACAGGTCATGCAAGGGAATAGGGTTCAACTACCGCAGCAAGTAGCAGTTCACGTGCTGTTGCCTTAATGCAGTAAAAGAGAGCAGGAGCGAGAAGATTGGGTTTGTATCGGAATGATCAATGATTGCTTGCCTGACAAGGTAGTTGTCGGGTACTGCTCTTCAACTGGATACGCAGCAGTATCCTCGGGAGCAGGACCTAACACAGGGAATACCGACGATACAATCATTAACAAACAAATGCAACAATATGATGCATGCTCATGACATGGCAAGATGCATGTGTGTTGGCTAATGTAACTAGAACCAGAAGGGTTTGAACCTATTTGAATCAAGGATTCAAATTGAAGTTCAAACTATTATTTAAATAAGTGCATTATCATGTTTTTGATGTAGACAGCAAGTTAACTTGTTCAAACATGCATGAAACCAGTGCCATCAGAAAGATTGGATTTTTATGATCATTTTTCATATATAAATCTTTTCCATCTGAGCTATGGTTGATTTTTTATGATTTTTAGAAGTTTTGCGTATTTTCTGGAATTTCCTGAATTATTATTAAACCTAAAAATCCCAGAAAAACCTTTACTGCTTCAGCATGACATCATGCTGACGTCAGGCAGTCAACAGGGACAGTTCAAGTCAAACCTGACCAGTGGGTCCCTCATGTCAGTGTCACAGCTAATTAACTGAGTTAATTAGAGTTAAACTAAAACGAATTAGCTGTCAGTGGGGCCTGGGCCCACGTGTCAGTGACTAAACTAATTAACTAATTAAATTAAATTAACACCTAAACTTGCGGGCAGGGCCCACATGTCATTGACCCAGGGGGTCAAACCCGTGGTCAAAACAGGTCCAACTCGCCGGCGTTTAGCCGCCGGCGAGGCCAAACGCGGCTGCGTGCTTCGGAAAAAGCCTATGGTGCACGGTTCGAGCTGCGGTTGGGTGCGTTGGATAGCCCTTGCTGTTGCGCGTCGGATGGTGGTGGTCGCCGGACCTGGGGTGGCCGGAGACGACGGCAACGAGCTCGACGGCGGTGACCGGCGTCGGGCGTGTGTGGAGAAACGGCTGCAGGGGCCTAGGCGATGCGTGCGTAGCACCGTTCGCATCTACGTGCTGCGATGAGTATGTTGGACGGGTGCCAGTGACCAAATGGTCACCGGAGCATCACCGGCGGCGAGCACGGCGGCGGTGTGTGCGGGCGAGCTTCGTGCAGTGCGTTACAGGGCAAAAGGGAGCCAACGGAGAGGAGGAGGAGGTACCTAGGCTCACAGGGGTTGCAGCAAGCACCGGAGGGAGCTCGGGGGTGGTCGGAGCTGAGCAGAACGGCGAGGGGGATCTCCGCGGCCGGAGTTGGGGAAGAAGAGGTCGGGGGCGTCTCCAGGGCGGGCGAGCGCTCGGGGCTCGGCCTGTTCGAAGCAGTCGAGGACGGCGGAGACGATGGACACCAAGGCGGAGCTCAGGGACGACGGTGGACGCGGCTTCTACGACGGTGCGATCACGGCGGCGTCGGCCATGGCGCGGGGAGAGCGGAGGAGAGGAGCTGGGGGGAGGTGGAAGTGTCTGCGAGGTCGAGGAGGACGTGGAGGGTCGAACCATCCCTCCAGGACGGCGAGGGGACGAAGCAGGGCGGCGGGCAGCTGCGTGGCGCGCCGTGCGGTCGCCGTCGAGCACCTGCCTGCCTGCCTGGCAGAGCCAAGCAGCTCGCTGGAGCGGCAGCTGGGCTGGGCCGGCAGGTGGGCCGGGTGGGCGCCAGGTAAGCTTTCTCTCTCCCTTTTTTTCTATTTTCTTTCTGTTTTATTTCTTTTGCAGCTTTGTTCAATTAATACAAATGCCTAAACATTTTTATAACTCATAACACTTGTCATACCTGCTGTATATATTATGAACAGTAGGAAACATTATAGTTTATGATTATTTGAGCATTTAAAATATTTTGTAGCATTTAAATGCCCAAATTCAAATACCATATGATTTAATCCAAAGCCCTAGATTGTCCTAGAAAAATGTGCACCATTTTTGGCAGAGGTTTAAGACCAAGGCAGAATTGATGAACATTTTGAAGGGCATTTTGGGTACATTGGAAAATATTTTAGCAAACCCTAGTTGTTAGGGGAGGGGTGCTGGGGTTTCTGTTAATCCCATTTCAAGTTTCTTTGAAAGTAAACATGATGCACACTCTAGTCAGGTCCTAATGCAAGTGCTAGCTTGGGATGTGACAGGGGTTCGACACAGGGACTCACGACGATGTCGAATAGGAGATCAGCTGGCTCGAGGAGGTCCAGTCGGCGGCGAATCGTCGACGACGGTCACCGGACGCAGAAGAGGGGATCGACGGCGTTGCGGGTGAGGGGGAGCTCCTGGCGCCGCGTGACATGAAGGAGAGGGAGAGGGTGGCACGACGGAGCTAAGGGGCTCATCGGAGGGGCGAGGGGGAGGCTGTGGCCGTGGTAACGACGAGCGGCGGCGATGGTGGCGTTTGGCCGTGCGCGTGGGAAGCGGGGGAGAGAGACAGAGGAGAGGGAAGAAGCACGGGGAGGTTCGTGGGGGTTCCAGGGGTGTCGTGGCGCTCGTCCAGGGCGTCGGGGAGGGAAGCAGGCAGGGAGGAGGTGGCAAGGCGTCGCCGGCGCGCTCGCCACGCACCTGCCTGTCCTCCTGGCAGGAGGAAGAAGACCACACAGCCCCTGGTGGGCTGGGACTCTTCTGCCAGGTAAGGCCCAGGTGAGGTTCCATTCTCTCTCTCCTTTTCTAAATTAGTTTCTGTTTTCTATTTGTTTTTCTCTATTTTGATTTAGTACTAATACTAAACCATTTTTGTTGCTTCTGAAATTATTTGTGGATGCAATATGGATTATTCCAAAACTCCACAAAATGTTTTCAGAATAATTGGAGCATTAAAAATAATTATAGGATTTATTTGCTCCAACTCAAATACATTAGTGAATTAATCACAGCCCAAACAATTCCCCATAAATGTTCAATATTTTTGGTTTGGACCAAAACCCTTGCCAAAATTATCAAACATTACTGAAGGCAATTTTTGGGTTTAATGAAAATATTTTTAGGTTAAACCTAATTGCTTTGATTAGGTGCTAGGGTTTAGTCATCCCCATTTCAAGTTTAACAAAATTTTAAACATGATGCACAGGCAAAACTATCCTAGGGCAAAGTAAAGCTAGGGATGTGACAACACCGGATCAGAAGAAGCAGTGAGAAGTAAAAATATACACCAAGGCACTCAATTAACAACATTCAGATTTTTAGCCGACGGCATTGGATTGCAGACATCCGGTCTGGGTACAAATTATCTTCTACTCAGACTTTTAGTAACAAGTACATGTTAGAGATCCATCTTTATTGAAGCAATAATTAAACCAACAGGGGAACAAAATTGGATCCAAGTCCAACCATGCATTTCAAGTCAGAGCAAGGACAGTCAGATAAATTCTTGTCACACAAGTAATCAGCAGCCGGAATAACAACAATATATGTTATTCATTTTCAAAAAAAATCAGGCCAGTCCTTCTTCACAATTTATCAGCAAAGCGTACACGGCAAGATTCCCCAGTCTGCATCAATAAGGTATGAATAACTTTCCCATGCAAGACATTCAGTACTCTTCAATAAGATACCGCACAAGCTTCTGGCATAAGATACCAAATCTTCCCTAGTAAGTCTTTAAGGGGGAAGCTTTTGAGGTATGGTACCCAGTCTTCCTCAGCAAGCTATCCGCCGAAAGCGTTCAGCACAAGCAATCCAGTCTTCCTCAGCAAAATATCCCAGTGGTTTCCAGTGCAAGCTGCCCAGTCTTCTTCAGCACGACAGTCGTACAAGAGATTAAACAATAAATTGTCAGCATACGGCAGTTTATTTCAAGTGTCAGATCTACAACGGTTAAGTCAGAAATGAGAATCAGTGAACAAAGGTATGATATTGCATATGACAACACTAAGGATCACGAAAATAGTCAAGGATATATAATGCCCAATCTTTTAGTTAAAAATCCAGACACATAAAATACTAATCAAGACCATCAATACAGTAAGGATCTCGCATCGGGACAACTTGCTCAGTCCATAGTATGCTCAGAACGGTCAGCATTGAATACCCAAATGTGTCAAGCCTGACCCAAGGACAACTTAATATATTGGCCTTAGCAACTGTGCTGAAAAGCATTGCATGGACAGTCATCCCCATGGATATACCGACAAAATAAAGAATTAGTGAGCTTGTGCATTTTTCTATTCAGACACATCAAGCAACAATGAAACCTCTGGATACTCGAGACCGTGAAGCCAATCAATATAAGTCAGAAACTCCTCCAAGGCATCAGAATCCATCAAAAGAACAGGTATGGTTCACATCAAAATTTTGAAACCAGAAGCTATGCATATATATTCAAGCGACACGATGCCTGGATAAAAGAGAATTCTTTGTTCCACGGAAAGGTATTCACAACTCCGTGGAATATTCTTGATACTCGATACAGACTAATATCCGCTGCCTGTATCGATATTCCGACGCCACCTGTCTGTCCCTCTGCCGCCCACCGTTGCTATATAAACTACTGCCCCGGCCATAGCCGCAGTCATCCACCTCTGTTCCCATTCTCCTCGCCACACCACACTCACCATGGCTTCTTCGCTCTCCAGGTCATGGGGACGATGGACTAGGAGAATGACGATGTCCCAATGGAGAACATGGTTGTCGAGGAGCCGGCGCCAAGCTCCTCCTCCACACCATCCTTGCAGGTGCATTGCACCATGACCATCGGCGAGGCCCCTTGCCCAATACATGGACATGGTCAGGTAGCAGCGAGAGGAGAAGTTTCGGGAGGCTCAGGCCGCCGCCGCCTACAACCAGTAGGCAGAGGAGTAGATCACCGTCGAGCAGGCGGAGCAGGAGGCATTGGTCGAGTCGTATAGCTCCGCCCAAGAGATCTCCCTCATGCGCCAGCGGAACTGCGTGATGGTGGCGGAGGTTGCAGCCACCTACAAGGAGGACGATGATGCTGGCGAGGTGCTATTTGGAAACAACGACGATGAGGCGGAGGAATTCGCCGGCTCCGCTGAGGCCCCGTCCCATTGAGAACAAGGCAGAGAACATCACCGGCTCCGCTGAGGCCCCTCTCTGCTAGCAACAAGCTGGAGGACTTCGCCAGGTCCACCGAGGCCCGGCCCTGTCAGGAATGAGGTAGAGAACATTGCCGACTCCTCCGAGACCCCTCCGCGCCGGCAAAAAGTAGGAGGAATTCACCAGCTCCGCCGAGGCCCTCCCTCCCTGGCAACATTGCAGAGGACATCACCAGCTCCGCGGAGGCCCCGCTCTGCCTTCACGAGGCGGAGGATTTCCCCTGCTCTGCCGAGGTGTCGCCTTGCCGGCAACAATATAGAAGACATCGCCGGCTCCGTCGAGGCCTCGCCGCGCCGATTGAAGCCAAGCTTGGCGGGTTAAACATCTACGGCCGATTAGCTGCTTGGCTGCGATGTGGAGTCGGACATCCTCACTTCCTGTGGCTCCGGAGGTGGAGCAGGAGAAGAAGCTTCAGTTCTTGGGCTCAGCCGGACACGGGAATGGGAACCGGAGATCATAGATTATGTTAATTAATTAAACCTCCAGAGCCGGACGAGCACATCTTTTTAGTTGAAGAGTGTTTAAAATTTAATGAAATCCGACATTTTTATAAGAAATCATGTCATGTATGAATGAATTTAGACCAGTTAGTTTGAATTCTTGTATCAGTTTGAACATTCAAAATGATACATTCTAGAATTATTCTCAGGACGCACGGTGATCACGTCGTTTGTTGTAGTTTCACACTTACAAAAAGTTTGAGCGGCTTTTCAGCGTGCATGCACATTGCAATCAAACTCACAGGCCTGCCAATTCATAGAACAACAGTCGATCGATGATTATTCATCTCAATTTTTCACACAGCAGAGCCATTTACTTCACAACTAGAGACACAAATAAATAAAATCGATTGATGCATCTCAATTATTCACACGTCAGAGCCGATATTTACTTCACAACTGAAGACACAAATAAAGAAAAATCGATTAATGCTGCTGACGACAAAGGGCGTCCTATTCCAAACTATCTAATGCATGTCTTCTTGCTAACATCATGAGCAAAATTTGACAAGTTTGTTCCATTCCAAAATATCAAAAGCTTGTCTTCTTGCGAACGTCAATGAGCAAACTTTGAGAAGGTTTTCCCATTCCAAAATATCAAATGCCTACTATCGTGGAATGGGCGGGGTTTGCCATCAATTTGCACATTGGCATGTCACCTCATGCTAAATAAACCAATTGTTCTTTTTGTTTAGTTCCACTAAAATCAACCAACTTCACGCGTAGCTTGTAGGATTTCGCCCTTATATGTTCAACGCCTTTAACATATCAATACCATCAGAACATTTTGTGAAGATCCAACTGAAATCAAGCTGAGCATCCTTGTTTGCATAAATACAAAAAAAATGATTAGTATGAAGCCAACTAAATCATGAATTTATACTTTAAACATGAACTACATGATGTTGGGAAAGGTAGTATTTCAAAAAAATTCCTACGATCACGCAAGATCTATCAAGGAGAAGCATAGCAACGAGCGCAGAGACTGTGTCCACGTAACCTTGTAGACCGAAAGCGGAATCGTCTAGTGACGCGGTTGATGTAGTCGAACATCTTCGCGATACAACCGATCAAAGGACCGAACATACGGCACCTCCGCGTTCAGCACACGTTCAGTTCGATGACGTCCCACGAACTCTTGATCCAGTTGAGCGTCGCGGGAGAGTTTCGTCAGCACGATGTTGTTGTGACGGTGATGATGATGTTACCGGCGCAGGGCTTCGCCTAAGCACTACAACAATATGACCGAGGTGTGTAACTGTTGTCGGCGTTCTGGGAACGGGGATGCCTAGACTTGCCTACGTGCGGCCCAGGTCGTGGCTCATCAGGTGGCCTGGTACGGCCCAACCTCTTCAGCAACCACTCAAGACCCTCGCGAGGGGCTGGGCCTCGCGAGGCGGATGACACAACACATCCCCTGGGGCGACCTGACTAGGTTGGCTCCTGAGGATCGGAGATATCGAGGCAAGGGGCACCTCGCGAGGTCCTCATGAACTGAGCAGTGACGACCAAGGCTAGGCGGGCGCCAGCTGGCGCAGAGAGCCAGTTTCCTCTTTGGTGCTAAAGGAGCAGGTGCTGGCGAGGAGTCTCGAGGCGTCAGGGAAAAGTTTCCATATTGGTGCAACGATGCCAAGGCCAACAGGACGGCGGAGCGGCGGTCATCGCGGAGCCCACGGCGGTGTCACCACCAGAGCCTTTGGCAGGCGAAGACCACCTTTTGTCAGGATAGCTTGTACTAGCTGTCCCCCTTCAAATTTGGCCGTTGTGGGATCCCTTCCCGCTCAACATTTGGGAAGAGGATCTTGGCCACTATAAATAGGACTAGCCACCACCATTGGGGTCATCTGGTCTTGAGTTGATCAAATAGAAGGCCACACACCCACAAGCTTACTCGAGCATAAGAATACCTCTCCTCAAGAGGTTATTCATCCCATTTACTATTTCTTCCTCAGCCTACAAGGCAATCCACCACAACACACTGGATTAGGGTATTACGCCACAATGGTGGCCTGAACCAGTATAAACCTTGTGTCCCTTGTTCTTCGGATCTGACGACCTAGGCCTAGGGATCACCGAGTAGACGAGCTAGGGCAGAAAGAGAGATCTTCGTGCGCACCCTAGAGTTCGAACCACAAGGGTTTTTCCGGAACCCAAGATCCGACATTTGGCGTGCTAGGTAGGGGCGTGCCGAAACTTCCCTTCCGTCGATCTGTGCTCTGTCGTCCCACCGGTTCCATGGCCGACGCTCGCAGAGCCCGTGCTGAGCGGCGGGCTGCCCTTGCCGCCCGTGTCGCTCAGACAACTCCTGCTGGTGCACCGCCCCGCCATTCTCCATCGCGTGCCGACAACACTGCCACCAGCCCAGCACGGCATGAACAGCAGGCGTCGTCCCTGCACCCCTCTGTGCGGCGAGAAAAACGCATTGCGACCCCATTGCTAACCCCAACAGTCTCGTCATCCCATGCTCGTCGCGGACCCGCGGACACGCAAGCTGCGTTGCTCATGGAACGCGAGCTCGAGCGCTACCGCCACGTCGACGACTTCTACGAAGAATGGCTCGACTGCATCGCCGAGCTCATCAGCGCTGCTGGGGGATCTCCGGCGCAGTCCCTCTTGCTACCTTGTCCGCCTCCCCATACGGATGGCATGGACCATGAAGCTCCTCTGCTACATCCGCGCCAAGGCGTCGTACAAGACCCAAGGCACGTGGCCCTGCGGCGTGATCGCCCACGCGCGGCACCAGTGCACGAAGAAGGAAGCTGCCAAGAGGTCCAGCAGCCCCGCGGAGGAGCGCCAGCGTCCCTCCACCACCGCATTGAGACCACGCGCCCCTCGCCGCGGTGGCGCGCAAGGACCAAGACTAAGATCCACCTCCCCGGCAAGCTCCGGTGTCAACATCAGGCTGCAAGGCCCTTGCTCCCGAGTTGCGCAAAGTCAACTGGCCTAGGATGTTCAAGCCCGACCTTCCTCCGCGCTACGACGACACCCACGACCCTGCAGAGTTCCTACAGCTGTACGAGATGAGCATCAAAGCATCCAGCGGCAACAAGAAGATCATGGCGAACTGGTTCTGCATGGCCCTCAAAGATGGCGGGTGCTCGTGGCTCCTGAACCTTCTCGCGGGATCGATCTCTACCTGGAGCGAGATGCGCGAGCGGTTCATCGCCAACTTCCAGAACGCCCGAGACAGCCCCCCGGCCGCGGGTGACCTACGGCGTATCAAGCAACAACTTGGAGAAACCCTACAGAAGTTCATGCAACGCTTCAACAGCGTCCGCGTCATGATCCCCAAGGTCACGGATGAGGCCATGATCTCAGCATTCTCAGATGGTGTCCGCGACGTCAAGATGTAGGAGGAGCTCACCATCCACGAAGATTTGTGCACGTCCCTGGAGATTTTCAATCTCGCGACCAAGTGCACCAGAGCTTAGGAGGGGTGCCGATCCCTCGTCAAGCGCCCCGTTGCTGAGCCCGAACACAAGAAGGCGAAGATCAAGGACGTAAAGTGCAAAGGAGCAGTAGTGCTCGCGGCTGAACCAGAGATGAAGCGTGGCTGCGACTACCTAGAATCATCCAAGAACAGCCGGGCGTTTTGGGCCTTCCACAATGTGCACATCCACAACACCCACGACTATCAAGAGTTCAGAGCCCTCCACGAAGAACACGTCATCCAGCGCCCCGAGCGCAGCAACCGTCACTACGGCCGTGAGGGAAATCGGACCGGGGGACGCTGGGATGACCACGGCCACCGCCAGAGTGGGATGATCAACCTTGGGAGGACCGTTGGCGTGATCTGCCCCGTGAGGGTGCCTGGAGGGACCAGCCTCGTGACGACCACCCTCAGGGCAAGGCTGGCCTTCCACCTCTACCGCCACCAAGGAGGAACAACGACCAGGACGAGGGGGCTGGGGGCTTCTAGGAGCCATGTGCCATCGCCTGCATCTTGGGCAGAGCACAGGCCCTAGCTTCTCAGCGCCTCTTCAAGCAGTTCGCCTGGGAAGTAAACGCGGCTCTCCCCAAGCTCTAGGCTACTCGCCCCATCAGGTGTCCAGGTGCCCCATCACCTTCATTTCAACAGACCAGCTCAAGTGCGCGGCTATGACCGGCACCCTCCAGATGCTTTGTTCGCCCGTCATTAGCAACATCCAATTTATAAAGACCCTCATCGATGGTGGCGTAGGGCTCAATGTCCTGTCCGTCGAGACATTCGACAGCCTCCAAGTACCCTACGATCTATTGTTGTCTACCAAGCCCTTCTCCGAAGTGACTGACGGCTCCACCACGCCCGTAGGGTAGGTCCGCCTGCCTGTCACCTTTGGCAAGCGCAATAACTACCACACTAAGCTCATCGACTTCGATGTCGCCCACATCCACCTCCCTTACAATGCCATCCTCGGGTACCCAGCCATGGTCAAGTTCATGGAAGTGAATCACCATGGCTACAACGTCCTCAAGATGCCGGGAAGCGGCGGCGTCATCACCATCGCCTGTGGAAGAGAAGGACGTAGTGTGCTCACTCGAGCGCGCTTACCAGGCGGCAGCAGTCGAGGATCCTGACAACGACATCATCATCTACCCTCATGAGGTCGTCCCCAAGAAGAAAAAGCAGATGCTCGCCCTGGAGCCTCACGGGAATGCAGCACCTGGCGGCAGCATCTTGGGACCTACACCTAGGGAGGGACCGCTTCCCTCCCTCACATAGGAAGGCGCGCCCGGCGCCCCCCTCAGGCTGGGCTTGGGGGCTCTCCTCTGGAGGGCCTCCGACTTAGCCAATGTCACGAGGGAGGCACTCGGGCAACATGTGGAGGAGTGCTTCGCCACACATTTCCCTCCGGAGGCCTCAAGGGATGAGGCACCAAGCGCTCAAGAGTTCATCAGCCAGACCATCGAAGACCTACAGGTGCCAAGGTCAATGCGGGGCGAGGGCCGCCCGGCGCCTCAGAGTGTAGCTGTCGCCCCAGGCTCACGCGACGGGCTGCGCGTCTATGTCAACGTCCCCGCACTCAACAGGATCACATCTCAGGAGCTCTACTGGCCTTCCAAGGTGGGCTGGTGTGAGGGTCCCCCACACAGCTACGTTCGCATGCCTTTCGGCCTGACGAACCAAGCGACCCTGCCCCAGCGCCATATGTGGGAGGTCCTGGCGACTGGCGAGGCTAGGCATTAGGAGATCCGAGCATAGTTGGACTCAGTTCTCCGTGAGATCTGGGGAACCCCGGAGCCTCACAGGCTGCCGGAGCCAGGCGTCGCATGAGGCGCATCATCTACATCGAGCATCTTCAGCTACACCAACTACTTCAGCAACTGTGCTAGGTGACATTTTCTTGTTTTGGTTCAACTAGGAGCGCCCCTCAGGGTGCATCATTCCCGAGTCACACAGGCCTGCCCCTGCGGCGTGTATCATTTTGCATCTTTAGCTCACCTTGTCGGGGGTGCCCCTCGGGCTGCATCATCCCCACGGTGCACAGGTCCGTCCTTGTCGCATGTATCTCCCTTGCATCTTACCTGAGCTAGCGTTACCATTTCTGTCAGCTGCATTAGAATCACTCGTCTATCTGACCATCACTCCAATGCCATGAATATCGCGCGCCCTCACAAGCTTGCTTGCACCTGCCTTATGATCAAGGGCAGGCACGACGTTTGTGCTCAGGTCCGTCCCTACAGCATCGCCAAATCCAAGCGGTTGAGCTCTGGCTCACAGGTCAGCCCCATGTACGTCACCTCCCATGGCCCTTGGTGCCTCACCCACGCTCGAGCCGGATGCTAGCAGATGAATTGGCGTGCACGATACTGTGCCCCGCCGCTGCGGGAGCCGTGCGCCGGTTGTCTTTTCTTAGGGAATCCACATGAGAAGACTAGGCACGGCGTCTATGATCGGGTCCATCCCTGCAGCGTCGATAAATCCAACGGCTGAGCTCTGTCTGGCGGGCCGGCCCAGTTCACGTCACCTCCTGGGGCCGTTGGTGCCCGACGTTCTCATATGGCAGCCTCGAGGGATTCACCCGGCGCAGGTTGCCTAACCATCTTGCAGTATCACATCAAGCACTCTCACTCAAGACCAGGCGCAACACACCTTGAGGTAGGGACTCATGAGTCCCGCGCTGGCTCACGGGTGCCCGGATACACCTCGACTAGCCCTATCGTGCATGCCACGCGTCAGGGCAAAGTTGTACACGCCCCGGGGGCTCTCCACAGTAGGGAGTCCCATCCCACGTTCTAGTGGAAGCACCATGCTCTGTGCTGGCAGTCTACATGGTCGAGGAGCGGCTATGCCCATGCAAGAATGGTAGTGCCATGCTTCGCGCTGGTGATAAACAACTGGGGGTGGCCTCTCGGCCGCATTAACCTCAGGGAGCCCATCGGCTCGGTGACCAGCCCACCACGCTGCGCTCCCCGCGGGAGGGTAGCGCGAGGGGGCTGGGCACGGGGGCTGTGCTCAGGTCACGCCTGGCGTACGCCCCTCCAGGTCAAACGGCCCTCGTCGACACGCAACCCTCCCGAGCGCAAGGGGGGCCCTTGGGCATCGCGACCCAAGGGCATAACTGGTCCTGTAGCCCCTCACTCCCATTCGTGTCCTGGTACATGTGGGGCTGGGCCCTACCGACGCAGAACTCTAGGGCCAGCGGGGAGGAAATCATGAAATCTCAGCCTTGCGATATCAGAAACAAGCTGTCACGCCTCTTAAAGAATCACCTGTTGCTCATCCAGATAAGTCATTACCTATTTAGTGCCCCATCATCACTCGAAGAATGGGATTTAGTGGTCACGCGTCGGCAACGCCACCTCGCTTTTTAACCTCCGGAATCCGCTTGCACGCCAAGGGGGACCCCTTGAGCATCGCGCTTCAGGAGCTCTTACCAGACATCGGGCCACTCACCTCCTGGCCTTGACCACGGCATCGCGACTTGGCATACTAGCGACGACTGCAGCTTGCCTTGGGACTGGGGCCTGCCGGCGTAGAGCACTATGCTACCGAAAGGCTAAAAAAGGTGCGATGTTGCCAAAATAGGGCTCGTAAATAGGGTGTACTAGCAGGAATAACATGATAGGAGCAAAAGCATTACAAGTTATTTATATACCCTCATGGGGTTGGCTTCGAATCCTCGCAGGGAACACCACAAAATGATTTCAGGGGATCCTAACTATGGTCGCCATCATTGACACCATCATCAATAGTGGGCCACAATGGCCCACCTCCGACCTCGCATGGATCACCACCAGCGACGTGCTCGCAAGACCGACGCTTTTCAGGCTCGCCGCGAGCTCTGGGGCGCGTAGCTATCATCGCTCGTCTTCGGAGACTCGTCGGACTCAGGAGAGCTGACGGAATCCCGGACGCCATCATTGTTGCTGGACGAGCTGGCGCCAGGGTCGATGGCTGGCATGGCGCCAGCCGCTGGGTTGTACCGACGGTGCCCTCCAGGGCAACACTCCCGGCGGTGTCCCTCCTCGTCGAACACCTTGAAGAATAGCATGGATGCCATCGTACTCGAAGTGGATGGCAAGGGCGCCTTCCATACCGCAGACGTGGGCGACCTCGCCCCATCCGTGGGTCATGAAGACCCTGCCCGGAGAGATGACCTCAACCTCAGCCCTCGTCACCGGGGCCCGGCACTCGGCATGTCGCAACCACACCTCAAGCAGCCCCCTCGACGGCATCTCCGCGGCAAAGAATGGCAGGAAGTGTATCCAAGATCTAGGAGGCATCGCCGCCCACACCATGAACTCATGCAAGGAGCCTCTAGCGTGCGCTCGCGGGACGGCGGCGTGCACCACTACAGCGCGATCGACGCGGCCATGGCGCGGGCGGTGTTGGGCGCTGCCTTCCCTTCTGTGGCCTGGTGCCCTGGCGTATAGGGGCAGAGGGTAGCCAGGGGGAGGCCGCTCGTGGCAAGGCCTCGTCACTTCCGACCTCATGGCGGGGCCATAAGGGTGGAATCGTCTTTTCTTTGGGGGGAGCACTTCTGGCTCCTCGCGAGGAGTCTTCCCCTTCTCAGCGGCGGAATATCGCCGGATCAGCGCCATGAGTAGCTCGGCCAAAGCGAGAAGCAAGGAAGAAGAAGAAGCGAGAGGATCGAAGGTAGAAGATGGGCAGTGAGGACTCCGCCTACCGCCTCATTTATAGCCAGGAGAAGGCCAACCGCTGGCCTCCATAATCGCAGGTAATCATGGTCTTTTGTGCATGCAGGGACTTGTCAATTCACGTAGTCGCCGAGGCTGCATGGGGAAGTGCAGACGCCCACGTCCAATCAAGCGCCACGCGTCAGTCAAGGCTGCAGGCTCTTGGGGCCCGCGGCGTACTGCACTTGATCCTTGGCTTCACTGCGAAGGCAAGCCCGAGCGCACATTGGGCCTGGGGTCTACTATCAGTGTTCTGGGAACAGGGGTACCCAGTATTGCCTGCTTGCGGCCTAGGGCGTGGCTCATCGGGTGGCCTGGTATGGCCCAACCTCTTCAGCAACCACTCAAGACCCTCGCGAGGGGCCGAGCCTCGCAAGGCAGACGATGCAAGACATCCCCTGGGGCGACCTCACTAGGTTGGTTCGTGAGGATTGAAGATATCAAGGCAAGGGGCACCTCGCGAGGTCCTTGTGATGTGAGCAGTGACGACCAAGGCCAGGAAGGTGCTAGCGGGCGCAGAGTGCCAGTTTCCTCTTTGGTGCTAAAGGAAAAGGTGCAAGGGAGGAGTCCCGAGGCGTCAGGCAAATGTTTCCATATCGGTGAAACAAAAACAAGACCAATAGGACGGCAGAGCGGAGGTCATCGCGGAGGCCATGGCAGCGTCACCACCAGAGCCTTTGGCAGGCGAAGACCACCTTTTGTGAGGATAGCTTGTACTAGCTGCCCCCTTCAAATTTGGCTGTTGTGGGATTCCTTCCCGCTCAATATTTGGGAAGAGGACCCAGGCCACTATAAATAGGACTACCCACCACCATTGGGATCATCTGGTCTTGAGTTGATCAAATAGAAGGCCACACACCCACAAGCTCACTTGAGCATAAGAACACCTCTCCTCAGGAGGCTGTTCACCCCATGTACTAGTTCTTCCTCAGCCTACAAGGCAATCCACCACACCACACTAGATTAGGGTATTACACCACAACGGTGGCCCAAACCAGTATAAACCTTGTGTCCCTTTTCTTCGGATATGACGAGCTAGGACTTGGGATCGGCGAGTAGACGAGCTAGAGTGGAAGGAGAGATCTTCGTGCGCACCCCAGAATTCGAACCACAAGGGTTTTGCCGGAAACCAAGATCCAACAACTGTGGAGGGGGCACCGCACATGTCTTGCAAATCAACTTGTGTTTCTATGGGGTGCCCCTTCCCCACGTTTATAAAGAAGGGAGGGAGGAGGAGGCGGCGAAGGAGGGGGGCGCGCCAAGAGGGGGAGTCCTACTCCCACTAGGAGTAGGACTCCTTCTTTTCCTAGTAGGAGTAGGAGAGTGGGAAGGAAGGGAGAGGAGGAGAAGGAAAGGAGGTGGCGCCGCCCCTCCCCTAGTCCAATTCGGACTAGGATTGGGGGAGCGCGGCCCAGCCCTAGCGAGCCCTCTCTCTCTCCCCTAAGGCCCATCAAGGCCAATATACCCCACGGGGGGTTCCGGCAACCTCCCGGTACTCCAGTATTTACCCGGTGACCCTCGGAACACTTCTGGTGTCTGAATATAACCTTCCAATATATCAATCTTTATGTCTCGACCATTTCTAGACTCCTTTTCATGTCCGTAAACACATCCAGGACTCCGAACTACCTTCGGTACATCAAAACACATAAACTCATAATACCGATCGTCATCAAACGTTAAGCGTGTGGACCCTACGGGTTCAAGAAATATGTAGACATGATAGAAACTCATCTCTGGTTAATAACCAATAGCAGAACCTGGATTTTCATATTGTCTCCCACATATTCTACGTAGATCTTTATCGGTCAAACCGCATAACAACATACATTGTTCCCTTTGTCAGTGATATGTTACTTGCCCAAGATTCGATCGTCGGTATAATCATACCTAGTTCAGTATCATCATAGGAAAGACTCTTTACTCATTCCGTAATACATCATCTCTTGACTAACTCATTAATCGTTTGCTTGCAAGGCTTATTACGATGTGTATTACCGAGAGGGCCCAGAGATACCTCTCCAACACTCGGAGTGACGAATCGTATTCTCGATCTATGCCAACACCACAAACACCTTCAGAGACACCTGTAGAGCATCTTTATAATCACCCAGTTACGTTGTGATGTTTGATAGCACACAAGGTGTTCCTCCGGTATTTGGGAGTTTCACAATCTCATAGTCATAGGAACATGTATATGGTTAGCAAACATAACTATGGGTCTTGTCCATCATATCATTCTCCTAATGATGTGATCCCAATCAAATGACAACTCATGTCTATGGTTAGCAAACATAACCATCTTTGTTTAACGATCTTGTCTAGTAGAGGCATACTAGGGACACTTGGTTTCTTCTATGTATTCACACATGTATCAAGTTTCCGGTTAATACATTTCTAGCATGAATAAAAGACATTTATCATGATGTATAAGGAAATATAAATAACATCTTTATTATTGCCTCTAGGGCATATTTCCTTTGGTCGCCCACATGCACTAGAGTTAATAATCTAGATGACATGGTAATGATTCTAACACCCATGGAGTCTTGGTGCTGATCATGTTTTGCTTGTGGTAGTGGCTTAGTCAACGCGTCTGTGATATTCAGATCCGTATCTGTCTTCGAAATTTCTATGTCTCCCTCCTTGACTTGATTGCGGATGGAATTGAAGCGTCTCTTGATGTGCTTAGTTCTTTTGTGAAACCTGGATTCCTGCGCTAAGGCTATTGCTCCAGTGTTGTAACAAAATAGTTTCATTGGACCCGATGCACTAGGTATTACACCTAGATCGGATATGAACTCCTTCATCCAGACTCCTTCATTTGCTGCTTCTGAAGCAGCTATGTACTCCGCTTCACACGTAAATCCTGCCACGATGCTTTTGCTTGGAACTGCACCAACTGATAGCTCCATCGTTCAATAAAAATACATATCCGGTTTGTGACTTAGAGTCATCCGGATCTGTGCCAAAGCTTGAATCGACGTAACCATTTACGACAAGCTCTTTGTCACCTCCATAAACGAGAAACATATCCTTTGTCCCTTTCAGGTACTTCAGGATGTTCTTGACCGTTGTCCAGTGATCCACTCCTGGATTACTTTGGTACCTCCCTGCTAAACATATAGCAAGGCACACATCAGGTCTGGTACACAACATTGCATACATGATAGATCCTATGGCTGAGGCATAGGGAGTGACTTTCATTTTCTATCTATCTTCTGCAGTGGTCGGGCATTGAGTCTTACTCAACTTCACACCTTGTAACACGGGCAATAGCCCTTTCTTTGACTGATCCATTTTGAACTTCTTCAAAACTTTATCAAGGTATGTGCTTTGTGAAAGTACAATTAAGCATCTTGATCTATCTCTATAGATCATGATGCCTAATATATAAGCAGCTTCACCGAGGTCTTTCATTGAAAAATTATTATTCAAGTATCCCTTTTTGACATCCAGAAATTCTATATCATTTCCAATCAACAATATGTCATCCACATATAATATCAGAAATGCTATAGAGCTCCCACTCACTTTCTTGTAAATACAGGCTTCTCCGAAAGTCTGTATAAAACCATATGCTTTGATCACCTCATCAAAGCGTATATTCCAACTCCAAGATGCTTGCACCAGTCCATAGATGGATTGCTGGAGCTTGCACACTTTGTTAGCACCTTTAGGATCGACAAAACCTTCTGGTTGCATCATATACAACTCCTCTTTGAGGTATCCATTAAGGAATGCAGTTTTGATATCCATTTGCCAGATTTTATAATCATAAAATGCGGCAATTACTAACATAATTCGGACAGACTTAAGCTTCGCTATGGGTGAGAGAGTGTCATCATAGTCAACTCCTTGAACTTGTCGAAAACCTTTCGCAAGAAGTTGAGCTTTGTAGACTGTAACATTACCATCAGCGTTAGTCTTCCTCTTAAATATCCATTTATTTTCAATGGCTTGCCGATAATCGGGCAAGTCAATCAAAGTCCACACTTTGTTCTCATACATGGGTCCCATCTCACATTTCATGGCCTCAAGCAATTTTGCAGAATCTGGGCTCATCATCGCTTCCTCATAGTTCGTAGGTTCATCGTGGTCTAGGAACATGACTTCCAGAACCGGGTTACCGTACCACTCTGGCGCGGAACATACTCTGGTTAACCTTCGAGGTTTAGTTGTAACTTGATCTAAAGTTTCATGATGATCATCATTAGCTTCCTCGCTGATTGGTGTAGCAATCACTGGAACTAGTTTTTGTGATATACTACATTCCAATTCGAGAGAAGGTACAATTACCTCATCAAGTTCCACTTTCCTCCCACTCACTTCTTTTGAGAGAAACTCCTTCTCTAGAAAGGATCTATTCTTAGCAACGAATATCTTGCCTTCGGATATGTGATTGAAGGTGTACCCAACAGTTTCCTTTGGGTATCCTATGAAGACACATTGCTCCGACTTGAGTTTGAGCTTATCAGGTTGATGTTTTTTCACATAAGCATCGCAGCCCCAAACTTTAAGAAACGACGACTTTGGTTTCTTGCCAAACCACACTTCATAAGGCGTTGTCTCAACGGATTTAGATGTTGCCCTATTTAATGTGAATGCAGATGTCTCTAAAGCATAAACCCAAAACGATAGTGGTAAATCGGTAAGAGACATCATAGATCGCACCATATCTAATAAAGTATGGTTACGACGTTCGGACACGCCATTACGATGTGGTGTTTCGGGTGGCGTGAGCTGTGAAACTATTCCACATTCTTTCAAATGAAGACCAAACTCGTAAATCGGTAAGAGACATCATAAATCGCACCATATCGAATAAAGCACGGTTACGACGTTCAGACACACCATTATGCTGTGTTGTTCTTGGTGGCGTGAGCTGTGAAACAATTCCACATTGTTTCAAATGAAGACCAAACTCGTAACTCAAATATTCGCCTCTTGTGATCAGATCGTAGAAACATTATTTTTCTTGTTACGATTATTCTCTACTTCACTTTGAAATTCTTTGAACTTTTGAAATGTTTCAGAGTTGTGCTTCATTAAGTAGATATACCCATGTCTTCTCAAATCATCAGTGATGATCAGAAAATAACAATACCCACCGCGAGCCTCAACACTCATCAGTCCACATACATAAGTATGTCTGATTTCCAATAAGTCAGCTGCTCGCTCCATTGTTCTGGAGAACGGAGTTTTAGTCATCTTGCCCATGTGGCATGGTTCACAAGCACCAAGTGATTCATAATGAAGTGATTCCAAAAGTCCATTGGCATGGAGTTTCTTCATGCTCTTTACACCAATATGACCTAAAAGGCAGTGCCACAATTAAGTTGCACTATCATTATCAACCTTGCATCTTTTGGCTTCAATATTATGAATATGTGTATCACTACGATCGAGATCCAACAAGAATAGACCACTCTTCAAGGGTGCATGACCATAAAAGACATTACTCATATAAATAGAACAACCATTATTCTCTGATTTAAATGAATAACCGCCTCGCAACAAACAAGGTCCACATATAATGTTCATGCTTAACGCTGGCACCAAATAACAATTATTTAGGTCTAAAACTAATCCCGAAGGTAGATGTAGAGGTAGCGTGCTGACGGCGGTCACATCGAGTTTGGAACCATTTCCCACGCGCATCGCCACCTCGTCCTTAGCTAATCTTCGTTTAATCCATAGCCCCTGTTTCGAGTTACAAATTTTAGCAACCGAACCAGTATCAAATACCCAAGTGCTACTCTGAGCATTAGTAAGGTACACATCAATAACATGTATATCAAATATACCTTTGTTCACTTTGCCATCCTTCTTATCCGCCGAATACTTGGGGCAGCTCCGCTTCCAGTGTCCAGTCCCTTTGCAGTAGAAGCACTCAGTTTTAGGCTTGGCTCTAGACTTGGGTTTCTTCGTGGAAGTAGCAACTATATTGCTATTCTTCTTGAAGTTCCCCTTCTTTCCCTTGCCCTTTTTCTTGAAACTAATGGTCTTGTTAACCATCAACACTTGATGCTCCTTTTTTGATTTCTACCTCCGCAACTTTGAGAATAGCGAAGAGCTCGGGAATTGTCTTCTCCATCCCTTGCATATTATAGTTCATCACGAAGCCTTTATAGCTTGGTGGCAGTGATTGAAGAACTCTATCAATAACACTATCTTCGTCAACTTTGCAACCAAGTTAAGTCATATGATTGTAGTACCCAGATATTCTAAGCAAGTGTTCACTGATAGAACTGTTCTCCTCCATCTTGCAGCTATAGAACTTATTGGAGAGTTCATTTCTCTCAATTCGGGCATTTGCTTAAAATATTAACTTCAACTCTTGGAACATCTCATATGGTTCATGAAGTTTGAAACGTCTTTGATGTCCCGATTTTAAGCCGTAAAGCATGGCACGCTGAACTATGGAGTAGTCATCAGAACAAGCTTGCCAGATGTTCATAACGTCCGGAGTTGCTCTGGCAGCAGGCATGTCACCTAGCGGTGCTTCCAAAACATCATTCTTCTATGCAGTAATGAGGATAATCCTCAAGTTAAGGACCCAATCCATGTAGTTGCTAGCATCATATTTCAACTTAGCTTTCTCTAGGAACGCATAAAAATTCAAGGGAACGGTAGCACAGACCATTGATCTACAATAACATAGATATGCAAAAACTATCAGGACTAAGTTCATAATAAATTAAACTTTAGTTAATCATATTACTAAAGAACTCCCACTTAGATAGACATCCCTCTAGTCATCTGAATGATCACGTGATCCAAATCAACTAAACCTTGTCCGATCATCACGTGAGATGGAGTAATTTTCAATGGTGAACATCTTATGTTGATCATATCTACTATATGATTCACGCTCGACCTTTTGCTCTCCAGTGTTTCTTGGCCATGTCTGTACATGCTAGGCTCGTCAAGTTTAACCCGAGTATTCTGCATGTGCAAAACTTTCTTACAACCATTGTATTTGAACATAGAGCTTATCACACCCGATCATCACGTGGTGTCTCGGCACGGTGAACTTTTGCAATGGTCCATACTCAGGGAGAACAATTGTACCTTGAAATTTTGCAAGGGATCATCTTATAATGCTACCGCCATACTAAGAAAAATAAGAAGCATAACCAGATGAACATCACATGCAATCAAAATATGTGACATGTTATGGCTATCATCATGTTGTGCTTTTGATCTCCATCTCCAAAGCATTGTCGTAATCTCCATCGTCACCAGCTTGACATCATGATCTTCATCGTAGCGTCATGTTCGACTCACCAACTATTGCTACTACTACTATCGCTAATTCATAGTGATAAAGCAAAGCAATTACATGGCCTTCGCAATTCATATAATAAAGATACAACTATAAGGCTCCTGCCGGTTGCCGATAATTTACAAAACATGATCATCTCACACAATAACGTATAACTCATCACGTCTTGACCATATCACATCACAACATGCCCTGCAAAAACAAGTTAGACGTCCTCTACTTTGTTGTTGTAAGTTTTACGTGGCTGCTACGGGCTTAGCAAGAACCCGTTCTTACCTACACATACAAAACCACAACAATTTTTCGTCAAGTGTGTTGTTTTAACCTTCACAAGGACCGGGCGTAGGCACACTCGATTCAACTAAAGTGAGAGAGACAGACACCCGCTGGTCACCTTTAAGCAACGAGTGCTCGTAACGGTGAAACCAATCTCGTGTAAGAGTATGCGTAATGTCAGTCCGGCCCGCTTCATCTCACAATACCGCCGAATCAAGGTATGACATGCTGGTAAGCAGTATGTCTATTATCGCCCACAACTCATTGTGTTCTACTCGTGCATATCATCTACGCATAAACCTAGCTATGATATCACTGTTGGGGAACGTAGTATTTCAAAAATATTCCTACGATCACGCAAGATCTATCTAGGAGAAGCATAGCAACGAGCAGGGAGAGTGTGTCCACGTACTCTCATAGAACAAAAGCGGAAGCGGATAGTGACGCGGTTGATGTAGTCAAACGTCTTCGCGATCCAACCGATCCAAGCACCGAACTTACGGCACCTCCGTGTTCAGCACACGTTCAGCTTGATGACGTCCCACGAACTCTTGATCCAGTTGAGTGTCGTGGGAGAGTTTCATCAGCATGACGGCGTGGTGACGGTGATGATGAAGTTACCGGCACATGGATTCGCCTAAGCACTGCAACGATATGACCGAGGTGTGTAACTGTGGAGGGGGAACCGCACACGACATGCAAATCAACTTGTGTGTCTATGGTGTGCCCATTCCTCATGTATATAAAGGAGGGAGGAGGAGGCGGCCAAGGAGGGGGCGCGCCAAGAGGGGACTCCCACTAGGAGTAGGACTCCTCCTTTTCCTACTAGGAGTAGGAGAGGGGGAAGGAAGGGAGAGAAAGACAAGGAAAGGAGGGGGCGCCGGCCCTCCCCCCTAGTCCAACTCGGACTAGGCTTGGGGGGCACGGCCCAGCCCTAGCCAGCGCTCTCTCTCTCCCCTAAGGCCCATCAAGGCCCATATATGTAATGCCCCGGACACACCCGCCGGTGGTCGTTACTCCTGGCGGGATCTAGACTGGCCCCACATATCAATACTAGTCTTTTCTGCGCACTTTGTCCTCACTCGTGCGCACCCGGGAGCAACTTCCCAGTCGGTCACCCATCCTGGAACTACTCCAAGCTGAGCACACTTAACTTTGGAGTTCTATACGAATGGGCTCCCGGAAAAGAAGGAATTCCTTATTGATATGAGTAGTCTATCATCCCTAATAAGCCAGGCCATCATATACACCCTCACTCAGAGGAACCGACGTCCTCGTCGGGCAACAGGAATGTTCCCTCTTGGCACAACCGTCTGTGCTTCCAGGACAGCACATGTGCCATGCCGTGTGCCACGACGGGTCACAAACGTCATCCACAACATGACTGCAAACTGTCCGCAAACATCCGTGTAGCCGCGAGGGTCGGCTCTGATACCAACTTGTAACGCCCCGGACACACCCGCCGGTGGTCGTTACTCCTGGCGGGATCTAGATTGGCCCCACATATCAATACTAGTCTTTTCTGCGCACTTTGTCCTCACTCGTGCGCACCCGGGAGCAACTTCCCGGTCGGTCACCCATCCTGGAACTACTCCAAGCTGAGCACACTTAACTTTGGAGTTCTATCCGAATGGGCTCCCGGAAAAGAAGGAATTCCTTATTGATATGAGTAGTCTATCATCCCTAATAAGCCAGGCCATCATAATATACCCCTCGGGGGGTTCCGGTAACCTCCCGGTACTCTAGTATTTACCCTGTGACCCCCTGAAGACTTCCGGTGTCCGAACATAACCTTCCAATATATCAATCTTTATGTCTCGACCATTTCGAGACTCCTTGTCATGTCTGTGATCACATCCGGGACTCCGAACTACCTTTGGTACATCAAAACACATAAACTCATAATACCGATCGCTATCAAACGTTAAGCGTGGGGACCCTACGGGTTCGAGAACTATGTAGACATGACTGAGACTCATCTCTAGTAAATAACCAATAGCAGAACCTGGATGTTCATATTGGCTCCCACATATTCTACGAAGATCTTTATCGGTCAAACCACATAACAACATACGTTGTTCCCTTTGTTAGCAGTATGTTACTTGCCCGAGATTCGATTGTCGGTATAATCATACCTAGTTCAATCTCATCATTGGCAAGTCTCTTTACTTGTTCCGTAATACATCATGTCGTGACGAACTCATTACTTGTTTGCTTGCAAGGCTTATTACAATGTGTATTACCGAGAGGGCCCAGAGATACCTCTCCGACACTCGGAGTGACAATTCCTTTTCTCGATCTATGCCAACACCACAAACACCTTCACAGACACTTGTAGAGCATCTTTATAATCAACCAGTTACGTTGTGACGTTTGATAGAACGCAAGGTGTTCCTCCGGTATTCGGGAGTTGCATAATCTCATAGTCATAGGAACATGTATAAGTGATGAAGAAAGCAATAGCAGAAAAACTTAACGATCAAGTTGCTAAGCTAATGGATGGCTCTTGTCCATCACATCATTCTCATAATGATGTGATCCCATTGATCTAATACCAACTCATGTATATGTTTAGGAAACATAACCATCTTTGTTTAACGATCTAGTCTAGTAGAGGCATACTAGGGACACTTTGTTTCGTCTATGTATTCACACATGTATCAAGTTTCCGGTTAATACAATTCTAGCATGAATAAAATTAATTTATCATGATGTATATGGAAATATAAATAACAACTTTATTATTGCCTCTAGGGCATATTTCCTGCACATGATCCATGCAGAGCACACATTTTAAAAAATGGAACTCACCAGAAAGAATCCTAAAACAATATTGTATTTGTCATCAGTTCAACAAAGATGGTGATCTGTGAGTCCTTCTGAGCTGAAGTTAGTTTGTTCCTGTGGGCAGTAATGTAACCATCCTTTAACTACCCCCTTCTGATAAGAAGAGGCTTCGCTTCTTCATCCCGTCATAACCGGAACTAGGCACTTCACATAATGCATATTATTCTTCGGAGGAGGAGTATCCTATTGTGAAAATACATGAATAAAACTAAATGCTAGCAGCCCTGTTTTCTCAAAAAAGGAAATACTTAAAACATCCATTACATTAACAGTGGGAGTGATGAAATGTATAGTCACGAAGAGATGCATCCTAATTATCCTCACAAGAAATGATATGATACCAAAGACAGTAGCTCAACTTGAACTATATTACAACTTTGTTTTATTAGTGGCTATAACGGTGGCAAACTAGTGCCTCGATTTATTAGCAGCCTTATATTAACATGCAAAACAATACAACTTTCTCATGACAATAACTAAACAGTTGCAGAACACCAATAGAGATGACAAAGCTCAATCATATGGATGAAATTAGTGGGCCGGTACCAACCTTTGTCGGGAGGCTTGTTGTGTAGAGCATATAGGTGAAGCACTTATCAAAAGCCATCTGTTATTATCTAGTGTGGATGCCATGTTTACTATATACTCCTCGATTAGATTAATGTTTTTGACATCTTCTTGTGCAGTTCCACTAAAATATATGTTATCTTCAAACAAGATCCCTGTTTGCACAAGTAGAGGTAATTACATATTATATTAAGAGTGGCATCAAATCACCGTGGTAATATAATTTCTCGTTCCAGTCGTAGCAATAAGTTAAGATGCAAAACTATATCATTACTTGTGTTTTCATAGTTCCAGTGCTTCATTACAGCACCGGGAGTTGATTTTTGTTCTTCTTCCGCTTGTTCTTCCCCTTCGTCAGTTGGTTCAATAACAGACAAGCTTCGCCTTCAGTGCAAGATTTGGCATGGCAATTAGGGAGCACAAGTATAGCAGTAGACAACAACATTAATTTTCTAATGACAGTAGCAAAATTGAGGCCAACAGTTGTCAAATATTATTATCTTACCTCAATTGGATATTATGGTGCACATACAAATTGGAAGACTGGTCTCCTTTTGTGCAGTTCACTAAAATGGAGCAACATTACCATATAAGTAGCACAACATATGAAAGCCACTACACAATCATGTGTAACAAGGCCAATACTCTCTCATGAGGCAGTTTTCAAACAACTCACACAAAAAAGATCTGAAACAAATTAGGCAACACTGATAGGAAGTCCAATATCCTCTTGTGCAGTTCCACTAAGATCAAGCAATCAAGCAATGTTGTCGGTGAGACATTTTAGTTGAATCGCACAAAAAACTCTAAAAACAAAAGTGTTTTGTGCAGTGAATCAAAAGGTCGCAATAAGAACAAGGTGAGGTAGAGAATCCTGTTTAGACAGAGGTGCGAAGGAAACAATTACTAGTCAATAACGCTGGATGACACAAGAACCCACAAAAAGAAGCATCTAACTTATCTAAATGGGAAAGACGGCAAGATAGTAGCATTTCTCAAATAGTGGCATTGATTAATATTAACAGAGATATTGTACTAACAATAAAATCCGTTAAACATTTAATATGATTTTACCTATGGAATTGCTTCAATTTTAGAGCGGCATTACTAGATTACCAACAACTAAATAGTTTTACAGGATAGTGGACCCACCAGCACCATGTGCATGTACCGATGTATAAAGGGGTGATGCACAGTGCGCTGCAACAAGCAACCAACGAGTAAATTTGTGTTGGTCCCAATTTTGTACTCTTTAGACACCTTTTCCTATGTGAGGGCAACAAATCTAGTCTTGCTCACACTCTACAACCTTGTCATGCACCCACAGAAATATTAGTTCCTTACAGATGTGTGTACTATGTGTGTACTATGTTTGTTATTGTTTTCCCTTTTCGACCAACATAAGTGTTGGATAGCCAGTCTGTACTACTCCCCCTTCATTTCCTCTTTGAAACACATCCTAGATTCATGTTATACAACTTTCCCCACTACATTCCTGTTTGATCCAACACCTAGATCCGAGTGCAGAAGAAACAATCGACATACAGCTAGAGCAATGCTTGTGGATTAAGTAAATTATACCTTAAGGTTCTCGTGGTGTGGCTCGGTGGGCGGCTGGAGGCCGATTTTCCCACACTATGTACAGCAGCGAAGAGGAAGGGGTCGGAGTCCCTCCCGCGTTGCCGTTGGGTGAAAGAGAATAGTGGCGCATGCAGTGGATTCCCTCCATCGCCGACGGCGACAGCGTTAAGCCTCCTTCTCTTCCCCGGCGGACGGGATCCAGCCGGCTCTATGAGAGCAGTGAGGAGGGCGAGATAGAGAGAGAGAGAGAGAGAGAGAGAGAGAGAGAGAGAGAGAGAGAGAGAGAGAGAGGCCAACACATTCTTGTTTAGATATGGAGAGGGCGAGAGTGTGTGAGGAGAGCAACTACAAGCGCTGAGGCTCCAGCATGTATGTATATAGTGGACAGAGAGTGTGAAGAGAGCAAACCCTAGAAAAAAAGCAATGAGGCCGCAGCGTATATAGTTAGAACAGTTTTATTTTTCAGTCCATAAAATCATTTTCAATTGTGCATGAAATGGAACTCTTTATTTAATGTACTAGTGAAGAAAAATACTTCACGCCTCCTGGTCGCACTTACTATCATTCACGTGTAGTACACGACCCTCCGAAGTAATCAACAACTGATATAATCCGTCTATGTAACTTTTGTCACACTTGCAATGTGGCCATAAGCTAGTATGTTGTCTACTAGCGTCTGCATGTTGTGTTCTTTTTTTGTTTCACATTTGTGATGTGTGTGCACACGCGTGTGTTATGTGTGAATATTTTTGAGAGTCTGATTTTTTCTCTTGTGTGTGTATATCGTGTGTGTATGTTAGTGTGTTCCTGCGCGTGTGCAGCCTTTGAGTGATGCTCCGTGGAGGCGAGACCAATATGGCCTACTCACTGCCTGATATGGCTAACATTCCCTGGCTTGACAAGTTTGATGTTGATGCCCTCATGCATGGTGTCCTACTCGAGTCAATCTCGATCACCTTCCGGATCAGCCCCTCCAAGTACCTCATCACTTTGCCACAATGGCGCTAGCTCCCATCTTGTCCGGAGCTCTATGTCGGACCATAGTGGCCTTTGTCCTTGGCCGGTCGTCGATCAACGACGACAGAGAGATGATGCAGCAGATGTCGCTAAATAGTGTGATGGGCTAGCTTCACAACGACACGATGGATCCGGCATCGCCTTAGATGGTGTAGGCCTCCATGCACCCAAGTGTGTGTGTGTGTGTGCATGTGTTGTGTACATGTCATATGTGCGTGCGTGCATTGTGTACATGTCTTGTGTGTGTGCGTGCATTGCGTACATGTCCTATGTGTGTGCATGTGTTGTGTACATGTCTTGTGTGCATGAGTGCGTAGTTATATGTAAAATAGGAATATATTTTCTATCAACTAAGAGACTTGTCTCATATGGTAAGCCCATGTGGTTTGCCGCCGCCAGATCCCGGGTTCGAATCCCGTCATGCGCAAATTTAGTTCTCGCTTTTCGGTTGTTTATTTTGATAGCTGATAGGTGGGACCTTCACTGGATGCCAAGTTAGTCTATTCGACTAGTCAACCAAGTGTCATGCAAATTGAATACAGAGCTCTACGATTAACTAGTGACCGATTCACCATAACTCGAATTCTATAGCCGTATTTAGCATATTTTGAGGTCCAGTGATCGTAGGGTCCTTTAACTTCAACTTCACTGACCACCAGTGCATTTATCTCTATATTTTTTTTCAAAGTTTGACCAAAATTTTAACTACTAGCTCCTTTCTGGTTTATAGGGCTTAAATTTAAAATCTCATTAACCAAGCAAGATGATGAGTGGATAAAATGTACTCATTGTTTAGGAATGGTTACAATATATCCGTCTCGTAGTTTACAAAATTACTCAAACATTAATCTGCATTAATTACAACATATTCATGGATGACCACTAAATGAATAGGAATGGTTACATGCATTGCTTGGTTTCTTTGCGTGAATCAATTTAATGCACCTTGGAATGTGAACATGTGGTAAAAATAATATGGTAAAACTAAGAAAATTAGATGAGCCCAATTAACCGGAAAGGAGTAGTAAAATGCTAATACATGCCAACATAAACATTATAAGCTTACTTTTTTATATGTTCTAAACGCTTTTGTGTTTCTTCATGGAGTATTTTTTCTGAAAGTTTGCCAACATAATTAACTAGTGGCAAAAATTCAGAACCGACGTATGTAATATGGCCATATGCATATATTTATATTCCAAGTTTCCAACGCATTTCTTTATTTCATCAACAACATTTACGGGGAAGTACATTCACAGATTCTTTGCTAGGAGAGCAAGACCAAAGAAAACAAGAACCACAATTAGACATTTTAAAATATATCCAATTTCCATAACTGCTTCCAGTAATTGTATTATTATCTTCTCTGTTTCTTCATTGTTCTCTGTGGCTTCTCGAGCTTGCACACTTCTTTCTTCTTCAATACTAATGAACTGGATGTTGTTTCACATCTAATATCATATGTAGTGTCAACTCTAGCCTCTATTCTAGCAAGGAGTGCACGAGCATCAACCAAATTTCGTGCTATCAATAGATTGATGTATTCTTCTTCCCAAAACCAAAACTTACATCCATCCTACACACAAGTTTGAGTATAAGATGTCGAACATGCGCTGATTAAGAGAGCACAACCGAATCAAAAGAAGTACTATGCACCTTATCTGTTTTTCACTTGATGAAAACCCGTCCAGGATGTTCAGGCGTGCTCGAAATGTGGCGCACGACCTGCAGCGGGAGCCATCACACTTTATGAGAGGAAATGGTGAACCGACTAGCCACTCGGCCTGGGCCGAGGTCAGATGGTGGTCGACCGTGTCTTTGTCGGCAATCCGCCTATAACGGACAAGATGCGTTTATATCTCCTATGTGTCGAGGCATGACTTAGAGGCATAATCCCATTTTGGTATGATCGCAAGATGGTCATCTTCACACATTCCCATGTACAAGAACAAAGGAAAAAAATACATAGTTGGCTTACAATCGCCACTTCACACAATGCATAAATAAGTCATACATTCATCCAAGTACAATCATGGTCCGACTACGGACAAATGCAAACGAAAAGAAGATAACCACCCACTATGCCCGATCGGCCCTAGTAGGAACCACTACTAATCGTCGGGGAACGTCACATACGTACGCCCACATTCCTCATCGAACTGCAACTTGAGTTCCTGGCCATCAACTAAATCGTACTCGGTTGTACCTGCACCTGTGTTTGTAGTAATCTGTGAGTCACGAGGACCCAGCAATCCCATTCCCGGGTATCAAAACTATCAAAGCCTTTGGGTAAGGAGAAAGTGTACAAGTGGGCTGCTACAAGCGCTAAGCGTAGATGAGGTGGCTAGCTTACGTATCATCAGAGCGAGAAGAGAAGTGAAAGCCAGCGGCCGTGAATTAAATCATGATAACTAGATGATCCTGTCAACCTACGAGTCATCCAAAACCCAGCCGTGTTCTCTTCCCGAACTCCCTCGAAAAGAGACCATCACGACTATTCACATGGTAGTGTATTATGTTTGAGGTTTTGTGTCAAGTTGTCTACAACCGGATATTAACAAATTCCAAACTGCCACATAACCGCAGGCACGGCTTTCGAAAGATCATAACCATGCAGGGGTGTCCCAACTTAGCCCATCACAAGCTCTCGCAATCAACAGAGGTAAAACCCCTTATCTTAGGGACTACCTGATCAGACTCGGAATCCCGATGTACAAGATATTTCGAGAATGGTAAAACAAGTCCAGCAAGACCTCCCGACGTGCCGACACCCTGATAGGAACCGCGTGTATCTCGTCTCAGGCAACGACGGATGAGCTATGGTTACAGCTACCAAAATACCCCAAGTTGCCAAGGGGCGGTGCCACAAGCTGCTCTAGGTTGGGCCAACACTCATGAGGAGCACTGGCCCGGGTTGTTAATTAAGTCCACGGGTGCTAGCCGGTCCCTATGCAAGTTTTTTAGTTATTAGGAAAATGGTAAAACGAAAGTTGGGCCTTGCTCGAGGAGTTTTATTCAAAGCGAACTATCAAGGGGTCCCCATATACCCAACCACGTTAGGAACGCAAAATCAAGGAACATAACGCCGGTTTATCGGTTGTTAAGGCGGCATGAGTGGAACAAAACACCGAGCAAAAGGCCAAGCCTTCCACCCATTGCCATTTATATAAGGTGCATTAATGTAAATAATAGATATTATGTTATTCCCAAAAACCCAATCCACATGGAGCAAACTTCACCTTCACCTGCAACTAGCAACGCTATCAGAGGGGGCTTGAGCAAAAGTGTAGCTTAGCCAAACAACGGTTTGCTAGGTAGGTAGTTAGAGGTTTCATTGTAAGGTAGGGGCTGACATGCAAAAGGATATGTATCGCGACAAAGCAATAGAGCGAGGCATCTAGCATAGCAACAATAGAGGTGATATCAAGGAATGGTCATCTTGCCTATTATGTCCTTGGTGGGATCATAAACTTGCTCGTCGAACACGGTCTCGACAGGAACCTCGAACTCCGAATCATCACCGGGCTCTACCCAACACAAGAATACAAACACCGGAACAAAATCAATCACGATGCAATGCACAAGCACATGATGCAAGACATGATGCATATGTGCATGAAGATGATATGATGCATCACAAAAGGAACATGATGATCGCAACAAGTGGCATGGCAAATTGCAACAACCACAACTCATTTAAGTGGAACACAACAAGCAAGAGAAAGCATACTGACATAAGAACACATAACTATTTAGTTAAACTAGTTAAGCACCCAACCAATTTTAATGTTGTTTAACATGGCAAGGAGTTAGGAGGAGGTAAGCACATATATGAGATCCTGGAATTATGCTCTATTTTACAACAATGAGTTGGGCATTTTAGAGGTAGAAAAATATATCAAGTTTGAATTTCCTTCAAACTTGAGGTATTTTTGAACCTAACCAAGTCAGTTCCAAATAGAGTGAAATTTTGCATAGAGGTTTAGGACATGGTGCAATATTTATAGGGAGAAGATGTACATTAACGGAGGAGGGCAAGATGGCACTTTGCAAAAAAATAAATAAAGAGAGGGAAGGAGAGGCGGTGATGCATAGAGGTGTTTGTGCATTGATCATACACATGGTTCAAGCCACAACATAATATCCAAGAAACACACATGCACATGGTGAGAATGAAAAATACAAGATGACAAAGGTAAGAATGCAATATGATGTGGCAATGATGCAATAAGACATGACAATGCAATAATGATGATAATGCAATGAAAGGAAGACCCCCAAGGAAAGGATGAGGACCAAGTTCAATATATTGCCAAATTGGGAAAGTGTTACATCTGAGGCATTACAACACTCCTCCACTACGAAAAGATCTCGTCCCGAGATCTAGGACTGAAAGAACTCTGGATATTCGAAATGGAGGTGATCCTCGCGTTCCCATGTAGCTTCTCAATCGGTATGGTGTGACCACTTCACTTTTAGGAACTTGACTGATTTGTTGCGAGTCTTGCGCTCAGTCTCTTCAATGATAGCAACGGGGTGCTTCTGATAAGACAAGTGGGCTTGAAGATCAATTTCTTCGAAGGCGACGGTGCGCTTGGCCATCTTGAAGCACTTGTGGAGTTGTGACACGTGGAACACGTCGTGCACGTTGGAAAAGTTTGGAGGAAGCTCAAGTTGGTAGGCGAGGTCGCCCCTTTTCCCAACAATCTTGAAAGGGCCCACGTATCTTGGAGATAGCTTGCCCTTGATACCGAACCTCTGAGTGCCCTTCATAGGAGAAACACGGAGATATACATGGTCTCCAATGTTGAAAGCCAAGTCACGATGCTTGCCGTCAGAGTAGCTCTTTTGGCACAATTACGCGGCCTTGAGATTCTCACGCATGACTTTTCACATTTCTTCGGCCTCTGAGATCAAATCATTGCCAAGGAGTTGACGTTCACCAGTCTCGGACCAGTTGATAGGGGTAGGACACTTTCTACCATAGAGAATTTAAAATGGTGCTTTGCCTGAACTTGCTTGGAAGCTGTTGTTGTAGGAGAACTCGGCAAATGGAAGACAATCTTCCCATTTAATACCGAAGGAGATTACACATGCCCTTAGCATATCTTCGAGTATTTGGTTCACCCTCTCGACTTGACCACTTGTCTGAGGATGGAAAGTTGTGCTGAAGCGAATCTTGGTACCCATAGCTGACTGGAAGGAATCCCAGAATTTGGAAGGGAACAAGCTTCCACGATCTGAGGAGATTACTTGAGGGATACCATGCAAAGAGACAATTCCGGAGGTGTACAGCTCTGCCTGTTGTGCTGCGTTGATGGATTCTTTGACTAGAAGGATGATCCACTTCTGTGAACTTATCAATGACCATAAAGATAGCGTCATTCCCTAGCTTGGACTTGGGGAAGTCGGTGACGAAATCCATCTCAATGTGCTAGAATTTCCACTCAGGAATAGGCAAAGGTTGGAGAAGTCCGGCTGGACGTTGATGTTCTGCTCTGACTCTATGGTAAACATCACACTCGTTCATGAATTGAGCAATTTCAATTTTCATGTGAGCCACCAATAGGATTGTTTGAGGTCATGATACATCTTGGAGCTGCCTGGATGTATCGAGAGAAGGGAATTATGAGCCTCATTCATTATGACCTTCCGTAGGTCACCTTTTGGAACCACAATCTGGATCTCAAAGAATAAGGTCTCCTTGTCATCAATGCGGTAGCACTTGTACTTTGGAGTACGTTTGGCAATACCATGCTTTACTTTTTTCACCGTAGCATCAAAAAGTTGAGCTTCACGGATTTGATCTTCCAAGGTATTAGCGACTTGAAGGTTGGCAAGAAATCCTTGCAGAATAACTTGAAGGTTGAGTTTTCGGAAAGCTTCACAAAGATCAGGTTGGAACGGTTTGAGGATGAGACTATTGCAATAAGCCTTTCTGTTCAAGGCGTCTGCAATCACGTTGGCCTTGCCAGGAGTGTACTCGATGCTTGGGTTGTACTCTTGAATCATTTCGACCCAACGAGTCTAACGAAGATTGAGATTTGGTTGTGTGAAGATATACATCAAACTCTTGTGATCCGTGAAGATGTAAACCTGCCTGCCCAACAAGAGGTGTCTCCATGTGATCAAGGCATGGACAACTACCGCAAACTCAAGATCGTGAGTGGGGTAGTTCTTCTCGTTTGGCTTGAGCTGCCGAGAAGTGTAGGCCACTATATTTTTCTCTTGCATAAGGACACCACCCAGGCCTTGCAAAGAGGCATCACAAAACACTTGGTATGGCTTTGATTCATCCGGAGGAGTCAAAACTGGAGCTGAGAGAAGCTTCTCTTTGAGTGTATTAAATGCCACATCATACTCAGGAGTCCAAGAATACTTGACATTATTTTGCAACAGGTTGGACAGAGGCTTGGCAATCTTGGAGAAGATCTCGACGAACCTTCTGAAATAGCTTGCAAGCTCGAGGAAGCTTCGGAGTTGCTTGACGTTTTGATGAGGTTCCCACTTAACAATAGCTTCAACCTTCTCCTGGTTAACTGAAATGCCCTTGGCAGAGATAATGTGACAAGATAGAGAACTTCATTAAGCCAGAATTCGCACTTTGAGAATTTTGCATAAAAGCGGTGCTCTCAGAGCCTGTGAAGAACCAAACGAAGGTACTTGGCATGGTCTTCTTTAGTCTTGGAGAATACCGAAATATCATCAAGATAGACGAGGACGAACTCATTGGTGTATGGGTTGAATATGAAATGCTTCATCCGAGAGAAGGTGGGAGGTGCATTTGCAATCCCGAAGGACATGACTGTGTACTCGTAGGAGCCGAAACTTGTCCTGAATGCGGTCTTGGGAATATCTTGCTCACGGATACGAATTTGATGGTAGCCCATTCGGAGATCAAGCTTCGAGAAAACCTTGGATCCTTAGAGCTGCTCGAACAGTTCCTTGATATTGGGGAGAGGGTACTTATTCTTAATTGTCTTCTTGTTCAATGGCCGGTAATCAACGCAAAGCCGTTCCGTGCCATCCTTCTTCTTGACAAAAAGAACACCGCAGTCCCAAGGAGAAGAACTCGGTTTGATCAAACCCAAGCGTTCTTGCTCGTCGAGTTGCTTCTTCAACTCCTTCAACTCTTTAGGAGATAGCTTGTACGAACGCCGATAGGCTGGCTCCATACCAGGTTCAAGTTCAATGACAAATTCAACTGGACGGTTGGGAGGCATCCCTGGCAATTCATCAGTAAATACATCTTCATATTCACAAACCACCGGAATCTGGGATATGACATTAATCTCGCCCTTGTCATTGAGAGAGAATAGCCTGATTGTGTTATCTCGAGCTACGAAGATAATCACGCCTTCAGAAGGATGAGTTAGATTGACCTCCTTGTTTGCACAATCAATAAGAGCATCATGCTTAGAGAGACAATCCGTTCCAAGCATGAGGTCAGTTTCCAAATTGCCGAGAACAACTGGGCAAGCTAGAAATTTACAATCACCCATCTTAATACTCACATCTCGAGCTAACAAGCTAGAAGACATGAGCTTGCCCAGAGAAACAATTTGCATAAATCTTCGCAAAATCTCTGTGTCAACATTGTGCTTTGATGCAAACGGGTATGAAAAGAAGGAATGCGATGCTCCAGAATCAAACAATACTTTTGCAGGAATAGAGTTAACTAGAAGAGTACCCATGATCACTTGAGAGGAATCTTCTGCTTGAACTAAGTGCATCATGTTCACTCTTGCAGACTTGGGAACGTGCTTGACAATACCATTGCTTGACGGCTTGATAGGAGGAGGAGGCGGAAGGCGCCTTTGGGTGCACTTGTTGCAAACAATCTCCGAGAGTGGCTTATCATGATGACCGCTTGGCATCGCCTTAGATGGTGTAGGCCTCCATGCACCCAAGTGTGTGTGTGTGTGTGTGTGTGCATGTGTTGTGTACATGTCATATGTGCGTGCGAGCATTGTGTACATGTCTTGTGTGTGTGCGTGCATTGCGTACATGTCCTATGTGTGTGCATGTGTTGTGTACATGTCTTGTGTGCATGAGTGCGTAGTTATATGTAAAATAGGAATATATTTTCTATCAACTAAGAGACTTGTCTCATATGGTAAGCCCATGTGGTTTGCCGCCGCCAGATCCCGGGTTCGAATCCCGTCCCGCGCAAATTTAGTTCTCGCTTTTCGGTTGTTTATTTCGATAGCTAACAGGTGGGACCTTCACTGGATGCCAAGTTAGTCTATTCGACTAGTCAACCAAGTGTCATGCAAATTGAATACAGAGCTCTACGATTAACTAGTGACCGATTCACCATAACTCGAATTCAATAGCCGTATTGAGCATATTTTGAGGTCCAGTGATCGTAGGGTCCTTTAACTTCAACTTCACTGACCACCAGTGCATTTATCTCTATATTTTTTTTCAAAGTTTGACCAAAATTTTAACTACTAGCTCCTTTCTGGTTTATAGGGCTTAAATTTAAAATCTCTTTAACCAAGCAAGATGATGAGTGGATAAAATGTACTCATTGTTTAGGAATGGTTACAATATATCCGTCTCGTAGTTTACAAAATTACTCAAACATTAATCTGCATTAATTACAACATATTCATGGATGACCACTAAATGAATAGGAATGGTTACATGCATTGCTTGGTTTCTTTGCGTGAATCAATTTAATGCACCTTGGAATGTGAACATGTGGTAAAAATAATATGGTAAAACTAAGAAAATTAGATGAGCCCAATTAACCAGAAAGGAGTAGTAAAATGCTAATACATGCCAACATAAACATTATTAGCTTACTTTTTTATATGTTCTAAACGCTTTTGTGTTTCTTCATGGAGTATTTTTTCTGAAAGTTTGCCAACATAATTAACTAGTGGCAAAAATTCAGAACCGACGTATGTAATATGGCCATATGCATATATTTATATTCCAAGTTTCCAACACATTTCTTTATTTCATCAACAACATTTACGGGGAAGTACATTCATAGATTCTTTGCTAGGAGAGCAAGACCAAAGAAAACAAGAACCACAATTAGACATTTTAAAATATATCCAATTTCCATAACTGCTTCCAGTAATTGTATTATTATCTTCTCTGTTTCTTCATTGTTGATCTGTGGCTTCTCGAGCTTGCACACTTCTTTCTTCTTCAATACTAATGAACTGGATGTTGTTTCACATCTAATATCATATGTAGTGTCAACTCTAGCCTCTATTTTAGCAAGGAGTGCACGAGCATCAACCAAATTTCGTTCTATCAATAGATCGATGTATTCTTCTTCCCAAAACCAAAACTTACATCCATCCTACACACAAGTTTGAGTATAAGATGTCGAACATGCGCTGATTAAGAGAGCACAACCGAATCAAAAGAAGTACTATGCAACTTATCTGTTTTTCACTTGATGAAAACCCGTCCAGGATGTTCAGGCGTGCTCGAAATGTGGCGCACGACCTGCCGCGGGAGCCATCACACTTTATGAGAGGCAATGGTGAACCGACTAGCCACTCGGCCTGGGCCGAGGTCAGATGGTGGTCGACCGTGTCTTTGTCGGCAATCCGCCTATAACGGACAAGATGCGTTTATATCTCTTATGTGTCGAGGCATGACTTAGAGGCATAATCCCATTTTGGTATGATCGCAAGATGGTCATCTTCACACATTCCCATGTACAAGAAAAAAGGAAAAAAATACATAGTTGGCTTACAATCGCCACCTCACACAATGCATAAATAAGTCATACATTCATCCAAGTACAATCATGGTCCGACTACGGACAAATGCAAACGAAAAGAAGATAACCACCCACTATGCCCGATCGGCCCTAGTAGGAACCACTACTAATCGTCGGGGAACGTCACATACGTACGCCCACATTCCTCATCGAACTGCAACTTGAGTTCCTGGCCATCAACTAAATCGTACTCGGTTGTACCTGCACCAGTGTTTGTAGTAATATGTGAGTCACGAGGACCCAGCAATCCCATTCCCGGGTATCAAAACTATCAAAGCCTTTGGGTAAGGAGAAAGTGTACAAGTGGGCTGCTGCAAGCGCTAAGCGTAGATGAGGTTGCTAGCTTACGTATCATCAGAGCGAGAAGAGAAGTGAAAGCCAGCGGCCGTGAATTAAATCATGATCACTAGATGATCCTGTCAACCTACGAGTCATCCATAACCCAGCCGTGTTCTCTTCCCGAACTCCCTCGAAAAGAGACCATCACGACTATTCATATGGTAGTGTATTATGTTTGAGGTTTTGTGTCAAGTTGTCTACAACCGGATATTAACAAATTCCAATCAGCCACATAACCGCAGGCACGGCTTTCGAAAGATCATAACACTTTAGGGGTGTCCCAACTTAGCCCATCACAAGCTCTCGCAATCAACAGAGGTAAAACCCCTTATCTTAGGGACTACCTGATCAGACTCGGAATCCCAATGTACAAGATATTTTGAGAATGGTAAAACAAGTCCAGCAAGACCTCCCGACGTGCCGACAGCCTGATAGGAACCGCGTGTATCTCGTCTCAGGCAACGACGGATGAGCTATGGTTATAGCAACCAAAATACCCCAAGTTGCCAAGGGGCGGTGCAGCAAGCTGCTCTAGGTTGGACCAACACTCATGAGGAGCACTGGCCCGGGTTGTTAATTAAGTCCACGGGTGCTAGCCTGTCCCTATGCAAGTTTTTTAGTTATTAGGAAAATGGTAAAACGAAACTTGGGCCTTGCTCGAGGAGTTTTATTCAAAGCGAACTATCAAGGGGTCCCCATATACCCAACCACGTTAGGAACGCAAAATCAAGGAACATAACGCCGGTTTATCGGTTGTTAAGGCGGCATGAGTGGAACAAAACACCGAGCAAAAGGCCAAGCCTTCCACCCATTGCCATGTATATAAGGTGCATTAATGTAAATAATAGATATTATGTTATTCCCGAAAACCCAATCCACATGGAGCAAACTTCACCTTCACCTGCAACTAGCAACGCTATCAAAGGGGGCTTGAGAAAAAGTGTAGCTTAGCCAAACAACGGTTTTCTAGGTAGGTAGTTAGAGGTTTCATGGTAAGGTAGGGGCTGACATGCAAAAGGATATGTATCGCGACAAAGCAATAGAGCGAGGCATCTAGCATAGCAACAATAGAGGTGATATCAAGGAATGGTCATCTTGCCAATTATGTCCTTGGTGGGATCGGAAACTTGCTCGTCGAACACGGTCTCGACAGGAACCTCGAACTCCGAATCATCACCGGGCTCTACCCAACACAAGAATACAAACACCGGAACAAAATCAATCACGATGCAATGCACAAGCACATGATGCAAGACATGATGCATATGTGCATGAAGATGATATGATGCATCACAAAAGGAACATGATGATCGCAACAAGTGGCATGGCAAATTGCAACAACCACAACTCATTTAAGTGGAACACAACAAGCAAGAGAAAGCATATTGACATAAGAACACATAACTATTTAGTTAAACTAGTTAAGCACCCAACCAATTTTAATGTTGTTTAACATGGCAAGGAGTTAGGAGGAGGTAAGCACATATATGAGATCCTGGAATTATGCTCTATTTTACAACAATGAGTTGGGCATTTTAGAGGTAGAAAAATATATCAAGTTTGAATTTCCTTCAAACTTGAGGTATTTTTGAACCTAACCAAGTCAGTTCCAAATAGAGTGAAATTTTGCATAGAGGTTTAGGACATGGTGCAATATTTATAGGGAGAAGATGTACATTAATGGAGGAGGGCAAGATGGCACTTTGCAAAAAAATAAATAAAGAGAGGGAAGGAGAGGCGGTGATGCATAGAGGTGTTTGTGCATTGATCATACACATGGTTCAAGCCACAACATAATATCCAAGAAACACACATGCACATGGTGAGAATGAAACATACAAGATGACAAAGGTAAGAATGCAATATGATGTGGCAATGATGCAATAAGACATGACAATGCAATAATGATGATAATGCAATGAAAGGAAGACCCCCAAGGAAAGGATGAGGACCAAGTTCAATATATTGCCAAATTGGGAAAGTGTTACATCTGAGGCATTACAACACTTCTCCACTACGAAAAGATCTCGTCCCGAGATCTAGGACTGAAAGAACTCTGGATATTCGAAATGGAGGTGATCCTCGCGTTCCCATGTAGCTTCTCAATCGGTATGGTGTGACCACTTCACTTTTAGGAACTTGACTGATTTGTTGCGAGTCTTGCGCTCAGTCTCTTCAATGATAGCAACGGGGTGCTTCTGATAAGACAAGTGGGCTTGAAGATCAATTTCTTCGAAGGCAACGGTGCGCTTGGCCATCTTGAAGCACTTGTGGAGTTGTGACACGTGGAACACGTCGTGCACGTTGGAAAAGTTTGGAGGAAGCTCAAGTTGGTAGGCGAGGTCGCCCCGTTTCCCAACAATCTTGAAAGGGCCCACGTATCTTGGAGATAGCTTGCCCTTGATACCGAACCTCTGAGTGCCCTTCATAGGAGAAACACGGAGATATACATGGTCTCCAATGTTGAAAGCCAAGTCACGATGCTTGCCGTCAGAGTAGCTCTTTTGGCACAATTACGCGGCCTTTAGATTCTCACGCATGACTTTTCACATTTCTTCGGCCTCTGAGATCAAATCATTGCCAAGGAGTTGACGTTCACTAGTCTCGGACCAGTTGATAGGGGTAGGACACTTTCTACCATAGAGAATTTAAAATGGTGCTTTGCCTGAACTTGCTTGGAAGCTGTTGTTGTAGGAGAACTCGGAAATGGAAGACAATCTTCCCATTTAATACCGAAGGAGATTACACATGCTCTTAGCATATCTTCGAGTATTTGGTTCACCCTCTCGACTTGACCACTTGTCTGAGGATGGAAAGTTGTGCTGAAGCGAATCTTGGTACCCATAGCTGACTGGAAGGAATCCCAGAATTTGGAAGGGAACAAGCTTCCACGATCTGAGGAGATTACTTGAGGGATACCATGCAAAGAGACAGTTCTGGAGGTGTACAGCTCTGCCTGTTGTGCTGCGTTGATGGATTCTTTGACTAGAAGGATGAGCCACTTCTGTGAGCTTATCAATGACCATAAAGATAGCGTCATTCCCTAGCTTGGACTTGGGGAAGTCGGTGACGAAATCCATCTCAATGTGCTAGAATTTCCACTCAGGAATAGGCAAAGGTTGGAGAAGTCCTGCTGGACGTTGATGTTCTGCTCTGACTCTATGGTAAACATCACACTCGTTCACGAATTGAGCAATTTCAATTTTCATGTGAGCCACCAATAGGATTGTTTGAGGTCATGATACATCTTGGAGCTGCCTGGATGTATCGAGAGAAGGGAATTATGAGCCTCATTCATTATGACCTTCCGTAGGTCACCTTTTGGAATCACAATCTGGATCTCAAAGAATAAGGTCTCCTTGTCATCAATGCGGTAGCACTTGTACTTTGGAGTACGTTTGGCAATACCATGCTTTACTTTTTTCACCGTAGCATCAAAAAGTTGAGCTTCACGGATTTGATCTTCCAAGGTATTAGCGACTTGAAGGTTGGCAAGCAATCCTTGCAGAATAACTTGAAGGTTGAGTTTTCGGAAAGCTTCACAAAGATCAGGTTGGAACGGTTTGAGGATGAGACTATTGCAATAAGCCTTTCTGTTCAAGGCGTCTGCAATCACGTTGGCCTTGCCAGGAGTGTACTCGATGCTTGGGTTGTACTCTTGAATCATTTCGACCCAACGCGTCTGACGAAGATTGAGATTTGGTTGTGTGAAGATATACATCAAACTCTTGTGATCCGTGAAGATGTAAACCTGCCTGCCCAACAAGAGGTGTCTCCATGTGATCAAGGCATGGACAACTACCGCAAACTCAAGATCGTGAGTGGGGTAGTTCTTCTCGTTTGGCTTGAGCTGCATAAGGACACCACCCAGGCCTTGCAAAGAGGCATCACAAAACACTTGGTATGGCTTTGATTCATCTGGAGGAGTCAAAACTGGAGCTGAGAGAAGCTTCTCTTTGAGTGTATTAAATGCCACATCATACTCAGGAGTCCAAGAATACTTGACATTATTTTGCAACAGGTTGGACAGAGGCTTGGCAATCTTGGAGAAGATCTCGACGAACCTTCTGAAATAGCTTGCAAGCTCGAGGAAGCTTCGGAGTTGCTTGATGTTTTGATGAGGTTCCCACTTAACAATAGCTTCAACCTTCTCCTGGTTAACTGAAATGCCCTTGGCAGAGATAATGTGACAAGATAGAGAACTTCATTAAGCCAGAATTCGCACTTTGAGAATTTTGCATAAAAGCGGTGCTCTCAGAGCCTGTGAAGAACCAAACGAAGGTGCTTGGCATGGTCTTCTTTAGTCTTGGAGAATACCGAAATATCATCAAGATAGACGAGGACGAACTCATTGGTGTATGGGTTGAATATGAAATGCTTCATCCGAGAGAAGGTGGGAGGTGCATTTGCAATCCCGAAGGACATGACTGTGTACTCGTAGGAGCCGAAACTTGTCCTGAATGCGGTCTTGGGAATATCTTGCTCACGGATACGAATTTGATGGTAGCCCATTCGGAGATCAAGCTTCGAGAAAACCTTGGATCCTTAGAGCTGCTCGAACAGTTCCTTGATATTGGGGAGAGGGTACTTATTCTTAATTGTCTTCTTGTTCAATGGCCGGTAATCAACGCAAAGCCGTTCCGTGCCATCCTTCTTCTTGACAAAAAGAACACCGCAGTCCCAAGGAGAAGAACTCGGTTTGATCAAACCCAAGCGTTCTTGCTCGTCGAGTTGCTTCTTCAACTCCTTCAACTCTTTAGGAGATAGCTTGTACGAACGCCGATAGGCTGGCTCCATACCGGGTTCAAGTTCAATGACAAATTCAACTGGACGGTTGGGAGGCATCCCTGGCAATTCATCAGGAAATACATTTTCATATTCACAAACCACCGGAATCTGGGATATGGCATTAATCTCGCCCTTGTCATTGAGAGAGAATAGCCTGATTGTGTTATCTCGAGCTACGAAGATAATCACGCCTTCAGAAGGATGAGTTAGATTGACCTCCTTGTTTGCACAATCAATAAGAGCATCATGCTTAGAGAGACAATCCGTTCCAAGCATGAGGTCAGTTTCCAAATTGCCGAGAACAACTGGGCAAGCTAGAAATTTACAATCACCCATCTTAATACTCACATCTCGAGCTAACAAGCTAGAAGACATGAGCTTGCCCGGAGAAACAATTTGCATAAGTCTTCGCAAAATCTCTGTGTCAACATTGTGCTTTGATGCAAACGGGTATGAAAAGAAGGAACGCGATGCTCCAGAATCAAACAATACTTTTGCAGGAATAGAGTTAACTAGAAGAGTACCCATGATCACTTGAGAGGAATCTTCTGCTTGAACTAAGTGCATCATGTTCACTCTTGCAGACTTGGGAACGTGCTTGACAATACCATTGCTTGACGGCTTGATAGGAGGAGGAGGCGGAAGGCGCCTTTGGTTGCAAACAATCTCCGAGAGTGGCTTATCATGATGACCGCTTGGCGGTGGCACTTGAAACTGAGACTTGTTATCGTTGCTTGGGCTGGGTGGGTGGAACGATCCACGACCACTTGAGTGCTTGTTCTGACTTGGAGGACGAAACACTGGAGGTGGCGAAAGCCAGAACTTTTGCTGTTTAGCAACCACTTGTGAGGAGGAAGAGGAGGTGACTGCATCTCTGATTCTTTTCTTTGAAGCCTCACCCTTGAGCTGGGCAGCTTCTTGTTCGAGAGCCATGTTGTAGAATTGGTCAAACTCTGCTGGCTTGAAGAGAGTGAGAGCAAGATGGAGTTCATCTTTTAGACCACCTTGGAATTGGTAGATCTTGCTCTTGGCATCGGGAATTTATTGCTTAGTATAACGAGCCAGATTCTGGAACTTGACATTGTACTGGTAGACAGACATGTTGCCTTGCTTGAGGTTGTGGAATTGCTCACGCATGCCTTCAATGACACTGGTAGGGATGTGGTGCGCACAAAAATCATGACAAAAGTTGGTCCAACTGACCACTTGACCCTCCCTAGAGTCTTTGTACTATTGCCACCAATCCGCAGCTTGGTCTTTGAGTTGGAATGTGGCAAACTTGAAATAATCCTCAGGTCTGATACTACTGCACTCGAAGTGTTTCTTGATGTCAGTGAGCCAATCCACGGCATCGAGCAGATCAACACACTAGCTGAAGGACTTGCGCTGATTTGCAAGGAATTGATTCAAAGTAGCAAAGTGAGGCTTGTTGTTGAAGTTAGCATGGCCTTGATTCCCTTGATTGTTCTGGTTGTTCTGAATAGTTTAAAAAGCTTGCATCATCTAAAGCATCATCTGAGTATTGGTGGTGGTGGCTTGCATCATAGCCCGCCATGCCTCAGTCGGAGGAGGAGGGGGTGGTGGTGTTTCATCATCAACCTCTGGGTTCTGGTAGGGAACTCTTTTAGGTGCCATCCTGGAGATGACGATAACCGTTAGAATCCCAATTTCAAGATAGATAAGCTGAATCAAAGGCTAGACATGTTGCAACTTAAATCTTCACAAAATCATCCGAACAGAGCAATGAACAAATGAATTCCATAAGCTTAAATGACACATCAACTTGTTGAGAAGCCACGTGGAAGATTGAAGAATAAACCAACAAGGTAACAACTGGAACAAATACGTGATAGACCCCAATCTCATATCATGCATCCGTTGGAAGATTTCCTAAGAGCTACTTGAATTCCCACCTATTAATTTCTGAAACTTTTTGGTTATGCAATCTGGTGTTGCGGATACAGGGGAAGCACCGCATATCACACAACTAATAAGTCCTACATCAAGTTGTATCCATCTGCCAACACATAACCAGGCACCTTCGGAAACTGTTTACCTCAGACCTTCGAAAAGCATATGCTATGCTAGCTGTGGCAGTACTCCCAAACTATCCCCCCAGTACTGGGTGACGTCGTGGTTATCTCACCACCATACATGCATAGAAGCGTTTCCGATGTCGGCCACCTCTGGTATTCCAGAACTGCAATGATACAATTGTGACGACAACACCTCGGAGCTCAACTTCCCGGGACACTGTCACAAACCCTAAATGAGGATGCACCAAGAACAATGTTCTCGCCACAAAGATATCAAAACAGTCCCAACAATACCTGTGTGATCCTAAAAAAAATTAGTTGAAAAGAGGGTAGGAAGTCAAAATTCTACGTCAGGAGTCCTCACCAATGCGACGAAGGGGATGAGGAGTAAAAGAATTCCTACTCTCTGATATATATAATCCTAAAACTCATTTCTTTTAAATTCTAGACTCAACATCAACAACGGTTTGACCAAACAGGGGCTCCTAGGTTGGGGAAGGCTCTGATACCAACTTGTAACGCAGAAGATGCGACTATATCTCCTACGTGTCGAGGCACGACTTAGAGGCATAATCGCATATTGGTATGGTCGCAAGATGGTCATTTTCACACATTCCCATGTACAAGAACAAAGGCGAAAAATACATAGTTAGCTTACAATCGCCACTTCACACAATGCATAAATAAGTCATACATTCATCCAAGTACAATCATGGTCCGACTACGGACAAATCCAAATGAAAAGAAGATAACCAGCCACTATGCCTGATCGTCCCTAGTAGGTGATGGGAAACGTAGTATTTCAAAAATAAATCCTACGATCACGCAAGATCTATCTACTAGATGCATAGCAACGAGAGGGGACAGTGTGTCTACGTACCGTCGTAGATCGAAAGCGGAAGCGTCTTGTGACGTGGTTGATGTAGTCGAACTTCTTCACGGTCCTACCGATCAAGCACCAAATGTACGGCACATCCACATTCAGCACACGTTCAGCTTGATGACGTCCCACGAGCTCTTGATCCAGTTGAGCTTCACGAGAGAGTTTCGTCACCACGATGATGTGGTGACGGAGTTAATGAAGCTACCGACGCAAGGGCTTCGCCTAAGCATTGGAAAGGTATGACTGAGGTGTGTTTCTGTGGAGGGGGCACCACACACGGCTAGAACAATGTTTCTTGTGTGTCTTTGGGTGCCCCTGCCCCCGTATATAAAGGAGCAAGGGGGAGGTGTGGCTGGCCATAGGGCGCGCCAAGGGAGTAGGATTCCTACTCCTGGTAGGAATAGGAACCCCCTTTCCTATTCCTACTAGGGGAAGGAAAGGAAGGGGAGGAGAGGAGAAGGAAAGGAGAGGTTGTGCCTCCCCCTCCCTTTCCTAGTCCAACTAGGAACCCTAGGGGGTGCGGCCAGCCCTATGGGCTTCCCCTCTCTTTCCCTCATTGGCCCACTATGGCCCATACTCCATCGGGAGGTTCCGGTAACCCCCTTCGGCACTCTGGTTTTATCCGATAACACCCGGAACACTTCCGGTGTCCGAATATAGTCGTCCAATATATTTATCTTTATGTCTTGGACATTCCAAGACTCCTGTCATGTCCGTGATCTCACCCGGGACTCCGAACTACCTTCGGTACATCAGAACTCATAAACTCATAATACTGATCATCATCAAACGTTAAGCGTGCGGACCCTACGGGTTCGAGAACTATGTATACATGACCGAGACACATCTCCGGTCAATAACCAATAGTGGAACCTGGATGCTCATATTGGTTTCTACATATTCTACGAAGATCATTATTGGTCAAACCGCATAACAACATACGTTGTTCCCTTTGTCATCGGTATGTTACTTGTCCGAGATTCGATTTTATAGTATCACCATCCCTAGTTAATCTCGTTACCGGCAAGTCTCTTTACTCGTTCCATAATACATCATCTCGTGACTAACTCATTAGTCATTTGCTTGCAAGGCTTATTATGATGTGTATTACCGAGAGGGCCCAGAGATACCTCTCCGACACTCGGAGTGACAAATCCTATTCTTGATCTATGCCAACACCACGAACACCTTCGGAGACACCTTTAGAGCATCTTTATAATCACCCAGTTACATTGTGACGTTTGATAGCACACAAGGTGTTCCTCCGGTATTCGGGAGTTGCATAATCTCAAGTCATGAAGAAAGCAATAGCAGTAAAACTAAACGATCATAGTGCTAAGCTAACTGATGGGTCTTGTCCATCACATCATTCTCCAAATGATGTGATCACGTTGATCAAATGACAACTCATGTCCATGGCTAGGAAACATAACCATCTTTGATCAATGAGCTGGTCTAGTAGAGGCATACTAGGGACACTTTTGTTTTGTCTATGTATTCACACATGTACTAAGTTTCCGGTTAATACAATTCTAGCATGAATAATAAGCATTTATCATGATATAAGAAAATAAATAATAACTTTATTATTGTCTCTAGGGCATATTTCCTTCAGTCTCCCGCACGCACTAGAGTCAATAATTTAGATCACATCAGCATGTGATTAACACCAATAGTTCACACCACCATGTGACTAACACCCATATTTCTCATCACCATGTGACCAATACCCAAAGTATTTACTGGAGTCAACAATCTAGTTCACATCGCCATGGGATTAACACCCAAGGAGTACTAAGGTGTGATCATGATTTGCTTCGTGAGAGAAGTTTAGTCAGCGGGTATATTACATTCAGATCTGTATGTATTTTTGCAAATTTCTATGTCTACAATGCTCTACACGGAGCTACTTTAGGTAATTGCTCCCACTTTCAATATGTATCCAGATCAAGACTCAGAGTCATCCAGATCGTTGTTAAAGCTTGCATCGACATAACTCTTTACGACGAACTCTTTATCACCTCCATAACCGAGAAATATTTCCTTAGTCCTCTAAGGATAATTTTGACTATTGTCTAGTGATCTACTCCTAGATTAAAAAAATTTTACTACCTTGCCAAAATCAGGGCAGGGCATACAATAGGTCTGGTATATAGCATGGCATACTTTATAGAACCTATGGCTGAGGCATAGGGAATGACTTTCATTCTATCTTCTGAAGTGGTCGGGCATTGAGTCTTACTCAACTTCACACCTTGCAACACAGGCAAGAACTTTTTCTTTGACTGTTCCATTTTGAACTACTTCAAAATCTTGTCAAGGTATGCACACACTGAAAAAATTTATCAAGCGTCTTGATCAATCTCTATAGATCTTGATGCTCAATATGTAAGCAGATTTACCGAGGTTTTTCTTTGAAAAAAACTCCTTTCAAACACTCCTTTATGCTTTCCAGAAAATTCTACATCATTTCTGATCCACAATATGTCATTTACATATACTTATCAGAAAGGCTGTAGTGCTCCCACTCACTTTCTTGTAAATACAGGCTTCACCGCAAGTCTGTATAAAATTATATGCTTTGATCACCTCATCAAACCGTATATTCCAACTCCGAGATGCTTGCACCATTCCATAGATAGATCGCTGGAGCTTGCACACTTTGTTAGCACCTTTAGGATTGACAAAACCTTCTGGTTGCATCATATACAAGTCCTCTTTAATAACTCCATTAAAGAATGTAGTTTTGTTATCCATTTGCCAGATTTCATAAAATGCGGCAATTGCTAACATGATTCAGACAGACTTAAGCATCGCTACGGGTGAGAAAGTCTCATCGTAGTCAACTCCTTGAACTTGTCGAAAACCTTTCGCAACAAGTCGAGCTTTGTAGACAGTATCATTACCGTGGGCGTCGGTCTTCCTCTTGAAGATCCATTTATTTTCAATGGCTTGCCGATCATCGAGCAAGTCAACCAAAGTCCACACTTTGTTCTCATACATGGATCCCATCTCAGATTTTATGGCCTCAAGCCATTTTGCGGAATCTAGGCTCACCATCGCTTCCTCATAGTTCGTAGGTTCATCATGGTCTAGTAACATGACTTCCAGAACCGGGTTGCCCTACCACTCTGGCACGGAACGTACTCTGGTTGATCTACAAAGTTCAGCAGTAACTTGATCTGAAGTTTCATGATCATCATCATTAGCTTCCTCACTAATTGGTGTAGGAATCACTGGAACTAGTTTCTGTGATGTGCTACTTTCCAATTCGGGAGAAGGTACAATTACCTCATCACGTTCCACATTCCTGCCACTCACTTCTTTCAAGAGAAACTCCTTCTCTAGAAAGGATCCATTCTTAGCAATGAATATCTTGCCTTCGGATCTCCTTTCGGTATCCTATGAAGACAAATTTCTCTGACTTGGGTTCGAACTTATCAGGTTGAATTTCCTTCATATAAGCATCGTAGCCCCAAACTTTAAGAAACGACAACTTTGGTTTCTTGCCAAACCACAGTTCATAAGGCGTCGTGTCAACGGATTTAGATGGTGCCCTATTTAACGTGAATGCAGCTGTCTCTAAAGCATATCCCCAAAACGATAGTGGTAAATCGGTAAGAGACATCATAGACCGCACGATATCTAATAAAGTACGGTTACAACGTTCAAACACACCATTACGCTGTGGTGTTCCGGGTGGCGTGAGTTGTGAAACTATTCCATATTGTTTCAAATGAAGACCAAACTCGTAACTCAAATATTCACCTCCACGATCAGATCGTAGAAACTTTATTTTCTTGTTACGATGTTCTTTACTTCACTCTGAAATTCTTTGAACTTTTCAAATGTTTCAGACTTGTGCTTCATCAAGTAGATATACCCATATCTGCTTAAATCATCAGTGAAGGTCAGAAAATAACGATACCCACCGCGAGCCTCAACACTCATCGGTCCACATACATCAGTATGTATGATTTCCAACAAATCTGTTGCACGATCCATTATTCCGAAGAATGGAGTTTTATTCATCTTGCCCATGAGTCATGGTTCGCAAGCACCAAGTGATTCATAATCAAGTGATTCCAAAAGTCCATCACTATGGAGTTTCTTCATGCGCTTTACACCAATATGACCTAAATGAAAGTGCCACAAATAAGTTGCACTATCACTATTAACCTTGCATCTTTTGGCTTCACTGTTATGAATATGTGTATCACTACGATCAAGGTCCAAGAAACTATTTTCATTGGGTGTATGACCATCGAAGGCTTTACTCATGTAAACAGAATAACAATTATTCTATGACTTTAAATGAATAACCGTATTGCAACAAACATGATCAAATCTTATTCATGCTGAACGCAAATGCCAAATAAGATTTATTTAGGTTCTACACTAATCCTGAAAGTATAGGGAGTGTGTGATGATGATCATATCAATCTTGGAACCACTTCCAACACACATCGGCACTTCACCTTTAACTAGTCTCTGTTCATTCTGCAACACTCGTTTCTAGTTACTAATTTTAGCAACTGAACTGGTATCAAATACCCAGGGGTTGCTATGAACACTAGTAAAATACACATCAATAATTTGTATATCAAATATAACTTTGTTCACTTTGCCATCCTTCTTATCCGCCAAGTATCTACGACAGTTCTACTTCCAGTGACCATTTCCTTTGAAGTAGAAGCACTTAGTTTCAGGCTTGAGTTTAGCTTTGGATTTCTTCAAGGGAATGACAACTTGCTTGTCATTCTTCTTGAAGTTCCCCTTCTATCCCTTTGCCCTTTACTTGAAACAAGTGGTCTTGTTAACCATCAACACTTGATGCTCTTTCTTGATTTCTACCTTCACCGATTTCAGCATCGCGAAGAGCTTGGGAATTACTTTCGTCATCCCTCGGATATTATAGTTCATCACGAAGTTCTACTAACTTGGTGATAGTGACTAGAGAACTTTGTCAATTACTATCTTATCTGGAAGATTAACCCCCACTTGATTCAAGCAATGTAGTACCCAGACAGTATGAGCACATGCTCACTGGTTGAGCTATTCTCCTCCATCTTGTAGGCAAAGTACTGGCAGAGGTCTCTTACCTCTTGATACGGGCATGAGTATGAAATACCAATTTCAACTCTTAGGAACATCTTATATGCTCCGTGGCATTCAAAACATTTTGAAGTCCCGGTTCTAAGCCGTAAAACATGGTGCACTAAACTATCAAGTAGTCATCATACCGAGCTTTTGTCAAAACGTTCATAACGTCTGCATCTGCTCCTGCAATAGGTTTGTCACCAAGGACATAATTCTTCTGTTCAGCAATGAGGAAAATCCTCAGATCACGAAACAAGTCTACATCATTGGTACTAACATCTTTCAACTTAGTTTTCTCAAGGAACATATAAAAACAAACGGGGAGCTACATCGCGAGGTATTGATCTACAACATAGATATGCTAATACTACCAGGACTAAGTTCACGATAAATTAAAGTTCAATTAATCATATTACTTAAGAACTCCCACTTAGATAGACATCCCTCTAGTCATCTAAATGATCACGTGATCCAAATCAACGAAACCATGTCTGATCATCACGTGAGATGGAGTAGTTTTCAATGGTGAACATCTTATGTTGATCATATCTACTATATGATTGACACTCGGCCTTTCGGTCTCCAGTATTCCGAGGCCATGTCTGTACATGCTAGGCTAGTCAAGTTTAACCCGAGTATTCTGCATGTGCAAAACTGTCTTACACCCGTTGTATTTGAACATAGTGCTTATCACACCCGATCATCACGTGGTGTCTCAGCACGACGAACTTTCGCAATGGTGCATACTCAGGGAGAACACTTGTACCTTGAAATTTTGTAAGGGATCATCTTATAATGCTACCGTCGTACTAAGCAAAATAAGAAGCATCATAAGATAAATATCACATGCAATCAAAATATGTGACATGATATGGCCATCATCATCTTGTGCTTTTGATCTCCATCTCCAAGGCTCCGTCATGATCACCATCATCACCCGCGCGACACCTTGATCTCCATCGTAGCATCGTTGTTGTCTCGCCAACTATTGCTTCTACGAATATCACTACCGCTTAGTGATAAAGTAAAGCAATTACATGTCGATTGTATTTCGTAAAATAAAGCGACAACCATATGGCTCCTGCCAGTTACCGATAACTTTACAAAACATGATCATCTCATACAATAACGTATATCTCATCATGTCTTGACCATATCATATCACATAATGCGCTGCAAAAACAAGTTAGATGTCCTCTATTTTGTTGTTGCAAGTTTTACGTGGCTGCTACGGGCTTAGCAAGAACCATTCTTACCTACGCATACAAAACCACAACGATTTTCCATCAAGTATGTGTTGTTTTAACCTTCACAAGGACTGGGCGTAGCCACACTCGATTCATCTAAAGTTGTAGAAACTGACACCCGCCAGCCACCTGTGTGCGAAGCACATCGGTAGAACCAATCTCGCGTAAGCATACGCGTAATATCGGTCCGGACCGCTTCATCCAACAATACCGCCGAATCAAAGTATGACATGCTGGTAAGCAGTATGACTAGTATCATCCACAACTCACTTGTGTTCTACTCATGCATATCATCTACGCATAGACCTGGCTTATGATGCCACTGTTGGGGAACGTAGTATTTAAAAAAAATCCTACGATCACGAAATATCTATCTACTAGATGCATAGCAACGAGAGGGGAGAGTGTGTCTACCTACCCTCGTAGACCGAAAGCGGAAGCGTCTAGTGATGCGATTGATGTAATCGAACTTCTTCACGATCCAAGCGATCAAGCACCAAACGTACGGCACCTCCGTGTTCAGCACATGTTCAGGTTGATGACGTCCCACGAGCTCTTGATCCAGTTGAGCTTCACAGGAGAGTTTCATCAGCACGACGGCGTGGTGACGGAGATGATGAAGCTACCGGCGCAGGGCTTCGCCTAAGCACTGCAATGGTATAACCGAGGTGTGTTTCTGTGGAGGGGGGCACGGCACACGGCTAGAACAATGTTTCTTGTGTGTCTTTGGGTGCCCCCTGCCCCCGTATATAAAGGAGCAAGGGGGGGAGGTGCGGATGCCATAGGGCGCGCCAAGGGAGTAGGATTCCTACTCCTAGTAGGAATAGGAACCCCCCTTTCCTATTCCTACTAGGAGTAGGAAAGGAAGGGGAGGAGAGGAGAAGGAAAGGAGAGGTGGAGCCTCCCCCCTTTTCTAGTCCAACTAGGAACCCTAGGGGGGTTCGGCCAGCCCTATGGGCTTCCCCTCTCTTTCCCTCATTGGCCCATTATGGCCCATACTCCCTCGGGGGGTTCCGGTAACCCCCCCCCCCCTCGGCACTCCAGTTTTAGCCGATAACACCCGGAACACTTCCGGTGAACGAATATAGTCGTCCAATATATTAATATTTATGTCTCGGGCATTCCGAGACTCCTCGTCATGTCTGTGATCTCATTCGGGACTCCGAACTACCTTCCTTACATCAAACCTCATAAACTCATAATACTGATCGTCATCAAACGTTAAGTGTGCGGACCCTACGGGTTGGAGAACTCTAGACATGACCGAGACACATCTTCGATCAATAACGAATAGCGGAACCTGGATGCTCATATTGGTTCCTACATATTCTACGAAGATCTTTATCGGTCAAACCGCATAACAACATACGTTGTTCCCTTTGTCATCGGTATGTTACTTGCCGAAGATTCGATCATCGGTATCACCATACCTAGTTAATATTGTTACCGGCAAGTCTCCTTACTCGTTCCATAATACATCATCTTGTGACTAACACATTAGTCATTTGCTTGCAAGGCTTATTATGATGTGTATTACCGAGAGGGCCCAGAGATACACCTCCGACACTCGGAGTGAAAAATCCTATTCTTGATCTATGCCAACACCATGAACACCTTCGGAGACACCTGTAAAGCATCTTTATAATCACCCAGTTATGATGTGACGTTTGATAGCACACAAGGTGTTCCTCCGGTATCCGGGAGTTGCATAATCTCATACTCATAGGAACATGTATAAGTCATGAAGAAAGCAATAGCAGTAAAACTAAATTATCATAGTGCTAAGCTAACGGATGGGTCTTGTCCATCACATCATTCTCCTAATGATGTGATCCCGTTGATCAAATGACAACTCATGTCTATGGCTAGGAAACATAACCATCTTTGATCAAAGAGCTAGTCTAGTAGAGGCATACTAGGGACACTCTATTTTGTCTATGTATTCACACATGTACTAAGTTTCCGGTTAATACAATTCTAGCATGAATAATAAACATTTAACATGATATAAGGAAATAAAATAACTTTATTATTGCCTCTAGGGCATATTTCCTTCAGTAGGAACCACTACTGATCATCGGGGAACGTCACATACATACGCCCATGTTCCTCATCGAACTCCCACTTGAGTTCATGGCCATCAACTGAATCGTACTCGGTTATACCTACACCTGTGTTTGTAGTAAACTCTGAGTCACGAGGACTCAACAATCCCATTCTCGGGTATCAAAACTATCAAAGCCTTTGGGTAAGTAGGAAGTGTACAAGTGGGCTGCTGCAAGCGCTAAGCGTAGATAAGGTGGCTAGCTTACGTATCATCAGAGCGAGAAGAGAAGTGAAAGCCAGCGGTCGTGAACTAAATCATGATGTCACATCCCTAGTCCTGGTATGCACTAGGCTAGCTTTGGTGTTTGCATCATGTTTAAATTTTCAAATGAATTTGAATTGGGGACATGTGAAAGCCTCAGAATTCTTTTTGAAAAGGACCCAGATAAAAATTGCTCCAAAAAGGTCCAAGAAAATGTTCATGTTTCTCTTTGAAAATATTGGTCAGAGGTAAAATTCAAAACAAAATTTTTAGGAGCTCATAAATATTTATTTTGGGCATTTGGAATTAATGCAATAATTATTTGCATTGGATATATATTCTTTATATATTTAATATGTGTCCAATAATTTTGAATTTTTGTGAGGGGCTTGGAATAATTCCTTAAGTCCCTGCAAAATTGTCAGAAGATAAAAATTAGAAAGAACTTACCTGGGCCACCTGCTGACCTGGCACTGTGTCGGCCCAGCTGAATGGCCACGCCAGTCACCCCAACCTCTCGCCAGGAGGCCAGGGGTGTGTCGTTGCCGCGCGCACGCACGCGCTGCGCCACCTCCTGCGTCTGCCGACGTCCGAACAAGGGGATAAGCTCCTCCTTGCGTCTGGATCGCGCCCACCTCCTCGGTTCGTCCTCCCCTCCTCTCCCTCTCCCTCTCCCGCGAACAGCCGAGCGCTGCCGTCGTAGCCGTTGGCCGTTGCAGCCCCCACAGCCACATCCTCGCCCCTCCGACTAGTCCACCAGCTCTGCCACGTCGCCTGCTACCTCCCCATCGAGCTTTGTGTTGCCGGACGCCCCGTGGAGCCATCACCATCGTCGTCTTCATCACCGGCCACCGGAGATCGCTACCAACACTCCGTTGCCTCCAAGCCGTCCCCGAGTGCGCTGAGATCGCCTACGGGCTCGCCGTGAGCTCCTCTATGGAACTCTTCTTCTCCCCCTCGTTCTTGTGTGCTCCAGCTCCGCTCTCCGCCATGGTTGTAACTCCTCGCCGCCGTGCCGTGTCACCGCCGCAACCAGAGCTCCCGCCGCTCACTTTCGAGCGCGGAACCGTGCTCCGTACCTCACCAGGAGCACGTAGCACGCACCAGCGTGTTCCCTAGTGCACCGCAACGCCAAACCCGTCGTTTCCTGAGCTCCGGCAGCCGTCGCGGTGCTCGTCGTCAGCGTTTCCGGCCACCCGAGGCCCAGAGACCATCAATGTTGGATGCCCCACTTCGCCAGCGTTCCGGAGAACCCAACCGCACGCCGAACGGTGCACTAGAGCGGTTTTCCGAAGCCCCTGGCAGCCGCTGACCTCGCCGGCGGCTTAACGCTGGCGGATTTGACCCCGCGGATCCGTTTTGACACCTATGGGTCAATGATGGGTGGGGCCGCCCTACTAAGTAAACCTAGTTACTTCAGTTTAAACACTGACAGTGGGCCCGAGCGCCCCTAATCTTTTAATTAGTTTAGTTTTAACCCTCTGTTAGACCTGTGTCACTGACGTGTGGGCCCCACACGTCAGGTTTGACTCCAGTCAGTGCTGCTGACTTGCTGACGCAGGTATGCCACAGTGCTGACGCAATAAATGATTTTCTGGAATTTTATTTTAACTCAGGAAATTCCAGAAAATTGTTTAAACCATCTGTACAAGTTATATATCAAAAAATATCAGAAAAATTCAATCTATCCATCTGTACCATTTTCATGCATGACAAATGAGGTTATACCTACTGAATATATGAAAACACACAAAGGGCATTGAAAAATGCTTAAGTTTAGAGTTGCATTTGAACCCTTGGTTCAAATAGACTTCACCCAAATGAATGCTAGTTGCATTAGCTCAAACAACATCGCATCTTCATGCCATGCTCATGCATCATATTGTTGTATATGCTTGTTTTTGATTGTCAGCACCGTCCTTCTCGATAAGTCCTTCTCCAAAGACCGTTCCAGAGTACCTGTCTGAGGAGCAGTGCTCTACTGTTGACCACCAGGCAAGCAAACCACCGTGTTGATTCTGATACAATCCCACTCTCTCACTCTTTCTCTATGTTATCCCATTAGGACAACAATGATTCAATTGTTACTTTATGATGCGGTAGTTGAACCCATTCCTCTGGATGACCTGTCATTGCCACAGTAAATAGTTGAACCCCACTAGCATCTGTAGGACTTGATTGAAGCCATCTTGTGTTCTTACCATGCCATGCCTGCTATTGCTTAGAGTGTGTCAGGTCTGATTCATTGGGAACGAATTGGAGTGCAGTGCTATGTTCTGATGCTGAGAGTTAAGGGTGTGAACACATTTTGGTAAAGGTAGCAGTGAGAGGCCATGTAGGAGTACATGGTGGGTTGCCTCACTGGAACCGTCCTTAAGAACTGAGTTCTGTGTATGTTGTCCAATGACTAGCTACTACCACGCATTGGAATGCTTAAGTGCCCCTCTCGACTTATTAACCAACTTGGTCTCTGTCCAGGAGTCGCGACTAATTTCTGGTGTTTGTAGGTAGTGTTATTTTTCTACCAAGTGGCACCCGGTAGGGTGGGCTTGGGACAGACTAGGCACACGTGGCCTGGTGTACCGAGTGGCACCCGGATGGTGTGCTCAGGAACACTACACACATCGTTTGGGGCCATGATGGAAACCTCGGCCGGACTCCCTTGCGGATGAAACCCGAATAGGCGATAAACCTGGACTAGAGTCTTGTGTGGTTACTCAGGTCATGGCCGACACCCTCGCCAGGCTTCCGCTTGAAGGTTGCCGAGATACACGACGTGTACATGGCGGTAAGTGGCGAGGGTGTGTGTGAAGAAGTACACCTCTGTAGGGTTAACATGAGCTATTCGAATAGCCGGGTCCATGGTTATGGACTTCTTGGATGCTTACGTGGTACATAGACAACTTGAAATGGATACTCTAAAATACTCAAGACAATTGTGAGTGCTACGGATGGCCTTCTCGTAGGGAGACGGGGATGAATCCATAGTGGTGCATTGAGTGGTGATTAGTGGACTCGTATGCGCCACCTCAAAGAGTCACCAGCAGTCGTAGTACAGGATAGCCACTGAGTGAAAGCTGGCTTGCTGCAACTAAACCCCACTTTGCCTTCTTGATTCAATTGCATGTATGATAGGATCTGATGTAAGTCTTGCTAATACCTTTGTACTCCCGTTTTCTTAATTTATGTTTTGTACATGAGACTTCTGTCTCACTAGTAGTTCCGCTTGGACTTCGACAAGTAGCTTGTTACCTCAGCTACGATCTTGTACGAGTGGTGTAGATAGTCAGGCTCTTCAGCCTTTTTCATTTGTGGTTGTCTGTACTCAGACATGTTATGCTTCCGCGTGTTGCTTGTATGCTCTGAATGTTGGGTCATGAGACCCATGTTTGTAATATCTGGCTCCTCGGAGCCTAATGAATAAATACTTTGTTTCATAGAGTCTTGTTGTGATGTTATGTTGTATTTGCACATATCGAGCATAATGTGTGTATGTTATTGAAATGCTTGGTATGTGCGGGATCTGATAACCTAGTTTTTTGATCTTGGTAGCCTCTCTTATGGGGACATGTCTCCTAGTGCTTCCACTGAGCCATGGTAGCTTCCTACTGCTCCGGAACACTTAGGCTGGTCGGCATGTGTCCTTCGTTCATGTGTCTGTCCCTTTGGGGAAATGTCACGCGTTGTTCCTTTAAGTCCTTGTAGCTTGCTATGACTTGAGTTCATACGTTGATGACCGACACGTTCGTTGCTGGGTCATGTATGCTTGTCCCTGTAAGTTAGTGCCACCTTGGGTTTATAACTAGTCATGTCGGCCGGGGTTCTCTGTCATATGGATGCTAGAGGCACTATCATATACATGAGCCAAAATGCGCAAAAGGTCCCGGGCCAGGTAAGGTGGCACCCATGGGGATACCATGCGTGAGTCCGCAAAGTGATATGATGTGTTACATGCTAGACCGGTATGACTTAGGATCGGGGTCCCGACGGCTTTGGTATCAGAGTCTGACTGCATGTGGGATTACGAAGCCAAACTGGTCGAGGTTGAGTCTAGAAATTCTTTTGTTATATAAGGGAATTGATTGTGAAAGGGAACGTAAGGATCTTTTTACTCCTTATACCTTATGCCCTCTAATCTGAGTCATCCAATCTTTCCGACGTGGTTAAGTAACTAGGCTTTATCTTCCATCTATCAGGATCACGTGTTACTATTCCGTAGTTCCATAGGATTGGTTGATCAGAGTCATATTCCTGTTTTCGAATTCTTCTGGTGTAGTTTGTTTAGTACTATCGCAGAACCTTGAGTGGTGTTGTTGAGTATGGTACTGCCCTATCGTTTGCAGGATGTCTCATTTTCAGCATTTACTGTCGTTATGCTGCCATATTTGTCCTAGGAGTTTGAGAGATACTCATTTATTTGTCCTACATTCTACAGCCTATGGTTGATGCTGATTCCACCCTTGGTTTTGTTTCTCAGGATGTCATCATTATGCGAAGTTCGGTTGCTCGTAGACAGAACCATGGAGGTTGTGGGGATGAGGAGGATCCTCCCGACCAGCCTTCATTGGCAGAGGTCATGTTAGAGATGGAGAGAAACAAGCGAGAGTATAACCGCTTGTTGGCACGTATTGAGAAGAACACCACACATCAGTGCAAAGAGTCAGCGACCATCCATGACTTCATTGGTCTCAAACCACCCACCTTCCATCATCCTATTGAGCCACTCGATGCAGATGACTGGCTCTGTAGTATCACTCACAAGCTGCATTCCACGAATGTAGCTGAAGGTGACAAGGTCACCTATGCCACATATCACCTAGAAGGTCCTGCTAGTCTTTGGTGGCTGAACTATGAGGCCATGATTCCAGCTGGCCAGATTCCTACCTGGAGAGATTTTACTAAGGCTTTTCGCGAGCATCACATTCCTCAAGCCCTCATCGATCGCAAGAGAGAAGAGTTCTGTAGTCATACCCAGACTAACATGGCTGTAGATGCCTACATTAGAGAGTTTGAGAACCTCGCCCGCTATGCTACAGAAGAAGTGTCCACGGACGCCAAGAAGCAGGCTAGGTTCCGGAAGGGTCTCAACCCCAAGTTGCGTCATGATCTTCACTTGCATCATTGCAATACATTCTAGGCTCTTGTGAACAAGGCCATTAATGCAGAGACAACTCAGCTCACTTACGAGGAGTCCCGTAAGCACACTCGTAATTTCGGATCTTGCTCCGGCACTAGTTCCCATAAGCACTGGATTGGGTTCCGAACTCCGCTCTTCCACCTGGTTATTCACTGAGGCCACCTTATGTCTTGCCTCATCTAACTCAGTCATATGCTCCACCCAGGCCTATTGGTAGACTGCTTGTCAATGCGGGTCCACGTCCTACTTCACGGACTTGCTTCACATGCGGAAAGCCAAGACATTATGCACGTGACTGCTCTCAGGCCAGTTTTGCTCCACCCCAACCTGAGAAGTCTGTTCTTTGTGGTAAGCCACCATGCAAGATGATCAGTGTCAAGTCAGCTCCCACTGAACATGGACGTGTGCATCACGTCTCAGCTAAAGACGCTCATGATGATCCAAATGTCGTTCTTGGTACATTCCTTGTCAACTGTCATCCAGCATCGGTTCTATTCGATACCGGGGCATCTCACTCCTTCATCTATGAAGGCTATGCTTGTTTGCACGACATATCATTTTGTGATATGCCAACTCCGCTTGAAATCCAAATTCCAGGGTCTAGATGGCAAACGACCAGAATAAGCCATGGTAATGGAATCCTTGTTGACAGACTTGTATTCCTTGCATCACTTGTAGCCCTCAAGTCTTCTGATATTAGCACCATCTTTGGTATGGACTGGATGACAACTCATCATGCCAAGATTGACTGTTACACTAGTTCTGTTCAGCATACACACCCATCTTGCAAGATAGTCACTGTCTCCACTAGAGTTGCAAAGTGTCAACTCTATTCTCTTAATGCCAACCCCTTCCCAGACATTGAAGATATCCCGGTAGTCCGTGGCTTTTCGGATGTCTTTCCAGAGGAACTGCCAGGTATTCCATCTGACAGGGATGTAGAGTTTGTAATAGATCTTATCCCAGGAACTGTTCCAATTTCTATGAGACCTTACAAGATGGCACCCCTAGAACTAGCCGAGCTTAAGAAACAACTGGATGAGTCCTTGCAAAATGGTTCCATCCATCCTAGTTCTTCTCCATGGGCTTGTCCCGTCCTCTTCGTCAAGAAGAAGGATGGCACGGATCAGTTGGTTGTAGATTATCGCCCCGTTAATTTGGTCACGATAAAGAACAAGTATCCATTCCACAGGATCAACGACCTGTACGATCAGCTCGCTGGATCCTCAGTCTTTTCCAAGATGGATTTGATGTTAGGCTACCATCTAATCAATATCAGAAACGGAGACATCCCCAAGACAGCTTTTGTCACTCATTATGGCCAGTACGAGTAGACCGTCATGTCCTTCGGTCTAACCAATGCTCCAGCTACATTCTCCCGCTTGATGAACTCGATCTTCATGGAGTACTTAGATAAGTTCGTCGTGGTTTACCTCGATGATATTCTTATTTACTTGAAGAACGAGGAAGAGCATGCCGAACATCTTTGACTTGTGTTGGAAAAACTCAGAGAGCACCGCCTTTATGTCAAGTTCTCCAAGTGCGAATTTTGGTTGCCAGAACTGACCTATCTCGGCCACGTAATCTCTGGTAAGGGCATTGCTGTCAATCCCGAGAGAGTTCAAGCCGTCCTTGATTGGACTCCACCTGAAACAGTTAAGCAAGTTCGGAGTTTCCTTGGTCTAGCCAGTTATTGTCGCCGCTTAGTTGAAAACTTCTCCAAAGTGGCCAAACCTCTCACGGAACTTCTCAAGAAAGATAAAAAAGTTTGAGTGCTCCCCACAGTGTGAGCATAGTTTTCAGGAACTGGAAAGACGCCTAACTTCTGCTCCCATACTTGTGCCACCGGATTTTACTAAGGACTTTGTTATCTATTGTGATGCCTCACGACAGGGACTAGGTCGCATTCTTATGCAGGATCGTCATGTGATTGCCACTGAATCTCCAGTTGCATCCACATGAGGATAATTATCCTACACATGATCTAGAGCTTGCAGCCATAGTCCATGCACTTAAGACATGGCGACATTACCTTCTTGGTAATCATTGCGAGATCTACCCCGATCACCAGAGTCTCAAGTATATCTTCACCCAAACAGATTTGAACCTTAGGCAAAGATATTGGTTGAAGTTGATCTCAGATTACGACTTAGGAATTACTTACACCCCAGGCAAGGACAATGTCATGGCTGATGCACTAAATCGTAAGTCCTATTGCAACAATCTCATGTTGCAGCAGCGCCAATGATGTCTACTACGCAACCTTCTTCATGTAGACGTTGTTGGGCCTCCAAGTACAGAGGTTTGGAGGACAGTAGCAAATTTCCCTCAAGTGGATGACATAAGGTTTATCAATCCGTGGGAGGCGTAGGATGAAGATGGTCTCTCTCAAACAACCCTGCAACCAAATAACAAAGAGTCTCTTGTGTCCCCAACACACCCGATACAATGGTAAATTGTACAGGTGCACTAGTTCGGCGAAGAGATGGTGATACAAGTGCAATATGGATGGTAGATATAGGTTTTGTAATATGAAAATATAAAAAACAGCAAGGTAGCAAGTGGTAAAAGTGAGCATAAACGATGTTGCAATGATAGGAAACAAGGCCTAGGGTTCATACTTTCACTAGTGCAAGTTCTCTCAACAATAATAACATAGCAAGATCATATAACTATCCCTCAACATGCAACAAAGAGTCACTACAAAGTAACTAATAGCGGAGAACAAACGAAGAGATTATGGTAGGGTACGAAACCACCTCAAAGTTATCATTTCTGATCGATCTATTCAAGAGTCCGTAGTAAAATAGCATGAAGCTATTCCTTCCGTTCTATCTATCATAGAGTTCGTACTAGAATAACACCTTAAGATACAAATCAACCAAAACCCTAATGTCACGTAGATACTCCATTGTCACCTCAAGTATCCGTGGGTATGATTATATGATATGCATCACACAATCTCCGATTCATCTATTCAACCAACACAAAGAACTTCAAATAGTGCCCCAATGTTTCTACCGGAGAATCAAGACGAAAACGTGTGCCAACCCCTATGTATAGATTCCCAAGGTCACGGAACCCGCAAGTTGATCACCAAAACATACATCAAGTAGATCACGTGATATCCCATTGTCACCACAGATAAGCACATGCAAGACATACATCATGTGTTCCCAAATCCATAAAGACTCAATCCGATAAGATAACTTCAAAGGGAAATCTCAATCCATTATAAGAGAGTAGAGGGGGGGGGGGAAGCATCATAAGATCCAACTATAATAGCAAAGCTCGCGATACATCAAGATCGTGCCATCTCAAGAACACGAGAGAGGGAGAGATCAAACACATAGCTACTGATACATACCCTCAGCCCCGAGGGTGGACTACTCCTCCCTCATCATGGAGAGCGTCGGGATGATAAAGATGGCCACCGAAGAGGGATTCCCCCCCTCCGGCAGGGTGCCAGAACAGGTCTAGATTGGTTTTCGGTGGCAACAGAGGCTTTGAGGGGTGGAACTCCCGATCTAGGTTATTTTCCGGAGGTTTATGTATTTATAGGATTTTTTTGGTGTAGGGCACAAGTCAGGGGGGTCTCCGGGCCGTCCACGAGATAGGGGGGCGCCACCACTTGGAGTGCGCGCACCCCCCACCTTTGTGGGCAGGCCGTGACTCTCCTGGCCCAACTATTTTACTTCGGGGGCTTCTTTTGGTCCAGAAAAAATCATCAAAAATTGGCACGTCAATTGGACTCCGTTTGATATTCTTTTTCTGTAAAACTCAAAAACAAGGAAAAAACAGAAATTGGCACTGGGCTCTGGGTTAATAGGTTAGTCCCAAAATCATATAAAAGTGTACATAAAAGCCCATAAAACATCCTCGAAGGATAATATAATAGCATGGAATAATAAAAAATTATAGATACGTTGGAGACGTATCAAGCATCCCCAAGCTTAATTCCTGCTCCTCGAGTAGGTAAATGATAAAAACAGATTTTTTTTACGTGGAATGCTACCTAACATAATTCTCAATGCAATTTTCTTTATTGTGACATGAATGTTCAGATCCGAAAGATTGAAGAAAAAAGTCTATATTGACATAAGAATAATAATACGTCAAGCATACTAACAAAGCAATTATGTCTTCTGAGAATAAAATGGCCAAAGAAAGTTATCCCTACAAAATCATATAGTCTGGCTATGCTCCCTCTTCATCAAACAAAATATTCATATCATGCACAACCCCGGTTTCTGCCAAGTAATTGTTTTCGTACTTAAATTTTTTCAAACCTTTCAACATTCAAGCACTACATGAGCATGAGCCATGGATATAGCACTATAGGTGGAATAGAGTGGTGGTTGTGGAGAAGACAAAAAGGAGGAAGATAGTCTCACATCGACTAGGCGTATCAACGGGCTATGGAGATGCCCATCAATAGATATCAATGTGAGTGAGTAGGGATTGCCATGCAACTGATGCACTAGAGCTACAAATGTATGAAAGCTCAACAAAAGAAACTAAGTGGGTGTGCATCCAACTTGCTTACTCATCAAGACCTAGGGCATTTGAGGAAGCCCATCGTTGGAATATACAAGCCAAGTTCTATAATGAAAATTCCCACTAGTATATGAAAGTGACTAAACATGAGACTCTCTATCATGAAGATCATGGTGCTCCTTTCAGGCACAAGTGTGGAAAAAGATAGTAGCATTGTCCCTTTTCTTTTCTTTTTTTCCTTTTTCATTTTTTTCTTTTTTTGGGCCTTTTTTTGTCCTTTCTCTTTTTTATGGCCTTTCTCTTTTTTTCCCTTTTTTGGGACAATGCTCTAATAATGATGATCATCACACTTCTATTGATATAAAACTCAATATTACAACTCGATACTAGAACAAAATACGACTCTATATGAATGCCTCCGGCGGTGTACCGGGATGTGCAATGAATCAAGAGTGACATGTATGAAAAATTATACATGGTGGCCTAGCCACAAATACGATGTCAACTACATGATCATGCATGGCAATATGACAATGATGAAGCGTGTCATATGTACATAATGTTGGAAAGTTGCATGGCAATATATCTCGGAATGGCTATGGAAATGCCATGATAGGTAGGTATGGTGGCTATTTTGAGAAAGGTATATGGCGGGTGTATGGTACCGGCGAAAGTTGCGCGGTACAAGAGAGGCTAGCAATGGTGGAAGGGTGAGAGTGCGTATGATCCATGGACTCAACATTAGTCATAAAGAACTCATATACTTATTGCAAAAATTTACGAGTCATCTAAACAAAGCAATCAACGCATGCTCCTAGGGGGGATGTTGGTAGGAGTTAACCATCACGTGCCCCCGACCTCCACACAAAGGATGACACTCAATAAATACCTCATGCTCTAACTTTGTGACATAGCGATTCACCATACGTGCATGCTACGGGAATCCCAAACTTTAACACAAGTATTTCTCAAATTCATAATTACTCCACTAGCATGACTCTAATATCACCATCCTCATATCTCAAAACAATCATCATGTATCAAACTTCTCATCATATTTAATGCACTTTGTATGAAAGTTTTTACTACATTCATCTTGGATGCCTATCATATTAGGAATAGTTTTATAACCAAAGCAAATTACCATGCTGTTCTAAAAGACTCTCAGAAGGATATGAGTGAAGTATGAGAGATCAACAATTTCTACAAAATAAAATCACCATCGTGCTCTAAAATATATAAGTGAAGCACTAGAGCAAAACTATTTAGCTCAAAAGATATAAATGAAGCATATAGAGTATTCTAACAAATTCTAGACCATATTTATCTCTCTCAAAAAGGTGTGTCCAGCAAGTATGATTGTGGCAAACTAACAACAAAAGACTCAAATCATACATGACACTCCAAGCAAAACACATATCATGTGGTGAATAAAAATATAGTCCCGAGTATAGTTACCGATAGATGAAGACGAAAAGAGGGGATGCCTTCCCGGGGCATCCCCAAGATTAGGCTTTTGGTTGTCCTTGAATTTTACCGTGGGGTGTCTTGGGAATCCACAAGCTTAGGCTCTTGCCACTCTTTGTACCATAGTCCATCAAAGCTATACTCAAAACTTGAAAACTTCACAACACAAAACTTAGCCAAAAAACTCGTGAGCTCCGTTAGTATAACAAAACAAACCACCACTCAAAGTTACTGTAATGAACTTATTCTTTGTTTATATTGGTGTTAAACCTACTGTATTCCAACTTATCTATGATTCATACTCCCCAATACTACTCATAAATTCATTAAAATAAGCAAACAACACACGAAAAACAGAATCTGTCAAAAACTAAACAGTCTATAGCAATCTGTAACTATCGAATACATCTGTAACTCCAAAAAAATTGAAATATATTGGTAAACGTGGGGAATTTGTCTATTAATCATATTCAAAAAGAATCAACTAAATAGCACTCTCCAGTAAAATATGGTGACTATTCTCGTGAGCACTAACGTTTTTGTTTTTTACAGCAAGATCGCATAAACTTCACACATGTCTTCCCAAAGGTTCTACTTGGCACAAACACTAATTAAAACACAAAACCACATCTAAACAGAAGCTAGATGCAATATTTATTCCTAAAAAGAAGCAAAAGAAAATAAAATAAAATTGGGTTGCATCCCAACAAGCGCTGTCATTTAACGCCCCTAGCTAGGCATGATGATTTCAATGAAGCTCGCGTAAAAGATAAGAATTGAAACATAAAGAGAGCATCATGAAGAATATGACAAGCACATTTAATTCTAACCCACTTCCTATGCATAGGTATTTTGTGAGCAAACAACTTATGGGAACAATATTCAACTAGCATAGGAAATCAAAACAAGCATAGCTTCAAAACTTCAAGCACATAGAGAGGAAACTTGATATTATTGCAATTCCTACAAGCATATGATCCTATCTCATAATAATTTTCAGTAGCATCATGAATGAATTCAAAAATATAACTAGCACGTAAACCATTCTTGTCATGATCCCCAAGCATATAAATTTTATTACTCTCCACACAAGCAAGTTTATTCTCATCAATAGTAGTGGGAGCAAACTCAACAAAATAACTATCATGTGAAGCATAATCCAATTGAAAATTAAAATCATGATGACAAGTTTCATGGTTTTCATTATTCTTAATAGCATACGAGACATCACAAAAATCATCATAGATAGCAACTTTGTTCTCATAATCAATTGGAACCTCTTCCGAAATAGTGGATTCATCACTAAATAAAGTCATGACCTCTCGAAATCCAATATAATTATCATAAATAGGAGGCATGCTTTCATCATAATAAATTTTCTCATCAAAACTTGGGGGACAAAAAATATCATATTCATCAAACATAGCATCCCCAAGCTTGTGGCTTTGCATATCATTAGCATCATGGATATTCAAAGGATTCACACTAACAACATTGCAATCATGCTCATCATTCAAGTATTTTATGCCAAGCATTCTACGTAATTATTCTTCTAGTACTTGAGCACAATTTTCCTTCCCATCATTTTCACGAAAGATATTAAAAAGATGAAGCATATGACATAACCTTAATTCCATTTTTTCTTTTATAAACTAAACTAGTGATAAAAAAAGAAACTAAAAGATCCGACTCCAAGATCTAAAGATATACCTTCAAGCACTCACCTCCCCGGCAATGGCGCCAGAAAAGAGCTTGATGTCTACTACGCAACCTTCTTCTTGTAGACGTTGTTGGGCCTCCAAGTGCAGAGGTTTGTAGGACAGTAGCAAATTTCCCTCAAGTGGATGACCTAAGGTTTATCAACCATGGGAGGCGTAGGATGAAGATGGTCTCTCCCAAACAACTCTCCAACCAAATAACAAAGAGTCTCTTGTGTCCCCAACACACCCGATACAATGGTAATTTGTATAGGTGCACTAATTCGGCGAAGAGATGGTGATACAAGTGCAATATGGCTGGTAGATATAGGTTTTTGTAATATGAAAAATATAAAACAGCAAGGTAGCAAGTGGTAAAAATGAGCATAAACGGTGTTGCAATGATAGGAAACAAGGCCTAGGGTTCATACTTTCACTAGTGCAAGTTCTCTCAACAATAATAACATAGCTAGATCATATAACTATCCCTCAACATGCAACAAAGAGTCACTCCAAAGTAACTAATAGCAGAGAACAAACGAAGAGATTATGGTAGGGTACAAAACCACCTCAAAGTTATCCTTCCCGACCGATCTATTCAATAGTCCGTAGTAAAATAGCACGAAGCTATTCTTTCCGTTCGATCTATCATAGAGTTCCTACTAGAATAACACCTTAAGATACAAATCAACCAAAACCCTAATGTCACCTAGATACTGCATTGTCACATCAAGTATCCGTGGGTATGATTATACGATATGCATCACACAATCTTAGATTCATCTATTCAACCAACACAAAGAACTTCAAATAGTGCCCCAAAGTTTCTACCGGAGAGTCAAGACGAAAACGTGTGACAACCCCTATGCATAGATTTCCAAGGTCACGGAACCCGCAAGTTGATCACCAAAACATACATCAAGTAGATCACGTGATATCCCATTGTCACCATAGATAAGCGCATGCAAGACATACATCAAGTGTTCCCAAATCCTCAAAGACTCAATCGGATAAGATAACTTCAAAGGGAAAACTCAATCCATTACAAGAGAGTAGAGGGGGAGAAGCATCATAAGATCCAACTATAATAGCAAAGCTCGCGATACATCAAGATCGTGCCATCTCAAGAACACGAGAGAGGGAGAGATCAAACACATAGCTACTGATACATACCCTCAGCCCCGAGGGTGGACTACTCCTCCCTCGTCAGGGAGAGCGTCGGGATGATGAAGATAGCCAAGGGAGAGGGATTCGCCCCCTCCGGCAGGGTGCCATAATGGGTCTAGATTGGTTTTCGGTGGCAATAGAGGCTTTCGGCAGCGGAATTCCCGATATAGGTTCTTTTCCGGAGGTTTATGTATTTATAGGATTTTTTGGCATAGGGCACAAGTCAGGGGGGTCTCCGGGCCGTCCACAAGATAGGGGGGCGCCACCACTTGGAGTGGGCGTGCCCCCCACCCACATGGGCAGCCCGTGACTCTCCTGGCCCAACTCGTTTACTTCGGGGGCTTCTTTTGGTCTAGAAAAAATCATCAAAAATTGGCACGTCGGACTCCGTTTGATATTCCTTTTCTGTAAAACTCAAAAACAAGGAAAAAGCATAAACTAGCACTGGGCTCTGGGTTAATAGGTTAGTCCCAAAAATCATATAAAAGTGTAAATAAACCCCATAAAACATCCTAGAAGGATAATATAATAGCATGGAACAATCAAAAATTACAGATACGTTGGAGACGTATCAGCCAACCGCTTCTCCATGAGGAATTATGTAAGCTTAACCTTCACATTGCTCCTCACGGATTCCTTTCTACTTTGTTGGCGAACCTACCCTTGAGGATCAAATCATTACTGACTAGATGTTTGATAGGGGTGTTATCTGCATCAAGAGAAACATTAAGAAGGGAGTTGGCGGTTGTTTCTCTATGGATGATCGTGGTGTTGTTTTCTTTGAGAATCGCTTGGTGGTTCCCAAGAATCAACATCTGCGACATCTGATTATTAAGGAGGCTCATGAATCTCCTCTCACGATTCATCCCGGTAGTACTAAGATGTATCAGGACCTACGCCAGAGGTTCTGGTGGACTAGGATGAAGAGAGAATTCGCTCAGCTCATTGCTAATGTGACGTTTGTCGTCGCGTTAAGGCAGAGCATCAAAGACCTGCTGGCACCCTTTATCCTTTAGCTATTCTTCACTGGAAATGGGATAAAGTTTGTATCGACTTCATCACCGGCTTTCCCATGGCCAAGAGAGGGAATAATGCTATCTTCGTAGTCATTGACCGTCTTTCCAAAGTGGCTCACTTCCTACCTGTTTGAGAGAGTATCACTGCAAGTCAGCTCGCCGACTTATATATTTCGCAAATAGTGTCACTTCCTCGTGTCCCACTAGAGATCAATTCATACCATGGTAGTCTTTTCACTTCTCATTTCTGGGAGAGTTTCCAAACTGCCATGGGCACCCATCTTTCTTTCAGTACCGCTTTCCACCCTCAATCAAGTGGTCAGGTGGAACGGGTCAACCAAATTCTCGAAGACATGCTTAGAGCTTGTGTTATCTCATTCGGTATGGATTGGGAGAAATGTCTTCCTTTCGCTGAGTTTGCTTATAACAATAGCTATCAATCCTGTCTCAAGAAAGCTCCTTTTGAGATTCTCTATGGACGAAGATGTCGAACCCCTTTGAATTGGTCAGAAACCGGTGAAAGACAATTCTTTGGACCGGACATGATCCAGGAGGCAGAAGAGGAAGTCCGCATCATTCGTGAGAATTTGAAAACAGCCCAGTCTCGTCAAAAGAGCCAGTATGATCGTCATCATAAGGAAGTGGCTTATGAAGTTGGCGACAAAGCTTACCTTCGGGTTACCCCTTTGAAGGGTACCCATCGTTTTGGTATCAAGGGAAAGTTGGCTCCTTGTTACATTGGTCCTTTTCGCATTCTCGCTAAAGGAGGAGAGTTTGCCTACCAGTTGGAACTACCCCCACATCTTTATCGAGTACATGATGTCTTCCATGTCTCTCAACTCAGGCGTTGCTTCTCGGATCCCATCCGCGGAGTGGACCACGAAATGCTTGATCTCCAAGATAACCTCACATATCAAGAGTACCCCGTTCGCATTCTGAATCAAGCAGAGCGTGTCACTCGACATCATAACATCAAATTTCTCAAGGCTCAGTGGTCTCATCATTCCGAGAAAGAAGCTACTTGGGAGCGAGAAGATCGTCTCCGACTGGAGTACCCCACTTTCTTTCCGCCGACTCCTGAATCTCAGGATGAGATTCTTTTGAGTGGGGGCGAGTTGTCACATCCCTAGTTCTGGTATGCACTAGGCTAGCTTTGGTGTTTGCATCATGTTTAAAATTTCAAATGAATTTGAATTGGGGACATGTGAAAGCCTCATGAATCTTTTTGAAAATGACCCAGATAAAAATTGCTCCAAAAAGGTCCAAGAAAATGTTCATGTTTCTCTCTGAAAATGTAGGCCAGAGGTAAAATTCAAACCAATATTTTTAGGAGCTCATAAATATTTATTTTGGGCATTAGGAATTAATGCAATAATTATTTGCATTGGATATATATTCTTTATATATTTAATATGTGTCCAATAATTTTGAATTTTTGTGAGGGGCTTGGAATAAAATGGTTTAGTTTCAAAACAAAACAAATGTCAGAAAAAAAACAGAAAGAACTTTGGGCCACCTGCTAGCCTCGCACTGTGCCGGCCCAGTCGACTGGCCACGCCAGTCACTCCCAACCTCTTGCCAGGAGGCTAGGGGCGCATGGTCGTCGCGCGCACGCACACGCTGCGTCACCTCCTGCTTGTGCCGATGTCCGGACGAGGGGATAAGCTCCCCCTTGCCTCTGGATCGCGTCCACCTCCTCGGTTCGTCCTCCCCTCCTCTCCCTCGCTCTCTCCCGCGAACAGCTGAGCGCTGCCGTCGCCGCCATTCATCGTTGCCGCACCCACAGCCACGTCCTCGCCCCTCCGACTAGTCCACCAGCTCAGCCATGTCGCCTGCTACCTCCCCGTCGAGTTGTGCATCGTCGGACGCCCCATGGAGACGTCACCGCCGTCATCTTCATCACCGGCCACCGGAGATTGCCACCAACACTCTGTCGCCTCCAAGCCATCCCCGAGCGCGCTGAGATCACCTACGGCCTCGCCGTGAGCTCCTCTACCGAACCCCTCTTCTCCCCCTCGTTCTTGCGCGCTCTAGCTCCGCTCTCCGCCATGGCCGTAACTCCTCGCCATCGTGTCGTGTCGCCGCCTTAGCCCGAGCTGCTGCAGCTCAGTTCCGAGCGTGGAACCATGCACTGTACCTCACCAGGACAATGTAGCACACACCAGCACGTTCCCTAGTGCACCGCAACGCCGAACCCGTCGTTGCCTGAGCTTCGACAGCCGTCGTGGTGCTCGTCGTCAGCGTTTCGGCCACCCCAATCCTAGAGACCATCACTGTTGGAAGAGCCACTTCGCCAGCGTTCCAGAGAACCTAACCGCGCGCCGAAGGGTGCATCGAAGCGGTTTTCCGAAGCCCCTGGCAGCCGCTGACCTTGCCGGTGGCTTAACGCCGGCGGGTTTGACCCAACTGACCCATTTTGAACCCTGTGTTTCAATGACAGGTGGGGCCGCCCTACTAACTAAACCTAGTTAGTTCAGTTTAAACACTGACAGTGGGCCCCAGTGCCCCTAATCTTTTAATTAGTTTAGTTTTAACCCTCTGTTAGCCCTGTGTCACTGACGTGTGGACCCCACACGTCAGGTTTGACTCCAGTCAGTGCTGCTGACTTGCTGATGTAGGCATGATTCAGTGCTCACGCAATAAATGATTTTCTGGAATTTTATTTTAACTCAGGAAATTCCAGAAAATTGTTTAAACTTCAAAAAATTACAGAAATTCAACCGCAGCTCAGATTGAAATAAGTTATATATGAAAAATTATCAGAAAAATTCAATATATCCATCTGTACACTTTCATGCATGAGAAATGAGGTTATACCTACTGAATATATGAAAACGCATAAAGGGCATTTAAAATGCTTAAGTTTGGAGTTGCATTTGAACCCTTGGTTCAAATGGACTTCACCCAAATGAATGCTAGTTGCATTAGCTCAAACAACATCACATCTTCATGCCATTCTCATGCATCGTATTGTTGCATATACTTGTATTTTGATTGTCGGCACCGTCCTTCTCAATAGGTCCTTCTCCGGAGACCGTTCCAGAGTACCTGTCAGAGGAGCAGTGCTCTATTGTTGACAACCAGGCAAACAAACCCCCTTGTTCATTCCGATACAATCCCACTCTCTCGCTCCTGCTCTCTGTTATTGCATTAGGACAACAACAATTCAACTGCTACTTTATACTGCGGTAGTTGAACCCATTCGTCTGCATGACCCGTCATTGCCACAGTAAATAGTTGAAACCCACTGGCATGTGTAGGAGTTGATTGAAGCCATGTTGTGTTCTTACCATGCCATGCCTGCTATTGCTTAGAGTGTGTCAGGTCTGATTCATTGGGAATGAATTGGAGTGCAGTGCTATGTTCTTATGCTGAGAGTTAAGGGTGTGAACACATTGTGGTAAAGGTAGCGGTGAGAGGCCATGTAGGAGTACATGGTGGGTTGTCTCACTGGAACCGTCCTTAGGAACTGAGTTCTGTGTATGTTGTCCAATGACTAGCTACTACCACACATTGGAATGCTTAAGTGCCCCTCTCGACTTATTAACCAACTTGGTTTGTGTACAGGAGTCGCAACTAGTTTCTTCTGTTTGTAGGTAGTGTTATTTTTCTACCAAGTGGCACCCGGCAGGGTGGGCTTGGGATAGACTAGGCACATGTGTCCTGGTGTACCAATTGGCACCCGGATGGTGGGCTCGGGAACCCTGTACACATCATTTGGGGTCATGATGGAAACCTCAGCCAGACTCCCATACGAATGAAACCCGAATAGGCGATAAACCCTAACTAGAGTCTTGTGTGGTTAGTCAGGTCGTGGCTGACACCCTCGCCAGGCTTCCTCTTGAAGGTTGCCGAGATACACGACGTGTAAATGGCAGTAAGTGGCGAGAGCGTGTTTGAAGAAGTACACCACTGCAGGGTTAACATGATCTATTCGAATAGCTGGGTCCACAGTTATGGACTTCTTGGATGCTTACGTGGTACATAGACAACTTGAAATGGATACTCTAAAATGCTCAAGACAAGTGAGAGTGCTATGGATGGCCTTCTCGTAGGGATATAGGGATGAATCCAAGTAGTGTACTGAGTGGTGATTAGTGGACTCGTATGCGCCACCTCAAAGAGTCACCATCAGTCGTAGTACAGGATAGCCACTGATTCAAAGCTAGCTTGCTGCAGCTAAACCCCACTTTGCCTTCTTGATACAAATGCATGTATGATAGGATCTGATGTAAGTCTTGCTGAGTACCTTTATACTCACATTTGCTTAATTCATGTTTTGCAAATGAGACTTCTGTGTCACTAGTCGTTCTGCTTGGACTTCGACAAGTAGCTTGTTACCTCAGCTACGATCTTGTACGAGTATTGTAGATAGTCAGGCTCTTCAGCCTTTTTCATTTGTAGTTGTCTGTACTCAGACATGTTATGCTTCCTCGTGTTGCTTGTATGCTCTGAATGTTGGGTCATGAGACCTATGTTTGTAATATCTGGCTCCTCGGAGCCTAATGAATAAATACTTTGTTTCATAGAGTCTTGTTGTGATGCCATGTTGTATTTGCACATATCGAGCATATTGTGTGTATGTTATTTGAATGCATGGTATGTGTGGGATCCAACAACCTAGTTGTTTCCTCTTGGTAGCCTCTCTTATGGGGAAATGTCTCCTATTGCTTCCGCTGAGCCATGGTAGCTTGCTACTGCTCTGGAACCCTTAGGCTGGCCGGCATGTGTCCTTTTCGTTCTTGTGTCTGTCCCTTTGGGGAAATGTCACACGTTGTTCCTTTAAGTACTTGTAGCTTGCTACGACTTGGGTTCATACGTTAATGACTGACACGTTCGTTGCTGGGTCATGTATGCCTGTCCCTGTAAGTTAGTGCCACCTTGAGTTTATAACTAGTCATGTCGGCCCAGGTTCTCTGTCATATGGATGCTAGCGACACTCATATACGTGAGCAAAAATGCGCAAATGGTCCTGGGCCAGTTAAGGTGGCACCCGTGGGGATACCGTGCGTGAGGCCGCAAAGTGATATGATGTGTTACCTGCTAGACCGGTGTGATTTAGGATCGGGGTCCCGACACATGATCACTAGATGGTCATGTCTACCAACGAGTCATCCATAACCCAGCTGTGTTCTCTTCCCGAACTCCCTCGAAAAGAGACCATCACGACTACTCACACGGTAGTGTATTATGTTTGAGGTGTTATGTTGTCAAGTTGTCTACAACTGGATATTAACAAATTCCAATCCACCACATAACCGCGGGCACGGCTTTCGAAAGATCATAACCCTGCAGGGGTGTCCCAACTTAGCCCATCATAAGCTCTCTCGATCAACAGAGGTGAAACCCCTTATCTTAGGGACTACCCGATCAGACTCGGAATCCCGGTGTACAAAATATTTCGACAATCATAAAACAAGTCCAACAAGACCTCTCGACGTGCCGACACCCCGATAGGAGCCACGCGCATCTCGTCTCAAGCCATGATGGATGAGCTATGGTTACAGCAACCAAAATACCCTAAGTTGACAAGGGGCAGTGCCGCAAGCTGCTCTAGGTTGGACCAACACTCATGAGGAGCACTGGCCCGGGTTGTTAATTAAGTATTTCGGTGCTAGCCGGTCCCTATGCAAGTTGTTTAGTTATTAGGCAAATGGTGAAACCAAAGGTTGGCCTTGCTGGACGAGTTTTATTCATAGCGAACTATCAAGGGGTCCCCATATACCCAACCGCGTTAGGAATGCAAAATCAAGGAACATAACACCGATTTATCGGTTGTTAAGGCGGCATGAGTGAACAAAACACTGAGCAAAAGGCCAAGCCTTCCACCCATTGCCAAGTACATAAGGTGCATTAATGTAAATAATAGATATTGTGTTATTCCCAAAAACCCAATCCACATGGAGCAAACTTCATCTTCACCTGCAACTAGCAACGCTATCAAAGGGGGCTTGAGAAAAAGCGTAGCTTAGCCAAACAACGGTTTCCTAGGTAGGTAGTTAGAGGTTTCATGGCAAGGTGGGGGCTAACATGGAAAAGGACAGGTATCGCGACAAAGCAATAGCGCGAGGCATGAGCATAGCAACAATAGAGGTGATATCAAGGAATGGTCATCTTGCCTGTTATGTCCTCAGTGGGATCGTAAACTTGCTCCTCGAACACGGTGTTGACAAGAACCTCGAACTCCGAATCGTCACCGGGCTCTACCAACACAAGAATACAAACAACGGAACAAAATCAATCACGATGCAATGCACAAGGACATGATGCAAGACATGATGCATATGAGGATGAACATCATATGATGCATCACAATAGGAACATGATGATCGCAACAAGTGGCATGGCAAATTGCGACAACCACAACTCATTTAAGTGGAACGCAACAAGCAAGAGAAAGCATATTGACATAACAACACATAACTATTTAGTTAAACTAATTAAGCACCCAACCAAATTAAACGTTGTTTAACATGGCAAGGAGTTAGGAGGAGGTAAGCACATATATGAGATTCTGGAATTATGCTCTATTTTACGAAAATGAGTTGGACATTTTTAGAGGTAAAAAAATATATCAAGTTTGAATTTCCTTCAAAATTGAGGTATTTTTGAAACTAACCAAATTAGTTCCAAATAGAGTGAAATTTGGCATAGAGGTTTAGGACATGGTGCAAAATTTATAGGGAGAAGATGAACATTAACGGAGGAGGGCAAGATGGCACTTTACAAAAAAATAAGAAATAAAGAGAGGGAAGGAGAGGTGGTGATGCATAGAGATGTTTGTGCATTGATAATAAAGATGGTTCAAGCCACAACATAATACGCAAGAAACACACATGCACATGGTGAGAAAGAAAAATGCAAGATGACAAAGGTATGAATGCAATATCATGTGACAATGATGCAATAAGGCATGACAATGCAATAATGATGACAATGCAATAAAAGGAAGACCCCCAAGGAAAGGATGAGGACCAAGTTCAATATATTGCCAAATTGGGAAAGTGTTACATCTGGGGCATTACAACGCCAACGTGATAGATCTGAGCGGCTAGAGCCCGACTCAGTACCTTCATCCGATGTGGAGCCATTGCCATTGTTGTGCAACATGGTACCCGAAAAAATCATGGAAATGCCCTATCGCAAGCGGTCGGAATGCTCCAAGTCCGGTAGCCACGTGCGTCAAATCTAGCGGCCGCAAATATAGCGGTTCACCTCCGGCGCTGAGACAAGAGAGGCATAGATTCGGCCTTTGTGTTGTGGCCACTTGGGCTATAGTGCGAGGCAGCGACTGTGTCTCCGACGGACAGCATGGGCATCTTCTCTTCTTGTACGGACTCCATTTGTCTCACTTCCCGTGGTTTGCCACTCCCACAATATTCCTATTCTATGAACCTATGTATGCGTGTGTGTGTGAGTGTGTGTGTGTGTGTGTGTGTGTGTGTGTGTCTGTGTGTGTGTGTGTGTGTGTGTTTGAGAGAGCAACACATGCCGTCGGAGATTGCCACCAACACTCCGTCGCCTCCAAGCCATCCTCGAGCGCGCTGAGATCACCTACGGCCTCGCCGTGAGCTCCTCTACCGAACCCCTCTTCTCCCCCTCGTTCTTGCGCGCTCTAGCTCCGCTCTCCGCCATGGTCGTAACTCCTCGCCATCGTGTCATGTCGCCGCCTTAGCCCGAGCTACTGCAGCTCAGTTCCGAGCGCGGAACCATGCTCCGTACCTCACCAGGAGCATGTAGCACACACCAGCACGTTCCCTAGTGCACCGCAACACCGAACCCGTCGTTGCCCGAGCTTCGACAGCCGCCGTGGTGCTCGTCATCAGTGTTTCGGCCACCCCAAGCCCAGAGACCATCACTGTTGGAAGAGCCACTTCGCTAGCGTTCCAGAGAACCTAACCGCGCGCCGAACGGTGCATCGAAGCGGTTTTCCGAAGCCCCTGGCAGCCGCTGACTTTGCCGGTGGCTTAACGCCGGCGGGTTTGACCCCACTGACCCGTTTTGAACCCTGTGTTTCAATGACAGGTGGGGCTGCCCTACTAACTAAACCTAGTTAGTTCAGTTTAAACACTGACAGTGGGCCCCAGCGCCCCTAATCTTTTAATTAGTTTAGTTTTAACCCTCTGTTAGCCCTGTGTCACTGTCGTGTGGACCCCACACGTCAGGTTTGACTCCAGTCAGTGCTGCTGACTTGTTGATGTAGGCATGATTCAGTGCTGACGCAATAAATGATTTTCTGGAATTTTATTTTAACTCAGGAAATTCCAGAAAATTGTTTAAACTTCAAAAAATCACAAAAATTCAACCGCAGCTTAGATTGAAATAAGTTATATATGAAAAATTATCAGAAAAATTCAATATATCCATCTATACACTTTCATGCATGACAAATGAGGTTATACCTACTGAATATATGAAAACACATAAAGGGCATTTAAAATGCTTAAGTTTGGAGTTGCATTTGAACCCTTGGTTCAAATGGACTTCTCCCAAATGAATGCTAATTGCATTAGCTCAAACAACATCACATCTTCATGCCATTCTCATGCATCGTATTGTTGCATATGCTTGTGTTTTGATTGTCGGCACCGTCCTTCTCAATAGGTCCTCCTCCGGAGACCGTTCCAGAGTACCTGTCAGAGGAGCAGTGCTTTACTGTTGACAACCAGGCAAGAAAACCCCCTTGTTCATTCCGATACAATCCCACTCTCTCGCTCCTGCTCTCTGTTATTGCATTAGGACAACAACAATTCAACTGCTACTTTATGCTGCGGTAGTTGAACCCATTCGTCTGCATGACCCGTCATTGCCACAGTAAATAGTTGAAACCCACTAGCATGTGTAGGAGTTGATTGAAGCCATGTTGTGTTCTTACCATTTCATGTCTGCTATTGCTTAGAGTGTGTCAGATCTGATTCATTGGGAATGAATTGGAGTGCAGTGCTATGTTCTGATGCTGAGAGTTAAGGGTGTGAACACATTTTGGTAAAGGTAGCGGTGAGAGGCCATGTAGGAGTACATGGTGGGTTGTCTCACTGGAACCGTCCTTAGGAACTGAGTTCTGTGTATGTTGACCAATGACTAGCTACTACCACGCATTGGAATGCTTAAGTGCCCCTCTCGACTTATTAACCAACTTGGTTTGTGTCCAGGAGTTGCAACTAGTTTCAGGTGTTTGTAGGTAGTGTTATTTTTCTACCAAGTGTCACCCGGCAGGGTGGGCTTGGGATAGACTAGGCACACGTGTCCTGGTGTACCAGTTGGCACCCGAATGGTGGGCTCGGGAACCCTGTACACATCATTTGGGGTCATGATGGAAACCTCGGCCGGACTCCCCTACGGATGAAACCCGAATAGGCGATAAACCTGGACTAGAGTCTTGTGTGGTTAGTCAGGTCGTGGCTGACACCCTCGCCAGGCTTCCTCTTGAAGGTTGCCGAGATACACGACGTGTAAATGGTAGTAAGTGGCGAGAGCGTGTTTGAAGAAGTACACCCCTGCAGGGTTAACATGATCTATTCGAATAGCTGGGTCCACAGTTATGGACTTCTTGGATGCTTACGTGGTACATAGACAACTTGAAATGGATACTCTAAAATGCTCAAGACAAGTGAGAGTGCTATGGATGGCCTTCTCGTAGGGATACGGGGATGAATCCAAGTGGTGTACTAAGTGGTGATTAGTGGACTCGTATGCGCCACCTCAAAGAGTCACCATCAGTCGTAGTACAGGATAGCCACTGATTCAAAGCTAGCTTGCTGCAGCTAAACCCCACTTTGCCTTCTTGATACAAATGCATGTATGATAGGATCTGATGTAAGTCTTGCTGAGTACCTTTATACTCACATTTGCTTAATTTATGTTTTGCAAATGAGACTTCTGTGTCACTAGTCGTTCTGCTTGGACTTCGACAAGTAGCTTGTTACCTCAGCTACGATCTTGTACGAGTATTGTAGATAGTCAGGCTCTTCAGCCTTTTTCATTTGTAGTTGTCTGTACTCAGACATGTTATGCTTCCTCGTGTTGCTTGTATGCTCTGACTGTTGGGTCATGAGACCCTTGTTTGTAATATCTGGCTCCTCGGAGCCTCATGAATAAATACTTTGTTTCATAGAGTCTTGTTGTGATGCCATGTTGTATTTGCACATATCGAGCATATTGTGTGTATGTTATTTGAATGCATGGTATGTGTGGGATCCAACAACCTAGTTGTTTCCTCTTGGTAGCCTCTCCTATGGGGAAATGTCTCCTATTGCTTCCGCTTAGCCATGGTAGCTGGCTACTGCTCTGGAACCCTTAGGCTGGCCGTCATGTGTCCTTTTCGTTCTTGTGTGTGTGCCTTTGGGGAAATGTCACACGTTGTTCCTTTAAGTCCTTGTAGCTTGCTACGACTTGGGTTCATACGTTAATGACCGACACGTTCGTTGCTGGGTCATGTATGCCTGCCCCTGTAAGTTAGTGCCACCTTGGGTTTATAACTAGTCATGTCGGCCCGGGTTCTCTGTCATATGGATGCTAGCGACACTCATATACGTGAGCCAAAATGCGCAAATGGTCCTGGGCCAGTTAAGATGGCACCCGTGGGGATACCGTGCGTGAGGCCGCAAAGTGATATGATATGTTACATGCTAGACCGGTGTGATTTAGGATCAGGGTCCCGACACATGATCGCTAGATGGTCATGTCTACCAACGAGTCATCCATAACCCAGCCGTGTTCTCTTCCCGAACTCCCTCGAAAAGAGACCATCACGACTACTCACACGGTAGTGTATTATGTTTGAGGTTTTGTGTCAAGTTGTCTACAACCGGATATTAACAAATTCCAATCCGCCACATAACCACGGGCACGGCTTTCGAAAGATCATAACCCTGCAGGGGTGTCCCAACTTAGCCCATCATAAGCTCTCTCGATCAACAGAGGTGAAACCCCTTATCTTAGGGACTACCCGATCAGACTCGGAATCCCGGTGTACAAGATATTTCGACAATCATAAAACAAGTCCAACAAGACATCTCGACATGCCGACACCCCGATAGGAGCCGCGCGCATCTCGTCTCAAGCCATGATGGATGAGCTATGGTTACAGCAACCAAAATACCCTAAGTTGACAAGGGGCAGTGCCGCAAGCTGCTCTAGGTTGGACCAACACTCATGAGGAGCACTGGCCCGGGTTGTGACGCCCGAAGACCGACGTCCCAGAAGACTCCAGAAGATTCTAGATGTTCCGGGTTCTCCCGTGTGTTCAGTTGTGCTTTATTTATTTTTGCTTTGCATCGTGTCATCATGCCATCATGTCATATTTATTTTTGCATGTCAACCAAATAAATCGTGTGGACCTTCGGTCCATTTAAATCGAGGGAAGAATGACTTCTCTTTATAACATATAAAAGCCTCTCAATATTAGTAGGGAGCTATATTAAATTATTCCATTCGTTTGGAATTAACCCAACACACTTGCATAATTTTCCCCATGCCTATTTTAATTCAAGTTTCATCGTCAAACCTTGCCAATAATTCTTTTCCCGTTTGTCGAGCCCCATCCTCAAATTCGAGCCATTTTGGATTTCCATCTAAAGGGATTTCTAAAGTCAAACAATTTGGCTTTTATTCAAACGTGTTTTGAATTTTCATCTTCCAAACATCTTCAAACAATTTTATTTATATTCCTCACATTTTTGTGAGTCCAGGGAATTTTACCTCATGCCCTAAGCCTATTCCTAGTTCCTCCTTCCTTTTTCTTTCGTCTTGTTGTTTCTCTGTTTTTTTTTTGCCACAACAGTTTGGAGAGAGAGGCCCAGCCGCATGCCTCCTTTTAGCCAGGCCCAAGCCAGCCTTCCCTCCCCGCGGCCCATCAGGCCCAGCATCCCTTCTCTCCTAACCCTAGCCGACCGCACCCCAACTCCCTCTCTTCCACCAGCCGTCGTCGCTCTCTCGCGGCCGAACCCTCTGGCCTCTCGCCCGATTCGATCCCCCCCGAGCCTCTCTCCTTTTCCCATCGATCTCCCCTCGAGGTCCTCGTCCAGACAGCGCCCCGCTCCCTCCTCGTAGCCACGCGCCGCGCCCCTCCTCTCTAGGCGACAGCGCTCGACCGCCCCGGCCTCCCTCGCCATCGGGCCTCCTCTTACCGCGCCACGTCCCTCCCCGAGCGCCTCCTCCTCCTTCGTCGCCACCGGGCGTCCGTCCAGGATCCGCCTCGCCAGGCCGCAGTGCCGCACCATCCCGTGCGCCCGAGCTCCGCCACGGCCGCATCGCCATGGCCTCCCTCCGTCCGTCCTCGTCGTCATCCCGCGCGCCAGGAGCAGCCGCCCCTGCTGCCTCCAGGCGCCGCCGCGCCAGGGCCCCTGCGCCTCCGCCCGCGACCTCCCTCCTCCAGCGTGCTCCTCCAGCACCTTGTCGCCAAGGCCACTTGAGCCACCGCCGTACCGCCTCCATGCCTTGTCCTCGCCTCCGACCGGCGCCGCTTCGAGCTCGTCCGCCCGCAGCTACCACCATGGAGCCAAGCTCTGTGCTGCCGCTGCCATGGCCTCGTCGCCCGTGCTGCCGTTTATTTTTGCTCTTGTGTGCTTCGTTTCGGTTCATGAAGACCGGCAAGATCGACAAGTTCCAAGACGACGCGTCAAGTACCACGACCAAGTACCACGATGACAAGTACCCCTTCGGAGAAGTGAACAACTACGAACGAGAACGCCTTCATGAACAAGTACCACTACCGTCGCCCCGGAAAACGATGGATGCGCCAAGTACATCTACGAACGGAACGAGTACATCTACGAACGTGAAGAACTACCGTCGTCGAGACCACAAGTACCTCTACGAACGTGTACCCCTACGTCAACGACGACTCGACAAGTACCCCGCCGGCGAGTACCTCTTCGCAAACGTGTTCGACTACTTCCCTCTATGACCGCGAGTACCACTACTTCCCACTACGGAACGAGTACCCCTACCGATGAACTAGAACGTCTACTTCCACTACTTCCACTACGTCCCTCGACGACCTCGAACCCCTCCGAGAATGAACGTTCCGAAGGTATAACCCCGAGTCGACCCCGTGGATGATCGCTTGTGTGTGTGTGTTGTATGAGATGCTCCACTTGTGTGCTCCGTGGCCGTATCATCTTTTGTCGTGCTCCTCGGTTGCCTCGTCGCCGACCCGTGGGAACCCGGTGACGGGATCACCCCACTTGACACGCTCTCCGTCCTCTTTTGCACCGGTCTATCAACGAGTTACCGGAACCGAGATGTTGCGTTGCATCATTTTCGGATCGTTTCCGTGGCACCCATTCCTTTCACCACGGTGACAATGCTTCATATCTTCTTCATGTCAACTTTTAATAAAAATTGCATAAACTTGACCATATCATCCTCATCATGTTAACAACTTAAAAATGTTTAATTGTTGTTGCTTATAATTATTAAACTTGCATATGGGGATTTCCAGAATTGTTGTTGTTTTTCCGGCCTCATTTAAAATGTCTAAATAGTGTAGTTTTATGATGCTTCACCTCTTGCCATGTTAAAAACATTTAATCTTGTCTTGTAAATAAATGAGAGTCAACTAAATAAATATCATGTGGTGTTTCGTCAATATGCAACTCGTTGCATATTGATCTCCACTTAACTTGTAGTTTTGTTTGTGCACTTTGCCATGCCATGCTTAATTAAACCGGGCATGCAACATACTTGGATGTGCATCGTATGCAATGTCTATGCTTGTGTGTTTACCGAGTTGTTTGCTTCTTTCCGGTTGCTTCTCTTGTTAGCTTCGGTTTCGTTCCGGAGATGTGAGGATTCGCCCGACTATTGCTCCGTCTACTTCATGGATCCGTTCTTCTTCCTTGCGGAATCCCAGGCAAGATGATCATACCCTTGGATACCTTTACTACCATTGCCATTCTTAGTTGTCTCGATGCTATCGTTACATGTCGCGCGACCCATCTTTTATGTCAGCCTCTCCTTGTTGCCATGAAACCTCTAACATTTGAAACCATCCTAGCAAAACCACTGTTTGGCTATGTTACCCGCTTGCTCATCCCCTCTTATAGCGTTGTTAGTTGGAGGTGAAGATGAAGATTGTTCCAGGTGGGAAATTGTTGTTGGAATATCACAATATCTATAATTATTATTAACACACCTATATACTGGGCATGGGTGGAAGGCTTGGCCTTTTGCTCGGTGTTTTGTTCCACTCATGCCACCTTAGGCGCCGATAAACCGGCATTATGTTCCTTGATTTTGCGTTCCTTACACGATGGGTGGATGGGGACCCCTTGACAGTTCGACTTTGAATAAAACTCCTCCAGCAAGGCCCAACATTGGTTTTAATTTGCTCATAATAACAACTTAATTAATTAATTAATTAAATTGCATAGGGAGTTAGCGCTACCCGAGGATTCTTTCTACATAGCAGGGGGGCCAGTGCTGATGGTGTTGGTCCCAAACGGGGGTTCTGCGGGGTCACCACGAGGAAACTCGGGGATTGATATAAACCTGTAGAATCTCCCATCCGGTCGTGGCCTGAGACGAGATACGCGCAGCTACTATCAGGGTGTCGACACACCGGGAGATCTTGCTGGACTTGTTTTACCATTGTCGAAATGTCTTGTGCACCGGGATGCCGAGCCTGATCGGATTTCCCTAAGATAAGGAGTGATGATATTATATTTATCACTTCAGCTAATCGTGAGAGCTTTTGATGGGCTAAGTTGGAACACCCCTGCAGGGTTATGATCTTTCGAAAGCCGTGCCCGCGGTTATGTGGCAGATTGGAATTTGTTAATGTCCGGTTGTAGAAAACTTGGCAGATGATTCGAAGTAAACACACAACTGTGTGAGTAACCTTGACTGTCTCTTTTAATTTTGAGAAGAGAACACAGTGGGGTTATGTTTGATTCGTATGTAGTTCAGGATCTTTAGCGATCACTACTTTTGCGACCGTTTGCGTAGATGCTCTTCTTATTCTGGTACTCGTAAGTTAGCCACCATATTATGCTTAGCCGCTGCTGCAACCTCACCACTTTACCTCTTCCTACCCATAAAGCTTTGCTAGTCTTGATACCCATGGTTATGGGATTGCTGAGTCCTCGTGGCTCACAGATACTACAACACCAGATGCAGGTTCAACCGAGATTGGTGCAGGAGCTGGTTCGATACTTCAGGGAGTTCCATGAAGAGAGTGGCCGTATGCTTGTGACGTTTCGACGATCAGTAGTGGTTTCTACTAGGATTCGATCTAGACCTGTGGCTTTATGTTTTGGTATATTTCTTCTGGATCTTCGCCCGTAGTCGGGTTGTGATGTTCTGAATGATGTTTTGCTTATGTAATGTATTGTGTGAAGTGGCGAGTGTAAGCCAACTATCTCCTTTTGCAATTTAATCCCTCTTTTACATGAGTCGTGCAAAGATACCAAACTTGAGATCATTCCAGAATGGGCTTATACCTTTAAGTCGTGCCTCGACACGTAGGAGGTATAGTCCCATCTTGGGCATTACAAGTTGGTATTCAGAGCCTTCTTCGACATAGAAGCCCCCACTGATTGATCGAATCGTTGACGGTTGAGTCTAGGCACACACTTGAAAATGTTTTGAGTCCTATATATATATCGGAGAGTAGGATTTCTTTTGCTTCTCATCCCTTTTCACTCTGGTGAGGACTCCTGATGACTACTCTTGCCTCTTCTACTCTCAAAAAATGCACCAAATTTTTTTTAGGATCTCGCGAGTATTGTTTGGATTGTTTCGATGTCTTTGTGACGAGAACATTGTTCTCGATGCCTCCTGTCATTAAGGGTTGTGGCAGTGTCCCGGGGAGTTGAGCTCCGAGGTGTTGTCGTCACAAATCCATCGTGGCAGTACTAGAATACTTAAGACGGCCGACATCGAAAACTCTCCTATGCGGTTAGTGGCAAGATAACCCCGACATCACCCAGTACTGGGGAGGTAGTTCGGGAGTATTGCCATAGCTTGTATAGTGGATGCGTTTCGAAGGTCCGAGGTAAACGGTTTCCGGAAACAACTGGTTATGTGTTGAAGGATGGATACAGCTGGATGTAGGATTAGAGTTGAGTGCACGGTGCTTCCCCTATATCCCCAACACCTGATTGCATAACTGGAAACTTTCGGAAATTAATAGGTGGGTTCATCTAGTAGTTCTAGGCATTCTTCCAACGAATGCATGATATGAAGTTCGGGGTTCTACATTGAGTGAAGTGGTTTTATGGGCTTGTTCCGATCGGGAGTTGCATCTTAAAGGGTCCTTGGCTATGCTGATCCGGGGATTGCAAAACCCTTTTGTAACACGTTCCATGAGCTTTCAGCACGAATGTGTCGAACGAAGCTTCTATCTTGTATTTGTTCTTCTGCTCCTTGTTCCTTTTTATTTACCTTTTTCTTCTCCCAAGTGGCTTCTCGACAAGTTGATGCACCTGCGTAATTCATCCGTTCAATTCTCTGTTCGGATAGATATGTTGCAACATAATCTTCTTCATAAACATATCTATCAGTTGTTTTGTTTTGATTCTGGTATTCGAGTTGCTTCGATGTCAACTGTTGATTCCATACCTTTCCTAATCGGTGTTCTCATATTTCTATGGGAGTGCTAATTCTTCTTGACCATCAAGATTGTCATGTTAATCCTTTTCAACCGGTGTGCCTTCTCTTCAAGTTTTTTCCATACGGACGCCGTTGGGAAATCCAACGATTTGTCTGCTTCATTCATCCCAAGTTGTCTTTGTTTTCCCACCCTCCCACCCTTCTTCTTCTCGGAGCAAGAAATTCTCAGACGAAGTATCCATTTTATTCATGTGATATTTCTTCATTCTTTTCCTTCAATGTTCTTATCCGGTGCTTTACCATGGAGATGCTCAAGATCTTCAAGTTTTTCATTCTTTGTTCTCATATTCTGCCGGTGGATATAATTCAAGATTTCGGTGTTGATCTTATCCTTTTTCCTCATTTCACAATGCTTTCTTATTCCGGTGCTCCAATTAATCATTCTCCTCTTGCTATTCATATCCGGAGTGCTCAAGATTCATAATTCTATTCTTAATCCGTTCAAGCAATTTTTTGAGGATTGTTATCTTATTCAAGCCATTTAATTCAACCAGTGCAATATCTCCTAAGCAATCTTTTTTTTCCAACGGTGATTTCTTTAGTGGGCCCTAACCCAGAGGTCTTTTCCCAGGATCTTACCTGACTCTTTTATTTTTTTTCTGGAGTGATACTCAATTCTATTCAAAGTGTGACGTAAGAATGATTTGCCATCAGTCACATGCCTTCTCCAAGCTTGTTTTTTCAATTATTTCCATCTTGAACTCCACCTTCCTCTTGTCATTCGTCCGGAGTATCTCGAAATTTTTCATGGCATTTCTCGTCTTCATTCTCAACATTTGAAGACCGAAGAAGGGTTCCTCTTGAATCCTTATCCGTTCTTCCAAGATTCGTGGTTCTAGCTTCTTGCCATCCTCATTATTGTTCAGATTGTGAGGAATTCTTTTATACCCATCCAATCTTTTCATGAATTCTTTTCTTTGTGATCCTCCGAAGGCCATCATTTCAGAAGATTTCTTCGTTCTCAGTTTTCAACTTCGTCATCCAAATATTCTTCATTGATGTCTCTTCGTTCGTCTCCATATTTTTACGGTGGTTCTTTCAAGATTACTCTTCCATTCTTATAGTATTAATTCATTTGTTTTTTTTCATAATCCTACCGGTGCTTTGTTGAATAATTATCCAAGTTTGTGCGAGATCTCTCTTTAATTCTTTCCAACGAGAATAAGTAGCATGCCAAATCCTTTGGCTGTCATAAATTTAAATTGGTAAAGGAGATGCATGACATAATTCTTATTCTTATTCCTTCAAGGTGATTTAATTCTTTTGTCTGGAGCTTGTTCATCATAGCATATTCTCAGTTCTAAATTCTTCATCTTGTTTTCTGGAGTTCCAAGTTATTTCAGTTATATCATTTCAAAGCTCCATCTAATTCATCGCAGGCCTTGAATCTTATTCTTTTCATCGTTCACTTCTCATGCTTTCATTACCGGAGTTTCATGGTGGTTCATCAAGATTTAATTCATCCTCGAAGTCTTCATCAAGATTCTTGTTGGAGCTCTAGCATTCTTCATCATGCATTCCAATTGCAATTCTTTCTACCTTATCTTTTCAGATGGTGTTATGTCATTCTTGAAAATTCCTTCATGTTTCATGATTCACGAGTTATCAAGAATGGGATATTTAAACCCATCTTTTTCTTTGTTCAGGAGATCTTTCCAACCATTCAATTTATTTGTTGGAGTGATTTGGGTTATATTTCACCTAAAAGCTTTCCCTAAGGATTGTTGCTATTATGGTGCTTATCAATGACCCAAGTTCTTCATTTATCCTTCCGGTGAAATAAGTTTTCGTCTCCTTGTTGATCTCAATCCAAGCATTTCGTTTCTGTTAGTGGTTGGTTGTCACCTCATAATTTTGAGATGTTTTACATAAGCCCACATCAAACTTATTCTTTTCGTTGTTGAATTCCAACAACTTTGTTCAGCCCATCTTGGTAATGATGATTTTCATATTCAATTTTGAGAGAAGTTCTCATTTTTATTCTCCATTCATTTCTTTCATTGATCTATATTCTATTCTTTTGTTCCGGAGGCTTTGTGATATTGCTCTCTTCGAACCATTATCTCGTTTTTATCGAGATCATGTTCTTTCCTTGTTTATCTATTCAACCGGATTGTGGTATTCTTCATTCAAATTCTCTCATCTTATCAAGTTTTAACTCTTTTGTTAACCGGAGTGCTGTCTGAATCGTTCTTACCCTTTGTGCCATTCTTTCAATTGTTTCGGAGGCAATATGTTGTTCATTTCATCAAGTATCATTCCATCTTCTCAAGTTCATGTTCATTTCCTTCCATTTCAGACGGAGTGCTGCCCGAATTCTGTCATTTTTATTCCTTGGCTATACCATTGCGGTTTCATATTGTTTTGGTCCGTGAGCTCTTGTTTCATGTCTTTCAACCTACAAGGTTCTCATGATGTTGCTTGTTCCTCCTTTTACCGGAGTGCTCTTAACTTCGTTCATCTCTGTTGTATTCTTTCCTTCAAGATTGTTTAACCTCTCAAGGTTCTTTGGTTTCACTCGTCTGTCGAAGAAGCAACTTTGTTTTACCTCTTCCTCTTCCGTTTTTACCCGGTGCTATCTCTAGGATCTCGGGTCGAGATCCTCTGTTAGTGTGGGAGAGTTGTGACGCCCGAAGACCGACGTCCCAGAAGACTCCAGAAGATTCCAGATGTTCCGGGTTCTCCCGTGTGTTCAGTTGTGCTTGCTTTATTTATTTTTGCTTTGCATCGTGTCATCATGCCATCATGTCATATTTATTTTTGCATCTCAACCAAATAAATCGTGTGGACCTTCGGTCCATTTAAATCTAGGGAAGAATGACTTCTCTTTATAACATATAAAAGCCTCTCAATATTAGTAGGGAGCTATATTAAGTTATTCCATTCGTTTGGAATTAACCCAACACACTTGCATAATTTTCCCCATGCCTATTTCACTTCAAGTTTCATCGTCAAACCTTGCCAATAATTCTTTTCCCGTTTGTCGAGCCCCATCCTCAAATTCGAGCCCTTTTGGATTTCCATCTAAAGGGATTTCTAAAGTCAAACAATTTGGCTTTTATTCAAACGTGTTTTGAATTTTCATCTTCCAAAAATCTTCAAACAATTTTATTTATATTCCTCACATTTTTGTGAGTCCAGGGAATTTTACCTCATGCCCTAAGCCTATTCCTAGCTCCTCCTTCCTTTTTCTTTCGTCTTGTTGTTTCTCTGTTTTTTTTGCCACAGCAGTTTGGAGAGAGAGGCCCAGCCGCATGCCTCCTTTTGGCCAGGCCCAAGCCAGCCTTCCCTCCCCGCGGCCCATCAGGCCCAGCATCCCTTCTCTCCTAACCCTAGCCGACCGCACCCCAACTCCCTCTCTTCCACCAGCCGTCGTCGCTCTCTCGCGGCCGAACCCTCTGGCCTCTCACCCGATTCGATCCCCCCCGAGCCTCTCTCCTTTTCCCATCGATCTCCCCTCGAGGGCCTCGGCCAGACAGCGCCCCGCTCCCTCCTCGTAGACGCGCGCCGCTCCCCTCCTCTCCAGGCGACAGCGCCAGACCGCCCCGGCCTCCCTCGCCATCGGGCCTCCTCCTACCGCGCCACATCCCTCCCCGAGCGCCTCCTCCCCCTTTGTCGCCGTCGGGCGACCGTCCAGGATCCGCCTCGCCAGGCCGCAGTGCCGCACCCTCCCATGCGCCCGAGCTCCGCCACGGCCGCATCGCCATGGCCTCCCTCCGTCCGTCCTCGCCGTCATCCCGCGCGCCAGGAGCAGCCGCCCCTGCCGCCTCCAGGCGCCGCCGCGCCAGGGCCCCTGAGCCTCCGCCCGCGGCCTCCCTCCTCCAGCGTGCTCCTCCAGCACCTCGTCGCCAAGGCCACTTGAGCCGCCGCCGTGCCGCCTCCATGCCTCGTCCTCGCCTCCGACCGGCGCCGCTTCGAGCTCGTCCGCCCGCAGCTACCTCCATGGAGTCGAGCTCCATGCTGCCGCTGCCATGGCCTCGTCGCCCGTGCTGCCGTTTATGTTTGCTCTTGTGTGCTTCGTTTCGGTTCATGAAGACCGGCAAGATTGACAAGTTCCAAGACGACGCGTCAAGTACCACGATCAAGTACCACGATGACAAGTACCCCTTCGGAGAAGTGAACAACTACGAACGAGAACGCCTTCATGAACAAGTACCACTACCGTCGCCTCGGAAAACAATGGATGCGCCAATTACATCTACGAACAGAAAGAGTACATCTACAAACGTGAACAACTACCGTCGCCGAGACCGCAAGTACCTCTACGAACGTGTACCCCTACGTCAACGACGACTCGACAAGTACCCCGCCGGCGAGTACCTCTTTGGAAACGTGTTCGACTACTTCCCTCTACGACCGCGAGTACCACTACTTCCCACTACGGAACGAGTACCCCTACCGATGAACTAGAACGTCTACTTCCACTACTTCCACTACGTCCCTCGACGACCTCGAACCCCTCCGAGAATGAACGTTCCGAAGGTATAACCCCGAGTCGACCCCGTGGATGATCGCTTGTGTGTGTGTTGTATGAGATGCTCCACTTGTGTGCTCCGTGCCCGTATCATCTTTTGTCGTGCTCCTCGGTTGCCTCGTCGCCGACCCGTGGGAACCCGGTGACGGGATCACCCCACTTCACACGCTCTCCTTCCTCTTTTGCACCGGTCTCTCAACGAGTTACCGGAACTGAGATGTTGCGTTGCATCATTTTCGGATCGTTGTCGTGGCACCCTTTCCTTTCACCACGGTGACAATGCTTCATATCTTCTTCATGTCAACTTTTAATAAAAATTGCATAAACTTGATCATATCATCCGCATCATGTTAACAACTTAAAAATGTTTAATTGTTCTTGCTTATAATTATTAAACTTGCATATGGGGATTTCCGGAATTGTTGTTGTTTTTCCGACCTCATTTAAAATGTCTAAATAGTGTAGTTTTATGATGCTTCACCTCTTGCCATGTTAAAAAAAATTAATCTTGTCTTGTAAATAAACGAGAGTAAACTAAATAAATATCACGTGGTGTTTCGTCAATATGCAACTCGTTGCATATTGATCTCCACTTAACTTGTAGTTTTGTTTGTGCACTTTGCCATGCCATGCATAATTAAACCGGACATGCATCATACTTGGATGTGCATCGTATGCCATGTCTATGCATGTGTGTTTACCGAGTTGTTTGCTTCTTTCCGGTTGCTTCTCTTGTTAGCTTCGGTTTCGTTCCGGAGTTCTGAGGATTCGCCCGACTGTAGCTCCGTCTACTTCATGGATCCGTTCTTCTTCCTTGCGGAATCCCAGGCAAGATGATCATACCCTTGGATACCTTTACTACCATTGCCATGCTTAGTTGTCTCGATGCTATCGTTACATGTCGCGCTACCCATCTTTTATGTCAGCCTCTCCTTGTTGCCATGAAACCTCTAACATTTGAAACCTTCCTAGCAAAACCACTGTTTGGCTATGTTACCCGCTTGCTCAGCCCCTCTTATAGCGTTGTTAGTTGCAGGTGAAGATGAAGATCGTTCCAGGTGGGAACTTGTTGTTGGAATATCACAATATCTATAATTATTATTAACACACCTATATACTGGGCATGTGTGGAAGGCTTGGCCTTTTGCTCGGTGTTTTGTTCCACTCATGCCACCTTAGGCGCCGATAAACCGGCATTATGTTCCTTGGTTTTGCATTCCTTACACGATGGGTGGATGGGGACCCCTTGGCAGTTCGACTTTGAATAAAACTCCTCCAGCAAGGCCCAACATTGGTTTTAATTTGCTCATAATAACAACTTAATTAATTAATTAAATTGCATAGGGAGTTAGCGCTACCCGAGGATTCTTTCTACATAGCAGGGGGGCAGTGCTGATGGTGTTGGTCCCAAACGGGGGTTCGCGGGGTCACCACGAGGAAACTCGAGGATTGATATAAACCTGTAGAATCGCCCATCCGGTCGTGGCCTAAGACGAGATACGCGCGGCTACTATCAGGGTGTCGACACACCAGGAGGTCTTGCTGGACTTGCTTTACCATTGTCGAAATGTCTTGTGCATCGGGATGCCGAGCCTGATCGAGTTTCCCTAAGATAAGGAGTGATGATATTATATTTATCACTTCAGCTAATCGTGAGAGCTTGTGATGGGCTAAGTTGGAACACCCCTGCAGGGTTATGATCTTTCGAAAGCCGTGCCCACGGTTATGTGGCAGATTGCAATTTGTTAATGTCCGGTTGTAGAAAACTTGGCAGATGATCCGAAGTAAAACACACAACTGTGTGAGTAACCGTGATTGTCTCTTTTCATTTTGAGAAGAGAACACGGTGGGGTTATGTTTGATTTGTATGTAGTTCAGGATCTTTAGCGATCACTACTTTTGCGACCGTTTGCGTAGATGCTCTTCTTATTCTGGTACTCCTAAGTTAGCCACCATATTATGCTTAGCCGCTGCTGCAACCTCACCACTTTACCTCTTCCTACCCATAAAGCTTTGCTAGTCTTGATACCCATGGTTATGGGATTGCTGAGTCCTCGTGGCTCACAGATACTACAACACCAGATGCAGGTTCAGCCGAGATTGGTGCAGGAGCTGGTTCAATACTTCAGGGAGTTCCATGAAGAGAGTGGCCGTATGCTTGTGACGTTTCGACGATCAGTAGTGGTTTCTACTAGGATTCGATCTAGACCTGTGGCTTTATGTTTTGGTATCTTTCTTTTGGATCTTCGCCCGTAGTCGGGTTGTGATGTTCTGAATGATGTTTTGCTTATGTGATGTATTGTGTGAAGTGGCGAGTGTAAGCCAACTATCTCCTTTTGCAATTTAATCCCTCTTTTACATGAGTCGTGCAAAGATACCAAACTTGAGATCATTCCAGAATGGGCTTATACCTTTAAGTCGTGCCTCGACACGTAGGAGGTATAGTCCCATCCTGGGCATTATACGGGTTGTTAATTAAGTATTTGGGTGCTAGCCGGTCCCTATGCAAGTTGTTTAGTTATTAGGCAAATGGTGAAACCAAAGTTGGGCCTTGCTGGACGAGTTTTATTCATAGCGATTTATCAAGGGGTCCCCATATACCCAACTGTGTTAGGAATGCAAAATCAAGGAACATAACACAGGTTTATCAGTTGTTAAGGCGGCATGAGTGGAACAAAACAATGAGCAAAAGGCCAAGCCTTCCACCCATTGCCAAGTACATAAGGTGCATTAATGTAAATAATAGATATAGTGTTATTCCCAAAAACCCAATCCACATGGAGCAAACTTCATCTTCACCTGCAACTAGCAACGCTATCAGAGGGGGCTTGAGAAAAAGCGTAGCTTAGCCAAACAACGTTTTGCTAGGTAGGTAGTTAGAGGTTTCATGGCAAGGTGGGGGCTAACATGCAAAAGGACAGGTATCGCGACAAAGCAATATCGCGAGGCATGTAGCATAGCAACAATAGAGGTGATATCAAGGAATGGTCATCTTACCTGTTATGTCCTTAGTGGGATCGTAAACTTGCTCCTCGAACACGGTGTCGACAAGAACCTCGAACTCTGAATCGTCACTGGGCTCTACCAACACAAGAATACAAACAACGGAACAAAATCAATCATGATGCAATGCACAAGGACATGATGCAAGACATGATGCATATGAGGATGAACATCATATGATGCATCACAATGGGAACATGATGATCGCAACAAGTTGCATGGCAAATTGCAACAACCACAACTCATTTAAGTGGAACACAACAAGCAAGAGAAAGCATATTGACATAACAACACATAACTATTTAGTTAAACTAATTAAGCACCCAACCAAATTAAATGTTGTTTAACTTGGCAAGGAGTTAGGAGGAGGTAAGCACATATATGAGATTCTGGAATTATGCTCTATTTTACGAAAATGATTTGGACATTTTTAGAGGTAAAAAAATATATCAAGTTTGAATTTCCTTCAAAATTGAGGTATTTTTGAAACTAACCAAATTAGTTCCAAATAGAGTGAAATTTGGCATAGAGGTTTAGGACATGGTGCAAAATTTATAGGGAGAAGATGAACATTAACGGAGGAGGGCAAGATGGCACTTTACAAAAAAAATAAGAAATAAAGAGAGGGAAGGAGAGGTGGTGATGCATAGAGATGTTTGTGCATTGATAATACACATGGTTCAAGCCACAACATAATATGCAAGAAACACACATGCACATGGTGAGAATGAAAAATGCAAGATGACAAAGGTAAGAATGCAATATCATGTGACAATGATGCAATAAGGCATGACAATGCAATAATGATGACAATGCAATAAAAGGAAGACCCCCAAGGAAAGGATGAGGACCAAGTTCAATATATTGCCAAATTGGGAAAGTGTTACATCTGGGGCATTACACCGCCAACGGGATAGATCTGAGCGGCTAGAGCCCGACTCAGTACCTTCATGCGATGTGGAGCCATTGCCATTGTTGTGCAACATGGTACACAAAAAAAACATGGAAATGCCCTATCGCAAGCTGTCGGAATGCTCCAAGTCCGGTAGCCACGTGCGTCAAATCTAGCGGCCGCAAATATAGTGGTTCACCTCCGGCGCTGAGACAAGAGAGGCTTAGATTCGGCCTTTGTTTTGTGGCCACTTGGGCTATAGTGTGAGGCAGCGACTGTGTCTCCGACGGACGGCATGGACATCTTCTCTTCTTGTACGTACTCCATTTGTCTCACTTCTTGTGGTTTCCCACTCCCACAATATTCCTATTCTATGAACCTATGTGTGCGTGTGTGTGTGTGTGTGAGTGTGTGTGT
>LR738712.1:407081294-407103995 GCA_902687465.1 Secale cereale
GTGTGTTTGAGAGAGCAACACATGCCGTCGGAGATTGCCACCAACACTCCGTCGCCTCCAAGCCATCCCCGAGCGCGCTGAGATCACCTACGGCCTCGCCGTGAGCTCCTCTACCGAACCCCTCTTCTCCCCCTCGTTCTTGCGCGCTCTAGCTCCGCTCTCCGCCATGGCCGTAACTCCTCGCCATCGTGTCGTGTCGCCGCCTTAGCCCGAGCTACTGCAGCTCAGTTCCGAGCGCAGAACCATGCTCCGTACCTCACCAGGAGCATGTAGCACACACCAGCATGTTCCCTAGTGCACCGCAACGCCGAACCCGTCGTTGCCCGAGCTTCGACAGCCTCCGTGGTGCTCGTCGTCAGCGTTTCGGCCACCCCAAGCCCAGAGACCATCACTGTTGGAAGAGCCACTTCGCCAGCGTTCCAGAGAACCTAACCGCGCGCCGAACGGTGCATCGAAGCGGTTTTCCGAAGCCCCTGGTAGCCGCTGACCTTGCCGGTGGCTTAATGCCGGCGGGTTTGACCCCACTGACCCGTTTTGAACCCTGTGTTTCAATGACAGGTGGGGCCGCCCTACTAACTAAAGCTAGTAAGTTCAGTTTAAACACTGACAGTGGGCCCCAGCGCCCCTAATCTTTTAATTAGTTTAGTTTTAACCCTCTGTTAGCCCTGTGTCACTGACGTGTGGACCCCACACGTCAGGTTTGACTCCAGTCAGTGCTGCTGACTTGCTGATGTAGGCATGATTCAGTGCTGACGCAATAAATGATTTTCTGGGATTTTATTTTAACTCAGGAAATTCTAGAAAATTGTTTAAACTTCAAAAAATCACAGAAATTCAACCGCAGCTCAGATTGAAATATGTTATATATGAAAAATTATCAGAAAAATTCAATATATCCATCTGTACACTTTCATGCATGACAAATGAGGTTATACCTACTGAATATATGAAAACACATAAAGGGCATTTAAAATGCTTAAGTTTGGAGTTGCATTTGAACCCTTGGTTCAAATGGACTTCTCCCAAATGAATGCTAGTCGCATTAGCTCAAACAACATCACATCTTCATGCCATTCTCATGCATCGTATTGTTGCATATGCTTGTCTTTTGATTGTCGGCACCGTCCTTCTCAATAGGTCCTTCTCCCGAGACCGTTCCAGAGTACCTGTCAGAGGAGCAGTGCTCTACTGTTGACAACCAGGCAAGAAAACCCCCTTGTTCATTCCGATACAATCCCACTCTCTCGCTCCAGCTCTCTGTTATTGCATTAGGACAACAACAATTCAACTACTACTTTATGCTGCGGTAGTTGAACCCATTCGTCTGCATGACCCGTCATTGCCACAGTCAATAGTTGAAACCCACTAGCATGTGTAGGAGTTGATTGAAGCCATGTTGTGTTCTTACCATGCCATGCCTGCTATTGCTTAGAGTGTGTCAGGTCTGATTCATTGGGAATGAATTGGACTGCAGTGCTATGTTCTGATGCTGAGAGTTAAGGGTGTGAACACATTTTGGTGAAGGTAGCGGTGAGAGGCCATGTAGGAGTACATGGTGGGTTGTCTCACTGGAACCGTCCTTAGGAACTGAGTTCTGTGTATGTTGTCCAATGACTAGTTACTACCACGCATTAGAATGCTTAAGTGCCCCTCTCGACTTATTAACCATCTTGGTTTGTGTACAGGAGTCGCAACTAGTTTCTGGTGTTTGTAGGTAGTGTTATTTTTGTACCAAGTGGCACCCGGCAGGGTGGGCTTGGGATAGACTAGGCACATGTGTCCTGGTGTACCAATTGGCACCCGGATGGTGGGCTCGGGAACCCTGTACACATCATTTGGGGTCATGATGGAAACCTCGGCCAGACTCCCCTACGGATGAAACCCGAATAGGCGATAAACCCTAACTAGAGTCTTGTGTGGTTAGTCAGGTCGTGGCTGACACCCTCGCCAGGCTTCCTTTTGAAGGTTGCCGAGATACACGGCGTGTAAATGGCAGTAAGTGGCGAGAGCGTGTTTGAAGAAGTACACCCCTGCAGGGTTAACATGATCTATTCGAATAGCTGGGTCCACAGTTATGGACTTCTTGGATGCTTACGTGGTACATAGACAACTTGAAAAGGATACTCTAAAATGCTCAAGACAAGTGAGAGTGCTATGGATGGCCTTCTCGTAGGGATACGGGGATGAATCCAATTGGTGTACTGAGTGGTGATTAGTGGACTCGTATGCGCCACCTCAAAGAGTCACCATCAGTCGTAGTACATGATAGCCACTGATTCAAAGCTAGCTTGCTGCAGCTAAACCCCACTTTGCCTTCTTGATACAAATGCATGTATGATAGGATCTGATGTAAGTCTTGGTGAGTACCTTTATACTCACATTTGCTTAATTTATGTTTTGCAAATGAGACTTCTGTGTCACTAGTCGTTCTTCTTGGACTTCGACAAGTAGCTTGTTACCTCAGCTACGATCTTGTACGAGTATTGTAGATAGTCAGGCTCTTCAGCCTTTTTCATTTGTAGTTGTCTGTACTCAGACATGTTATGCTTCCTCGTGTTGCTTGTATGCTCTGACTGTTGGGTCATGAGACCCATGTTTGTAATATCTGGCTCCTCGGAGCCTAATGAATAAATACTTTGTTTCATAGATTCTTGTTGTGATGCCATGTTGTATTTGCACATATCGAGCATATTGTGTGTATGTTATTTGAATGCATGGTATGTGTGGGATCCAAAAACCTAGTTGTTTCCTCTTGGTAGCCTCTCTTATGGGGAAATGTCTCCTATTGCTTCCGCTGAGGCATGGTAGCTTGCTACTGCTCTGGAACCCTTAGGCTGGCCGGCATGTGTCCTTTTCGTTCTTGTGTCTGTCCCTTTGGGGAAATGTCACACGTTGTTCCTTTAAGTCCTTGTAGCTTGCTACGACTTGGGTTCATATGTTAATGACCGACACGTTCGTTGATGGGTCATGTATGCCTGTCCCTGTAAGTTAGTGCCACCTTGGGTTTATAACTAGTCATGTCGGCCCGGGTTCTCTGTCATATGGATGCTAGCGACACTCATATACATGATCCGAAATGTGCAAATGGTCCTAGGCCAGTTAAGGTGGCACCCGTGGGGATACCGTGTGTGAGGCCGCAAAGTGATATGATGTGTTACGTGCTAGACCGGTGTGATTTAGGATCAGGGTCCCGACACATGATCACTAGATGGTCATGTCTACCAACGAGTCATCCATAACCCAGCCGTGTTCTCTTCCCGAACTCTCTCGAAAAGAGACCATCACGACTACTCACACGGTAGTGTATTATGTTTGAGGTTTTGGGTCAAGTTGTCTACAACCGGATATTAACAAATTCCAATCAGCCACATAACCGCGGGCACGGCTTTCGAAAGATCATAACCCTGCAGGGGTGTCCCAATTTAGCCCATCATAAGCTCTCTCGATCAACAGAGGTGAAACCCCTTATCTTAGGGACTACCCGATCAGACTCGGAATCCCGGTGTACAAGATATTTCGACAATCATAAAACAAGTCCAACAAGACCTCTCGACGTGCCGACACCCCGATAGGAGCCGCGCGCATCTCGTCTCAAGCCATGATGGATGAGCTATGGTTACAACAAGGGGCAGTGCCGCAAGCTGCTCTAGGTTGGACCAACACTCATGAGGAGCACTGGCCCGGGTTGTTAATTAAGTATTTGGGTGCTAGACGGTCCCTATGAAAGTTGTTTAGTTATTAGGAAAATGGTGAAACCAAAGTTGGGCCTTGCTGGACGAGTTTTATTCATTGCGAACTATCAAGGGGTCCCCATATACCCAACCGTGTTAGGAATGCAAAATCAAGGAACATAACACCGCTTTATCGGTTGTTAAGGCGGCATGAGTGGAACAAAACACTGAGAAAAAGGCAAGCCTTCCACCCATTGCCAAGTACATAAGGTGCATTAATGTAAATAATAGATATTGTGTTATTCCCAAAAACCGAATCCACGTGGAGCAAACTTCATCTTCACCTGCAACTTGCAACGCTATCAGAGGGGGCTTGAGAAAAAGCGTAGCTTAGCCAAACAATGGTTTGCTAGGTAGGTAGTTAGAGGTTTCATGGCAAGGTGGGGGCTAACATGCAAAAGGATAGGTATCGTGACAAAGCAATAGCGCGAGGCATGTAGCATAGCAACATTAGAGGTGATATCAAGGAATGGTCATCTTGCCTGTTATGTCCTCAGTGGGATCGTAAACTTTCTCCTCGAACACGGTGTCGACAAGAACCTCGAACTCCGAATCGTCACCGGGCTCTACCAACACAAGAATACAAACAACGGGACAAAATCAATCACGATGCAATGCACAAGGACATGATGCAAGACATGATGCATCTGAGGATGAACATCATATGATGCATCACAATAGGAACATGATGATCGCAACAAGTGGCATGGCAAATTGCAACAACCACAACTCATTTAAGTGGAACACAACAAGCAAGAGAAAGCATATTGACATAACAACACATAACTATTTAGTTAAACTAATTAAGCACCCAACCAAATTAAATGTTGTTTAACATGGCAAGGAGTTAGGAGGAGGTAAGCACATATATGAGATTCTGGAATTATGCTCTATTTTACGAAAATGAGTTGGACATTTTTAGAGGTAAAAAAATATATCAAGTTAGAATTTCCTTCAAAATTTAGGTATTTTTGAAACTAACCAAATTAGTTCCAAATAGAGTGAAATTTGGCATAGAGGTTTAGGAAATGGTGCAAAATTTATAGGGAGAAGATGAACATTAACGGAGGAGGGCAAGATGGCACTTTACAAAAAAAATAAGAAATAAAGAGAGGCAAGGAGAGGTGGTGATGCATAGAGATGTTTGTGCATTGATAATACACATGGTTCAAGCCACAACATAATACGCAAGAAACACACATGCACATGGTGAGAATGAAAAATGCAAGATGACAAAGGTAAGAATGCAATATCATGTGACAATGATGCAATAAGGCATGACAATGCAATAATGATGACAATGCAATAAAAGGAAGACCCCCAAGGAAAGGATGAGGACCAAGTTCAATATATTGCCAAATTGGGAAAGTGCTACATCTGGGGCATTACACTGCCAACGGGGTAGATCTGAGCGGCTAGAGCCCGGCTCAGTACCTTCGTGCGATGTGGATCCATTGCCATTGTTGTGCAACATGGTACCCGAAAAAACATGGAAATGCCCTATCGCAAGCGGTTGGAATGCTCCAAGTCCGGTAGCCACGTGCGTCAAATCTAGCGGCCGCAAATATAGCGGTTCACCTCCAGCGCCGAGACAAGAGAGGCATAGATTCGGCCTTTGTGTTGTGGCCACTTGGGCTATAGTGCGAGGCAGCGACTGTGTCTCCGACGGACGGCATGGGCATCTTCTCTTCTTGTACGTACTCCATTTGTCTCACTTCCCGTGGTTTCCCACTCCCACAATATTCCTATTCTATGAACCTATGTGTGTGTGTGTGTGTGTGTGTCTCTGTGTGTGTGTGTGTGTGTGTGTGTGTGTGTGTTTGAGAGAGCAACACATCAAACTACAGAGAGATGGTGTATAGTACTATGATTTACCCACGAGAGTCGGTGCATCCTCTCGTTTCCGGGCGTCCGGTGGGGACAACTGCCACACCCGCTCCGCCCTGGCCCACTCAAACCCCCTCCATCGCCCGTGCATGCTTCCTGCCCGAAATGGTCAGCGCCGCTCCAGAGAATCGATGCCGCATTCATTCCTGGGAAGAGCGAACACGACCTATCACTGGTGTTGTGTTCAAGGTAGAAGCGGAATCAATATAGAGTGATGGTTGCTTTGTCCATCCAAGTTACTACCTGTCTATGTGACTTGATGGCTGATTGGTCATTATTTTTGAAGTGGTACGACTGTGCTGAGTCTCAGTTGTGTTGTACACTTTACTTTGGTGCATGACACGTGCACCAGATGTTGGATGTCCCACGTTTTGGCGAAAGGAGATAGAGCGTCTCCATTCTTTACAATTTTCTTCAATCTTACAGAAGAGCAGTGCAAAAGTAGCGAAAACACGACAGCTAGGTGATCCAAGGTTGCCTTGTATCTTGCATTTCATCCAAGGTTGCCTTGTTGCAGTATTCCATCAAATACAAAGGAGACTAGCATGCATGCTATTGCATCTCAATGATTCACATAACATAGCCAATATGTACTCCCTCCATTCCAAAGTAAGTGTCTGCTCTTATTTTGGAACAGAGACAACTAAAGAAAAACCGATGCATGCAGTCCCTAGGCCTTGAACCCTAAACCCTAACCACACTTTAATTTGCTGGCGAGGTTGAACCTTCTAAAGGAATGAAGTTTGCAAGCCTTTGACCATCAGATCTTTTTTTGCAGTTTCACTAAATTCGACCTGAGCATCCATATGGCAAAGAAATTGGAGAAGTGTGATTAGAATAATACTAGTGGCACTAGTTAATGAGACATAAACTCATCACAAATACAATAGAAGCTAGTAGAGGTATGTGTGGGGCAAAGAAGTAGAGACATATCCACACAGAGCAATGTGGACAGCTGGTGCGGTGCTGCAAGCAAGCTGTAAAGGTAGTTGTAACCGAGGGATGTCATGATGTAGCTACAAGGGCGGCATCTACCCATGTATTGGCAGTGAGCAAGGGACGAAGGCAACCGCGCCAGCTTTGTGAGAGAGAACGACGGGGACCCCTGATCGGGTCACGTCGAAAGTGGGTTTTCGCCCTCGCCAACGGCGACCACATCTATACAAGACATCCTCTCCTTCACCCGGATGGACGTGATTCACCCGGATGTGTGAGTAGAGATGTGGCCACAGTGGTTCTGTGTGAGATTGTGAAGAGTGCCACCCTAGCAAGCAACGGTGGAGCGGTTTCTTTTTCTCTCCATATGAACCTATTTATAAGCGTCTATGCCACTAAGGAAAAACAACTTTTACTTATAAATAACGTGGCATTGTTCATGCGTGGTTCTCGACCCTCCATTAAGTGACTTTCTACTACAAGCGTCAAATTATGAAGTGGCCTGCATCTTCGTACAGAAATGAGACCACTGTGTGGCCGCACGTGTGTGGTTGGGGAAGACGCAAATAGTATATGTGTCGGTGCGTGCACCTCTCTTCTCTTCGAGCATGGTTGAAAGTATAGCCAACTATTCTACCACGCGGTTAGTAAAAGGGCAATGAGTATAGGCAGTGTAATGACAAATGAGCCATCAAATCACGAGGCCCGCCTTTCCCTAAGTTTGCCGGAGAAAGCTGCCATCATTTCGCTCCTCGTTGAATATCCATCTGCTAGTACATCCGCAAAAAATAATAAAAATAATGCTGCTACCTACGCGGCATGGTTAATAATATAGGCCTGTCAATCATGGCCCAGAAATTTCATTCACTCATTAAATAGGTCTGGGAATAAGGCTGGTATTTTATTTACTCTGTCTCTTTATGTTTTTCTCTCAGTTACACATTTCACATAGGAGCGCACATGTAGAGGATGACTGTTCATTTCGCTGGGACTTCTTGACGGGGTTTAAGACTAAGCAGTTCCGAATGTTATTCCCGTTGCCCACCACTCTGAATCGTGCCATCTATGATAGATACTTGTATGATACTCCCATTGCAACAATGTGGTCCACTAGGTCTATGATACGTCTCCAATGTACATATAATTTTTGATTGTTCCATGTTATTATATTATCATTCTTGGATGTTTCACAATCATTTTACAACAAATTTATATCATTTTTTGGGACTGACCAATTGACATAGTGCCAAGTGATAGTTGATGTTTTTTGCTTGTTTTTTACTCCGCGGAATATCCCTATCAAACGGAGTCCAAATGCAACAAAGCTTTTTGGAGATTTTTTTGGACCAGAAGACAACTTGGGAGCCCAGGAAACACCCGGGGGAGGCCCGTGGGGCCCCCAAGAAACCAGGGCATTCTAGGGGCCCTTGTCGCGCCCTGATGGGTTGTAGGGCCCACGAGGGTATCCTCCACCGCCTCTTCGCTCTATCAATCCTTAGAAATTCAAGAAACCCTAGGGAAGGAGATGATACACAATTCAAGCCGCCACAATTTCCAGGACCCTGAGATTCATTCTAACACCATCACGGAGGGGTTCATCATCCTCATTGGTGCCTCTCTGATGATGCGTGAGTATTCCACCATAGACCTACAGGTTTGTATGAAGTAGCTAGATGGCTTCTTCTCTCTTTTTTATTCTCAATACAATGGTCTCTTGGAGATCAATTTGATGTAATGACTTTTTCAGTGTGTTTTTTGGGATCTGAAGAATTTTTAGTTTATGATCAGATCTATAACCATGAATATTATTTGAGTCTTCTTTGATCTCTTATATGCATGATTACTTATAACCTCGTATTTCCACTTCGAATCTTTGGTTTAGTTAGACCAACTAGATCGATTTTTCTTGCCATGGGAAGATGTGCTTTGTGATGGATTCGATCTTATGGTGTCCTCACCAAGTGACACAAGGGGAAGCGAGGCACGTATGTATCGTTGCTGTTAAGGATAACAAGACAGGGTCTATTCCTACATGAATAGAACTTGTCTACATCATGTCACTGTTATTATTGCGTTACTCCGTTTCTCCAAGAAATTAATACACTAGATGCATGCTGGATAGCGGTCAATGTGTGGAGTAATAGTAGTACATGCAGAATCGTTTTGGTCTACTAATCTTTAACGTGATGCCTATATAATGATGATGGCCTTGGATATCGTCATAATTGTTTGTTCTTCTATCAATTTCCCAATAGTAATTTGTTAACACACCGTATGTTATCTTCTCGAGAGAAGCCACTAGTGAAATCAATGGCCCCGGGGTCTATCTTTTATCATATTGCCTTTCGATCCATTTTTCATTACTTTTGCTTTCAGATCTATTATTCCAAAAACCCAAAAATACCTTGTTGCACTTTTTATTTGGATATTTTATTTTGTGTTCCTGCATGATCTATTTATCCAATTTTATACATACAAATCTATCTTTTGACCGACGAGGGATTGACAACCCCTCTTACATAGGGTTGCAAGTATTTGTTATTTGTGTGGAGGTACCACTTACATAGTGTTGCTTGAGTTTCCTACTGCTTTGATAACCTTGGTTTCACATCTAAGGGAAATACCTACCGTAGTTGTGTTGAATCATCCCTTTCTTTTGGGAAAATATGGAAGCAGTTTCAAGGGGCATCAAAAGGAATGTCTAGCGCCGTTGCCGGGGAGGCATCATCAACATCCCTCAGGTTCCTAATTACAAATCTCATATCTTTGCAATTTACATTATTTGCAATTTGCCGCTCGTTTTCGTCTCCCCCACTTATATATTCTTATACAAAGACACAAAAAATTACCGTTTTATTTGCCTTCTTCCCGTTTGCCTTTTTCGTTTGCCCTTATGTCTTACTTGGTTGCTTTGCTTGGTTGTTTGTTATAATTTTGTGTTTATTGGAAATCATAAGGAAAACATTTATGGATCCTCATCCACTTGCTAATATTTTTAAAAGATCCAATTATGATTAACCAATTGCTAGTGAGTTGAGTGCACTAGATTATCTTTAAGAAGTTTTGCTTGAGATTGATGAATCTGAAAATTCTGATGAGGTGTTCACAGAAGAAATTTATGAAGAGATTCACGATAGCTCCTTGAATGAAAAGCATGATTGCAATGGTGTTATAATAAATTCTATTAATGTTAGTTATGCTTATAATATGCAAAACCCCAAGATTGGGGATGCTAAATTTGATATGTGTCCTCTACTGATTGCAATGATCATGATTGGGGTGATCCTTCTTATGATCTCAAAAATTTATTTAAGCCGCATGATGGATATTTTAGCGATAATGTTGAAAGTGGTTTTGGAAGGGTTCCAACTTTATGTAATAATGACCACACTACTTTAGGGAATAATCAATCTTATGATTTTTTTATAAAAGTGGGCTCAGAGAGGTCATGACTTTATTTTGTAATAATCCCGTTATTTTGGAAGAGTGTCAATTTTTCAGGCATATGGATCATATAAAGAATATGTTATGTGATAGCTATATTTTTGAATATTATTATGATCCTATATGCAATTATTATGAGAGAGGAAAATACGGTTGTAGAAATATTCATGTTACTAAATTACCTCTCTTGATGCTTAAATTTACATAGTTTTATTCTTCTTCGTTGCATATGCTAGTTTTTGCTTGCCTTAATAATTTGTTTGATTATAAAATGCCTATGCATAGGAAGTATGTTACACTTAGATGTGTTTTTCATGTGTTTTATGATGCTCTCTTTGTTCTTCAATTCTTGTCTTTCATGTGAGCATCATTAAAATTAGCAAGGCCTAGCTAGAAGGCTTTAAAGAAAAGCGATTGTTGGGAGACAACCCAATATTTTTATTTTCTATTTTAAAAATAAATACAAATTATTACTTATGTAATGATTTTGTTTTTGGTGTTTTAATTAGTGTTTGTACCAAGCAAAGCCTTTGGGGTTGATTTGGGTGACAGTTGATTTGATTCGGTGCATCAACAAAAAAAAATCGCGTGTAATGGCAGAATTGTTGTCGTTTGCTGGAGCGTGAATAATTGCAAAAAAAATCACACATAGTTTATATACAAATTTCCTACGTTGTCCTAAATGTTGAGAATTTTTATAGTTACATTAGTATGACTAAAAATTACATATTTACAGAATGTTCTGTTTTGATAGATTTTGTTTTCATTGCATTATGTGCTTATTTGGATGAATCTATGGTTTGTATCGGGCTTATAAGCCATGGTAAAGTTAGAATACAGTAGATATAATGTAATAGTAAAAATTGAATTGGTTTTCTATAGTACTTATATTCAATATTATTTTTCTTATACTAACGGATCTCACGAGGTTTTGTTAAGTTCTATGTGATGGAAGTTTTCATGTTTTGGGTGAGATCACGATGGATGAAGGAATAAGGAGTGAAGAGAGCCTAAGCCTGGGGATTCCCATGGCACCCCAAGATAATATTAAAGAAATATCAAGCAACTAAGCTTGGGGATGCCCCATATGACATCCCCTCTCTCTTCTAACGACCATCGGTATTTTACTTGGAGCAATATTTTTATTCGTCACATATCTTGAGTTTTGCCTGGAGTGTATTGTATTATATGAGCCTTGTTTGTTTTGCATTATATTTTGTCACAAGTATCCTTGCTGGACACACCTATTTGAGAGAGACAAAATTATGCTATGATTTTTTAGAATTGCTCTTTATGCTTCAGTTAAATATTTTGAGCTATGGAATTGCTCTAGTGCTTCACTTATATCTTTTGAGCACGGTATGCTTTAGTATTTTTGAACAAATACTCTCATGCTTCACTTAGATTAATTTGAGAGTTAGTAATTTTTTGAAGCAATTACCTCTTGCTTCACTTATATTATTTTGAGAGATGAAAGAATTTATGCTCATGTTCTTCACTTAAATTTATTTGAGCTTGTCAAAAGAATTTGCAACATATGAATTGTTCCCAAAGTGATACATATTCAAGAGCGATATAATAAATACTTTCATGAAGATCATTGGACAAAATTAACTTCATTCCTTGTTATAGTTTTTAGATATGATGATAGTAATATATGAGTCATGTTGGTGAGTAATTATGCTCTAGTGAGAATATTGGTGTTAGTTATGCTTAATGTTCTTTTATGATGGTTTTCGTTCCTTAGTTGGTCGCTTCTAAATCTATTTGCTAGCCTTCACTTGTACTAAGTAGAAATACAACTTGTGCATCCAAATCCTAAAACCCAAGTTGTCCCAAATGAGTCCACCATACCTACCTATATGTGGTACTTCCATGTCGTCCTAAGCAAATTTGTATGTGCCAACTATGATTTTCAAACTAAACTTCTCTTTTGTGTGACTGTACTGCTCAAAGCAGCGAGGGGTGGCCAATATTTTCCATGCTGAGTAGGTTATTCTTAACAATAGTGTTTATTCACTTGTCATTGCACGAGAAAAGCATGCCCCCCAAAATTATTTTATCTCTGAATTTAGTCTTTGAGCTCTGACACCTCTACAAATCCCTACTTCCCTCTGTGAAGGGCCTATCTATTTACTTTATACAATTTTTATTTTATTTGAGTCTCATCTTCTATTATAAAGCACCAACTACGGAACACTGTTATTACATGAATTGATCAATGATTGAGCATAATGGGCTTGGAATAACTTTCTTTAGCGTTGATATTTTGAAAGACATGGTTGCTTGTTGATATGCTTGAGTATTGAAATATTCATGTCAAAACTAGACTATTACTTTGAATCATCTAAAAGTCCAATTGTTCATGCTACAAAAGAAAAGAATATGTGATGACCATGATAGGCAGCATTCCACATAAAAAAAATGTTTTTATCATTTACCTACTCGAGGATGAGTATGAATTAAGCTTCAGATGTTGATACATCGCCAATGTATATATAATTTTTTATTGTTCCATGATGTTATATTATCATTTTTGGATGCGTTACAATCATTTTAGAACAACTCTATATCATTTTTGGACTAACCTATTGACAGAGTGCCAAATGTTGACTGCTATTTTTAGCTTGTTTTTTATTTGGTAGAATATCCCTATCAAATGGAGTCCATATGCAACAAAACATTTTGGAGATTGTTTTGGACCAAAAGAGAACTTGGGATCCAAGGAAGCACATGGGGGGAGGTCAATGGGGCCCATAAGACACCAGGGCGCGCCAGGGGCCCCTGGCACGCCCCTATGGGTTGTGGGGCCCATGGGTATCTCCTCCACCGCCTCTTTGCTTTATAAATCCTAAGAAATTCCAGGAACCCTTGGGTAGCAGAAAAACACAGTTCCAGCTATCGCAAGTTCCAGAACTACGAGATCTAATCTAACACCTTCACGGAGGGGTTCATCATCATCACTGGTGCCACTCCGATGATGTGTGAGTAGTCCACCATAGACCTATGGGTCCGTAGGCAGTAGCTAGATGGCTTCTTCTTTCTTTTTTATTATCAATACAATGGTCTCTTGGAGATCTATTTGATATAATGACTTTTTGCGGTGTGTTTGTTGGGATTCGATTTATTTCAAGTTTACGATCAGATCTATATCCATGAATATTATTTTAGTCTTCTTTGTTCTCATATATGCATGATTACTTATAGCCTCTTATTTCTTCTTCGAATCTTTGGTTTAGTTAGGCAACTAGATCGACTTTTCTTGCCATGGGAAGAGGTGCTTTGTGATGGGTTCGATCATACGGGTCCTCACCTAGCGACAAAATGGGCAGCGGGGCACACATGTATCGTTGCTGAAAGTGCGTTATATCGACTAGAGGGGGAGTTAATAGGTGATTTTTACAAATTTGTCACTGAGGAAATTCTAGCTGAGGAATTTCCTAAGCAACGAACTACTTAGCAGCGGAATAGATACTCAAGTGCATGCACGACAAAACCATAGCATGGTCATCATGATGAAATGAAAGCAAACATAGAGTACGAGTAGCGTGTAAACAGGATAAGCAGGCTGAAGACTGAGGACTGAAGAAATTGGGTTGAGGAAATTGAGAAAGTCTTCAGTCAATGTCTTCAAATAGTACAGATCAAGTTCATCAACACATGAATGACTAAATGGAAGGGTTGAGGAAATAGAATCAGTAAGCTTGGTGAAGACAATGATTTGTTAGACCAGTTCCAACTGTTGTGACGGTTGTACGTCTGGTTAGGGCAGCTAGGTATTTAAACCATAGGACACATGGTCCCGGACACCCAGGCCCTGTTTGGTTCGGGTGTGGATTTCTAAAAGCAGCTGTGAAAAATCTGCTGTGGAAAAATAGCTGCGGAAAATCTGATGTGAAAAAGATGCAGGTCATTTGGCAAACCAGCAGATAGAGCTTTTCCAGATTTTGGCCCGCAGCGAAATCAGATTTTGGAAAGCACGTCCTGGGCTGCTTCCGCTTTTGGTTCAGATTTTGGCAGAGGATTTCTGAAATCGGATTCTGCTGGGTTCGCCCTTTGGTTCAGATTCTGCTGCGCGGCAGCAGAATCCGTCAATAAAAGCTGAACCAAACAGGGCCCCAGTCTTGGACACACAGTCCAGGACACCAAGTCCTCACTATATTCCCCTTGAGCTAAGGTTAAACATAGCTCGCCCAATTACTTGTGGTAACTCTTCACAGGTGAATTCCAAACCTTCACAAACTTGGTTACTCGGCGATTGTCACAGCCCCAGATTAGCCTTGCTCGTAGTTGCATAAGCATTCATGCATAAAGTTTCAACTCAAGAAAGTTGAACTGAGGAAATTTGAAAAGCCTCAAATTTCTATTTAAAAGAAGGGAAAATAACCCTGGAAAATGCATTCAATATTTCCAAAATGCTCTTCAATGTTGTTTGACATTTTGGGCAAGGATTTGTTCCAAACAAAAAATATGGAACATTTTTAAAGGAATTATTTTGGCCATTTGGATTTAAACCAATAGCAATTTTGATTGGGTTTATATTTCTTAATAATATAAATATATAACCAATAATTCTGCAAATTGGTATGTGGCTTTGGACAAGTCCACTTAGTCCACATATAAATTTCGAGAAGTTATTAAAATGGTTTGATAATTTAATCAAGTGAAAACAAATTACAAAAATAAAACAATTCAAAATAGAAATAAAGAGAGAGAATCACACCTCGAGGCCTAGTACTGTGCTAGGCCCAGCTACTGTGTAGCCCACAGCCGAGCTGCCAGTCATCTTCTTCCCTGGACAAAAGGACTAGAGCACGTGGCTGAAGCACGCCGGCATGCGCGAGCCACCTCCTGCCTGCCTGCCTCATCCCCGATGCGCCTAGGCATTGCCACACACCCCCTGTACCCCGTCCCACTTACCCTCGGCCTCATCCCCTCCTCTGTCTCGCTCTTCTCCCCACCGCCGAGCGCTGCCGTCACCGCCGCTCATCGTTACCGTAGCTACAGCCTCCCCCTAGCCTCTAAGACATGTCCAAGAGCGCTGTGGCAACGTCTACGTCCTCCGCATCGAGCCATGAGACCGGAAGGGCCTCGAAGCGCAGCCCTCGACCTCTTCCTCCTCCTTCCGCTGATAAGATCGCGGGTGTCGGTGTACAAAAAGAGGGGTACATTTTTTGTACCCCTATAACTGTGCACGGGCAGTCTGAGCCGTGGTCACCACCACACCAAGCAAGGCAAGGGAGGTGAGCCAGGGTGAGACCGAAGCTCGATGGAATTGGAGCAACACCAAAGCCAAGACCACGAAGAGCCAAGGGACGAGACGGGCTCCCTCGGCAAGATCCTTGCCGGGGCCGGCTTTAGCATCCCCGACAAGACCCTTCCCGCGGCAACTTGCCCCACGCCTACGGAGCGAATTACCCTTGAGTCCACTGCCCCCATGGGGCAAGGACTCGGGAGACACCCCGTAGTGGCATGCAGTTCTTTGTGAAGACATTCAAGATCAGATACACACTAAGAAGACGATGACCCTTGGCAGGATCCTAGCCGAGGAAGATCACAAGACCTCCGGCAAGCGCCTTGCCGGGGATGGCAGCAGGCGCCGCGGCAAGACCCTTGCCGGTGCCCCGGCAAGGCCCCTGCCAAGGACATCCGCAGGACCACCATCAGGCTCATGCCGACTAAACTTCCACTGCCTTATGCAGCAGCCGACCCAACCAGCTAGGCAGGCACCTGCGTGGCGGCATGCAGATCTTCGTGAAGACCCACCATTGCGCCACCTCAGCTGCCTGCCTACCTACATGGCATCTCAGGCATCGCTGGCCAGGGCTCATGTCGACACAAGAAGGAGCGGCGACGGACAAGACATATCTCTCCCCCGTCCCCGATAAAGCAAGGACACCTAAGCAAGAAGCATTAAATGCACCTTGTCATGTAATGCGAGGGATAAACTCGCATCACTGTACCCTTTCCACCTCCTGTGTTCCACTGTGGCAACCCCTTTTTCTATAAAAGGAGGCCCGAGGCGACCAGGAGGGGTATTCGGCTTTTTGGAGCTCCTGACGCCCCATAGCTAGCTGAAGAACACAGATATACAATCCACCAAAGCAGGAGTAGGGTTTTACGCATCCTCGCGGCCCGAACCTAGATAAACGAACCGTGTGCTATCTGTTTAATCCGCTCTTCTCTCAACCCCGCGCCCCACTAACCGTAGTAGGGATTCTTGTGATCCCATAGGTGTCGTTCCCATCAACATCTTTGGCGCGCCAGGTAGGGGGCGCAGTTGTGAGAATCGGCTTTAGCAGTTAGTTCGACGCTTCTTCATCATCATGGCACCCAAGAAGAAGACGACGGTGGCGGTCGGCCAGTCGGAAGCCAGACAGCCCGTCCCGACGCGGGCGAGCAGCGGACCGGTCGCGGAAAGGACCCGAGGCGCTGCTCGCGAACACCAACGCCGTCCCAGCAGCCGGAGTTTGGGAGGTGGCGATGTTTGTGCGCCTGGTAATGGGCCACACACCGCCAAATCCAAAGACGGAGCCAGGCCCTTCGCGGGTGGCGCGGGGCCTTCCAAGATCGCTGCCGCATCACCCGAAGGCGACGCAAGGGCCACCAGCACTCCCACGTCGGCGCCAACAGCGCGCTCCTCCCAAGCAGCGCGCGACGAACGGTATCATCACGCCGAAGATCCTGGGCGTCGCCGCGGGAAGAGCCCCGAGCGCCACTCCCGAGACGTAGAAGACCTGCCCGCCCGCCGAAGCGCTGGTGAAAACGGCATGCGACTGCAGGATCGTGATAGAGCTCCTCCTGACATGGTCAGGAGTCGAAGCGCGTCGCGGTCCGTGCAGGTTTCGCTATCTCTAACCCCAGCAGAAGCCCTGGCGCGTGCGCAGTTGCTCCTCGACTTTCCTCCCGTTACGGGGAAACTCGACGAATGGAGAGCCCCCATCCGAAGCCTTGTTGTGGTCGCCAACAAGGATGAACCAAGTCCAGCGAAGCCCCCGGGTCGATGCTCCGATGGGGTCCCACGCACCAGTGGCGGGAGGACCGGCAGCACAATGGCCACGGTGCATTCGCCTCCTCCTCGCCCGGTACCCCGTGTGTCAACTCGCCCAGACGTCGCGGGTGACGACATCTCCATAGCATCGTCTGACCCACGGACCCACGGCGACCAGCGTCAAGTTCTTCAGGAGCTAGCTCATGAAGACGCTCGAACCACCATCGAGCGCCGGCACGGAGCGCGCCACCAGTCAGACAGGCGAGCAGGGCCTCCTGTGAACCGCCCAGCACCGGAGAGCCCTGGAGGTCTACCTTACGAGGTAGGCTGTCCGGCTTTTACCTGTGAGCTGCGGCAGTTCCAGGGGCCCACTCACCGCACCTTCAAGCCTGACATGGGCGAGAAGTACAATGGCAAGACCCACTCGTCGGAGTTCCTCAGCATCTACACCATCGTGATGCAAGCTGCCAGAGCCCGCGACAATAAGGTGCTTGCGAATTACTTTCCATTGGCTCTTAAACCCAACGCCTTGTCATGGTTGATGCACTTGCCAGTAGACTCTATTTCCTCCTGGTCGGATTTGTGCCATGAGTTTGTTGGCTGGAGGTCACCAAGCCCATGGCCAAGCAAGTGACCTACACGTCATTCCCCAGAAGGGAGGCAAGAGTCTGCGCAAGTATATACAAAGGTGCAGCCGGGTATAGTACAATATCACTGATGTTCACCCTGCCGCCATCATCGGTGCGTTTCATCAGAACGTGTGTAACCGCAAGATGCGCAAAGAGCTGGCAATGAACAAGGTGAAAGACATGGCAGAACATCTATGTTATTGCTGACAGATGTGCCCAGGCTGAAGAGGGAAGGAAATACCCCGGCAAAGATGCCGACGCGGAAACCGACTCTTCAGATGAGGATGCTGCCGCCTCGGCAAAGAAAGGCCGGCGCCGCAACAGGAAGCGCAAAAGTAAAGCCGTGCTTGTCGTCGAGGGATCTGATGACGCCGGCTCCGCCAAGAAAACCAAGGCGGATGACCCCAGCAAGGAAATTGCCGGGTGTGTCTCCTGCCGGGCCTTGGTGGCTGCCGAGAAGCCAGGAAACTCTGACAAGCAATACAGCAAGATCCATCGCACCAAAGGCCATGATCTCCAGAACTGCCGACGGGTTGAGCTCCTTGCTGAGAAGCAGAGGGCTGAATATGAGAGGCGGGACAAGGAGAAGGGCCGGGAAGGTGCTGAGGGGTCCGACAAGAAGCGTGACGACCAAGCAGGTCGTCGCGGCAAGGATAAACAGCAGGAGAGGCCCGCCCGGGGCCGTGACAGAAAGCCAGAAGATGACGATCACGAAGAGGACGACGAGTCCAGCGACCTAGAGTTTCAGAAAGCCACGAAGGCCATGTGCGTCGATGGCAGCGCCTCGCTGCATACTTCTCACCACCAGCTTAAACAGTGGGCGCGTGAGATTACAGCGGCGGAGCCGTCGTCTGGTGCCCAAAAGCCGCTGAAGTGGTCCAGCACGCCTATCATTTTTGACACTGAGGATCACCCCGACCGCACTACTGTGGTCGGGTGCTTGCCATTGTTCGTTTCACCAACAATACACAACTTCAAGGTGACAAAGATGCTAGTCGATGGCGGGGCCGGTCTGAACTTAATCTCACCTACCGTGATCGAGAAGCTGCAGATTCCTGACAGAGACCTCGAGGAAACGGGCACGTTTTAGGGGGTCAACCCAGGAAGAAGTCAACCAAAGGGGAAGGTCATGCTGCCCGTGACTTTTGGAAGTGACCTGAACTACTGGACGGAAAGGATCGTGTTCGATGTCGCCAAGATCCCCTTGCCCTACAACGGGATCCTTGACCGCCCAGCGCTGGCCAAGTTCATGGCGGCGTCACACTACGCCTACAACACCCTAAAGATGCCAGGACCTGTGACGATCATCACCATCCCCTCCGATAAGAAAGATGCGCTGATTTGCACTGACCAACTATACCAACAAGCAGTTGCAGCAGCTGCCGCCACTAGGGCACTTGCTCCTGCCACTAGGGCACTTGCTCCTGCCACTGGAGCCCCGGGGGGGGGGGGGAAGAAGAAGACCGGTGAGACCTCGGACACCCACTCCGGCAAGCGCACCTCTTCGGAGTGTAGTGCTCCCATCGAGGATGGGCCAGAGAGCTCCACCGATAGAAACAAGAAGTCCAGGGCCACACCGCCGGGAACCAAGAAGGTTTCTGTCAAGGAGGACGGCACGGGAGGGGCTTTCACCATAAGCTCCACCCTTGACGACAAATATGAAGACACGCTCGTCACCTTCCTGTGGGCAAATGTCGATGTGTTTGCATGGGAAGCATCCGACATCCCCGGCGTTCCCAGGGAGGTGATTGAGCACCACCTTGTTGTTTGTCCTCATGCGCGGCCTGTCAAGTAGAAGGTCAGGAAGCAAGCTTTGGAATGACAAGAGTTCATCACAGAGGAGATCCGGAAACTGGAAGCAGCGGGTTTGGTAAGAGGAGTCCTCCATCCAACGTAGTTGGCCAATCCAGTGGTAGTGCGCAAGGCGAATGGGAAGTGGAGGCTATGTATTGATTACACAGATATCAATAAGGCTTGTCCCAAAGACCCCTTCCCGTTGCCGCGCATCGACCAGATTGTTGACTCCATGGCTGGGTGTGACCTGTTGTCATTCCTCGGTGCCTACTTCGGCTACCATCAGATCTTCATGACAAGAGAAGACGAAGAGAAGACAGCATTCATCACCCCATGTGGTACGTATTGTTTCGTAAAAATGCCTTTCGGGTTGAAGAGTGCTGGCTCAACGTTTGCAAGGGCAGTCCAGATTGGTTTTGAACCCCAGCTCCATAGAAATATGGAGGCTTGTATGGATGATGTAGTGGTCAAAACCAAGAATAGGGCAACCATTATACCGGATTTACAAGAAACATTTGCAAACCTACGCAAGATCAATCCCAAGCTGAACCCTGAGAAGTGCATCTTCGGCGTCCTGTCCGGCAAGCTTCTCGGGTTCTTTGTGTGATAGCGTGGGATAGAGGCCAATCCGGACAAGATCAAAGCTATAGAACAGATTGAAGCACCCAAACGGGTCAAGGATGTGCGTCGGCTTGCTGGCTGCGTTGCCGCCATGAGCAGATTCATTTCCATGTCTGCCGAGCGCGCCCTTCCCTTTTTAAAGATTTTGAAAAAGGCGGGCCCAATGGAGTGGACGCTAGAAGCCGAAGCAGCATTGCAAGATTTGAAGAGGTATCTTTCCTCCACGCCAGTACTAGGTGCGCCTAGGCCACAAGAACCGTTGCTGCTATACCTGGCGGCAACGAACCAGGTGGTCAGCGCCGCACTAGTGGCACAGAGAGAAATTGATGACGAGGTGATAGCAGCGACAGAGCCTGATGCCGATGGTGCAGAGACGACACGGGCGGTTGGAGTGCCACCAAGGAAGAAAATGATGCAGCACCAGGTCTACTTTGTTAGCTCCCTCTTGTAGGGGGCTAGATCAAGGTACTCCGGTGTGCAGAAATTGCTCTTCGGCCTTCTTATGGCCTCGAGGAAGCTGCGTCACTACTTCCAGGCACCCGAGATCACTGTCGTCACTCGCCTCCCTCTGCAATGGATATTGCACAATCCAGATGCAATGAGAAGAATTGTAGAGTGGGCACTGGAGCTGTCCAGCTTTGGCCTCAAGTTTGAAGGTACCTCGACGATTTAAAGCCGAGTCCTGGAGGAGTTCGTTGTAGAATGGACCGCGACGCCTGATGAAGAAGCCCAGGAAACTGCTCTCCCCAGCAAAGAGGCGAGTTGCGACTGGATCATGTACTTCGATGGAGCTTTCTCCTAACAGCCCGCCGGGGCTGGCGAACTGCTTGTTGCGCGCACCGGAGAGCACCTCAAGTACGTGGTCCAGATGCACTTCCCCAGGGAGGTATCAACGAACAATACTGCCGAATATGAGGGGCTACTTGCTGGTCATAGGATCGCGGCAGACCTCGGAATCAAGAAATTCATTGTCAGGGGCAATTCGCAGCTTGTCGTCAAACAAGTCAACAAAGATTACCAGAGCCCGTTGATGAAGGCCTATGTAGATGAAGTGAGAAAGCTGGAAGAGAGTTTTGATGGTATACAGGCGGAGCACGTTCCCCGAGCAGAAAACGACATCGCCGATTACCTGTCAAAGTGCGCTGCCCTCAAGTTACCTGTGGAACCAGGTACTTCTGTGCTTCAGCTTTCTCAGCCATCCGTTGATCCATTGACAGAGCAAAACAAGAGGAGGAAATCAGGGCCCGGCAAGTACTTTCCCGCCGAGCTCCCCGGAGCCGCCGGCAAGGATGTTGCCGGGGACACTGAGCCCACCACGGTATGGCTAGCTCCGGAGGAGCGTCAAGCTCTTGCCGTCGAGACAGCCGCTCCTATAGCGGAGGAAATGCCTTTAGTCCTCGCCGTCGAGCCCCAGGCTCCAGCGTGGGCACAGCATACCGTCCGATTCTTCCAAACTGGGGAACTTCCTGATGAGCAGGAAGAAATGGAAAAAGTAGCCCGTTGATCTTCTATGTACCAGTTCATCGATGACGTCCTGTACAGAAAGAGACCGAACGGCGTGAAATTGAAGTGTATCCCTCGAGTGGAAGGACTGGGGATGTTGGCAGAGATACATGGAGGCATATGTGGATCCCACATAGGGTCAAGAGCCCTTACCGGCAAGGCATTTCAGCAAGGCTTCTTCTAGCCCACTGCCCTCCAGGATGCGACGACACTGGTCACCAAGTGTGAAGCGTGTCAGTTCCATTCAAAGAAACTTCATCAACCAGCTCAAGCCCTTCAAACCATTCCTCTCTCCTGGCCCTTCTCGGTCTGGGGGCTCGATGTACTGGGCCCTTTCCCCCGCGCTGTCGGGGGCTTTGAGTACTTGTACGTCGCAATCGACAAGTTCACAAAGTGGCCAGAGGTGGAGGCAGTGAGGAAGGTCACAGCCCAGGCAGCCGTCAAATTCTTCAAGGGACTAGTGTGCCATTTTGGTGTAACCAACAGGGTCATCACCGACAACGGCACACAGTTCACAAGCCGCACCTTCATGCAATATACCCAAGACCTCGGCAGCAAAGTCGGTTTCGCTTCCGTTGCTCACCCACGAAGCAATTGTCAAGCTGAGAGAGCAAACGCTGAAGTACTACGAGACTTAAGGACAAAGACCTTTGATAGGCTGCGCAAGAGTGGAAGGCGCTATATTGATGAGTTGCCGACGGTTCTTTGGTCGATCAGAACGACGCCAAATCGAGCCACCGGCCAGACACCCTTTGCCCTAGTATACGGGGCAGAAGCAGTTCTCCCCACTGAACTCATATACGGGTCACCTCGAGTGCTCGCTTATGATGAGCTTGAGCAAGAGCAACTGCGGCAAGATGACGCAACGCTCCTTGAGGGAGATCGTCTTCGGGCGGCTGTGAGAGCAGCACGCTACCAGCAAGCCTTGCGCCGCTACCATAGCCGCAAGGTCCGTGCCCAAAGCCTTGAGGAAGGCAACCTTGTTCTTCGGCGCGTTCAATCGGCCAAGAATACCAACAAGTTGACGCCGAAGTGGGAAGGCCCTTATCGGGTAATACGAGTCACCAGGCCTGGCATAGTCCGCCTGGAGACCGAAAATGTCGTTCCGGTGAGAAACTCCTGGAACATTAAGCATCTTCGCAAGTTTTACCCGTGAGGCGCTGCT
>LR738712.1:407104086-407184624 GCA_902687465.1 Secale cereale
GGCAAGCCAACTTTTGTACAAGCCTTGCCGACAAGGCATGTAACCCTTTGTACAAAGCCAGGCGCAGACCCTGAGCATAAATAAATGAAGCGCTGGTGCCCTAAGTTATAGCATGCATGCTAGGTCGAGTCTCGTCCTTGGTTAGGGTTGATAGTGCTTAGCGGCGGCTAACCACTAGCTTAGAGGTCGAGTTTGCATCTCTTTGTCTTTCTTTTATCTTCTTTGGTTCACAAGACACACAGATATCCTTGCCAAAACCACTTGGGGAGAAAAAAAGGAACATACCAGCATCTAGGCCCCGGCAAACCAGTATTGCCGGGGGTGCAAGAGCAAAGATTCACCCACGGAAAACCAGAGTTGCCGGGGGCTGCAGCTTCAGATAAGTTCTTCATCCCTTATCGTGCATTCCATTATGGACTGAGGTATGTGAAACCTCGTTTTTTCCTTAAACTACCGTGCTCCCCTAACTCTAGGCCCTAGGGCTCGTTCCTAGGACCGAGTTTGGTCGTAGTCGCAGCAGCGAAAGGGTAAACCAAGGAGCCTAAACCCACTTCATCCCTGCCTCCGCCAAAGGCGTGATAAAGGTCGAGCAAAGTGGGGGGATGGCGAGGCCTGTTGCCGGGCAAGAAAATGTTTATCTTAGAGATATTAGGGATTTATTCCCTGTTGTGGGTTCTACGTGCGAATAAATGACCCGGCAAACATCCCTTTTTCATTAAAAAAACATCCCGCCGAGGTACAGTCCATAGGGAATGAAAAACATGAACAAGGGGATTACAAGTTTTAAAATTAACAGACGCCCGAAGGCTTACAAACTAAAAAGAGATAAGATACCCGTAATCCCTTTCTTGTCCCTCTCCTCAGGAGGCAGGTCAAGGAGGCGAGAAGGGCCAAAGGAGCGCCTAGGCGAGCTACAGGTGGCAGAAGACACCAAGAGGACATCTTGGTGGCCGTCCAGAGGCTGGATGGTGATGGCGGCGCCGGAAGCAGAACTCGAAGATGAGGCGGCAGGACGTCAGCACGTGTCGAAGGCATCGGTGCCCGCATACTCCGATTTGACGGCCTTGCCGCCTGCCCTCTTCCTCTTCCGCAGCCTCCCAACGCCAGCCGACCAAGGGGACGGCCCCGAGAAGTTCAAGGAGTCGGCGAAACGGATGATGGGGTCGCCGGTGCCAAAAGGAGCGGCGCCTGACACCTAGTCGGGCCCGTCATCCTGCCACCTAACGCGCTCGTCGTCGCTGCCACTATCCTCCTCGTCAATCTCGCTCGAGGAGGAATCTTCACTATCAGAAGAGCTCTCCACGCAGCACCTTGTACGAGTCCCAAAGTGCCCGAAGACCTTGACGGAGAGAAGGCCACCCTCCATTAGCTTAAAATGGAGAGTGAGCCCCTCCGTCAAGCTGTGGATATGAGTAAACGTCTTCCAACCCCGACGAAGATACATCACATGAGGAGAAGGGAAGTCGACGCGGACCCGCGTGCCACTGATGCCGCAGCCCCTCATGTGCAGCCACAATGACTCCGACGGATCCAGCTCCATCTCCCGCGCAAATGGAGTCGGGAGACGAAGGCGATGGCGCGGCGGCCGGCGCAACCTGACGAAGAACTCACAAGGGCCATCCCCAACATGGCCCTCCATTGGAGGAGGAGCTGCTGGCGGGGGCGAGGCCGGCGGGACACCCCGTCCTCCTCTTCCCCGAGTGCGCCGGCCTCGCCCCCTCCCCCTTACCCTCGCGGCTGGCTCTGCCATTGCAGGCGCAGGAGAAGGAGGGACGCGTTGTCGAGCGGCGACCCTCGCCGCCACTATTGAAGGGCCGGGATTTCCTCTCTCCATGACGAATGGAAGAGAGGAGCAGAAGCTGCAGGAGGAAGAAGATGGAAGAATGCGGGACGCCGTCCCTCCCCTCCCGCTCTTTATAAGGAACAGGGTTGGGGCTCGACCGCCCCGCTCGGCCAATCAAGACACGGAAGGCGCAGGGAGCCAGGACCGACTCGCCGCCCCAACTAGCGACGGTCCGGTTTCCCGCCTCCACCGTTTTCCACCCCAAGCGCATGGGAGACACGTGGCAGACATGCAGAACTGAGGGGACGGGTGAGGCGACCTCGCCCCACCCCGTGATCGTGGGGAGTGGACGCCTTGAGGACCGCGCCTCGGCCCCATTAAGTAAATGGGCCGCGCCTCCACGCCCTCTCCGTTTATGGAGAAGGCGCGAACCGCCCCTTTACTACGACGTGACGCATGCTTGCAAAGACCAACCCCACGCATGCCGCTCACGTCACACGCACTTCCCCACGTGCAAACCGCCCCGCGTGCCTGCGCACCGTTTTCTGGGTCTGGCCCTACAACGCATTGCGCTTATGTGTGGCCCAGGCCAGGGGCTCCTGTCGGTGTACAAAAAGAGGGGTACACTTTTTGTACCCCTATGACTGTGCACGGGCAGTCTGAGCCACGGGCACCACCACACCAAGCAAGGCAAGGGAGGTGAGCCAGGGTGAGACCGAAGCTCGATGGAACTGGAGCAACACCAAAGCCAAGACCACGAAGAGACAAGGGACGAGACGGGCTCCCCTGGCAAGACCCTTGCCGCGGCAACTCGCCCCACGCCTACGGAGCGAATCACCCTTGAGTCCACTGCCCCCATGGGGCAAGGATTCGGGAGACATCCCCGTAGTGGCATGCAGATCTTTGTGAAGACATTCAAGATCAGATATGCACTAAGAAGACGACGACCCTTGGCAGGATCCTAGCCGAGGAAGATCACAAGACCTCCGGCAAGCGCCTTGTCGGGGATGGCAGCAGGCGCCGCGACAAGACCCTTGCCGGGCCCCGGCAAGGCCCCTGCCAAGGACATACCTAGGGCCACCATCAGGCCCACGCCGACTAAACTTCCACCGCCTTATGCAGCTGCCGACCCAACCAGCTGGGCAGGCACCTGCGTGGCGACATGCAGATCTTCGTGAAGACCCACCATTGCGCCACCTCAGCTGCCTGCCTGCCTACATGGCATCTCAGGCATCGCTTGCCAGGGCGCGTGTCGACACAAGAAGGAGCGGTGACGGACAAGACAGATCTCTCCCCCGTCCCCATAAAGCAAGGACACCTAAGTAAGACACATTAAATGTGCCTTGTCATGTAATGCGAGGGATAAAATCGCATCACTGTACCCTTTCCACCTCCTGTGTGCGACTGTGGCAACCCCTTTTTCTATAAAAGGAGGCCCGACGCGACCAGGAGGGGGATTCGGATTTTTGGAGCTCCTCACCCCCATAGCTAGCTGAAGAACACAGATATACAATCCACCAAAGCAGGAGTAGGGTTTTACGCATCCTCGCGGCCCGAAGCTGGATAAACGAACCGTGTGCTATCTGTTTGATCCGCTCTTCTCTCAACCCCGCGCCCTGCTAACCGTAGTAGGGATTCCTGTGATCCCATAGGTGTCGTTCCCACCGACAGCCGGCAACGCCACAACGTAGTCCGTGTCCGCCGTGAGTCCCTGCGCCGAACCCCTCTCTCCCCGTGCTTTATTTCTCTCTCTAACCGCCATTCCCACCGAGCCCGAGAGCTCGGCTCCATCGGCGATGTCGCCACCGTGACCTGAGCTCGACCCAGTCGTGCCCTTGCACCGCATCATGCTGCTGGTGCCTCCTGGAGGCCGCCTAGCCCTTTGCTCGCTCCCCTGCTTGCTCTAGTGCCGCGCCCGTGGAGGCAGTATCTCCGACCGCCGCCTCGCTCACCGCCGTCAGCGATGCCGGCCACCCGAGCACCCCCCACCACCACTGGTCCACCCACCTTGTCGCGCTTCATCGGCACGACCCAGCCGTGCGAGCTCCCGTCGTTGGAGTTGGCCGGACGAGCAACCCAGCTGTGTCCCGATTAGCGCCGGCGGCTAACCGCCATTTTGGATGATGTGGACACATCATTAGGGGCTAATGCGCCACAAATTAAACCCCTTAGTCACTGACACTGGACCCCACTTGATAACGAATCCCCGGTTTAAAAATTAACCCTTTTGGTCAAAGCCACATACAATGACAAGTGGGCCCTGCCTATCAGGTTAGACTTCGATAGGCCTTGTTGACCAGATGATGTCAGCATGACCTAGAGCTAACGCAGTAAAGCCTTTTCTGGAATTTAGATAAATCTAAATTATTTATTTATTATTAGAAAATGCCCAATACTTCTAAAAATCATAGAAAATCATCTGTAACTCCAAATGAAATAATTTATATATGAAAAATTATCAGAAAAATCCAATCTATCCATTTGTACCTTTTCCATGCATGTTAGAATAACTTATGGCTTCTGTTTAGGACAAATCAAGTAAATGGCATTTGCATATCCACATATGGAGTTTGAATTTCATTTTTGGATTCAAACCAACTTCATTTAAATTGTTGCTAGTTTCATTAGCTCAAACCACAGCATATTGCCATGTCATGGTCATGCATCAAATTGTTGCATTGCATTGATTGTGTTCTTTCTCTGTTGCTGGTTTTTGTCCCCTCTTAATAGACGCGGTTCTAGCGATGAGATCGATGACACCGATGAAGAACTATTTTATCTTCAGAAGTGCTAGGCAAGCAGAACCCCCTTGTTCAGTCTGATACAATACCACTCTCTCGCTCCTGCTCTCTTTTACTGCATTAGGACAACATCAATTCAATTGTTACATGCTACGGTAGTTGAACCCCTTTCCTCTACATGATCTATCATTGCCACAGTAAATAGATGAAACCCACTAGCATGAGTATGAGTATTTTGAGCCCTGATGTGCCTACTCATTCATGCTTGTTTGTCATGCCTGCTATTGCTTAGAGTTGTGTCAGGTCTGATTCATCGGGGATGAATTGGATAGTTGTGAACATGTCGTACTGTTGAGAGCTAAGTGTGTGAACACGATTTGGTAAAGGTAGCGGTGAGTGGACATGTAGGAGTACATGGTGGGTTGTCTCATTGAAATCTTCCTCAGGAACTGAGTTCTGTGTTTGTGATCCATGAACAGTTACTACCACACATTGGGTTCCGGTAACTCGACCCCTCTCGGCTTACTAATCGCCTCAATCTCTGTCCAGGAGTTGCAACTAGTATCTGGTGTTTGTAGGTTGTGTTCATAGTATACCAAGTGGCACCCGGTACAGGTGGGCTTGGGATAGATAGGGCACCGTGGCACGGTGTACCAAATGTAGATCCATCCGGCAAGGTGGGCTTGGGAACCCTGTACATATCGTTTGGGGCCGTGAGCGGCACCCCGGCCGGATCTCCTTGCGGATGGAACCCGAATATGCGATAAACCTGGACTAGAGACTTGTGTGGTTAGGCAGGTCGTGGCCAACTCCATCACCAGGCTTCCACTTGAAGGTTGCCTAGATACACGACGTGTACATGGTGGTAAGTGGCGAGAGGGTGTGTGAATAAGTACACCCCTGCAGGGTTAACATCATCTATTCGAATAGCCGCGTCCGCGGTAAATGACTTCTGGGTTGCCTCTACAGTTCATAGACAAGTGAAAGTGGATACTCTAAAATGCACAAGATAAGCGTGAGTGATATGGATGGCCTTCTCATAGGGAGACGAGAGCGGATCCATAGTGGTGTATTGATATGGTGAATATGTGGATCGTGTGCGCCACTTTAAAAGAGTTACCAGCAGTCGTACAACCGCTTTGTTGATACTGATGCATATGTAGATAGTTCTGATGTAAGACTTGATGGGTACATTTGTACTCACGTTTGCTTAATTATGTTTTTGCAGAAAGACCTCAGTCTCACTAGTGGTTTCGCATGGACTTCGATGTTTAGCTTGTTACCTCAGCTATGACCCTTGGGAGGGTCTTGTAGATAGTCAAGCTTCATAGCCTTTTTCATTTGTAGTTGTCTGTACCCAGACATGTTATGCTTCTGTTGCTTGTATTCTCTGTATGTTGGGTCATGAGACCCATGTTTGTAATATCTGGCTCCTCGGAGACTACTGAATATATACTTTGATTCATAGAGTTTTGTTGTGATGCCATGTTTAATTTGCACATATCGAGCATATTGTGTGTATGTTATTGAAATGCCTGGTATGGGTGGGATCCGATAACCTAGTTGTTTATTCTTGGTAGCCTCTCTTATGGGGAAATGTCTCCTGGTGCTTCCACTAAGCCATGGTAGCTGGCTACTGCTACGGAACATTCAGGCTGGTCGGCATGTGTTCTTCTTCGTTCCTGTGTCTGTCCCTTTGTTCGAAATGTCATACATTGTTCCTATAAGTACTGGTAGCTTTTTACGACTTGGCTTCATATGTTGATGACCGACACGTTCGTTGCTGGGTCATGTATGCCTCTCCCTATAAGTTTGTGCCACCTTGGGTTTACGACTAGTCATGTCATCCCGGGTTCTCTGTCATATGGATGCTAGCGACACTATCATATACGTGACCCAAAATGCGCAAAGGGTCCCGGGCCAGGTAAGATGGCAACCGTGGGAATACCATGAGTGAGGCCGCAATGTGATATGATGTGTTACATGCTAGACCGGTGTGACTTTGGATCGGGGTCAGGACAACTTTGGTATCAGAGCCTGACTGCCTGTAGGATTACCAAGCCAAACTGGTCAAAGTTGAGTCTAGAAATTCTTTACTTATATAAGGGAATTGATTGTGGAAGGGAACGTAAGGCTCTTTTTACTTGTTTACCCTATGCCCTTCTGATCTGAGTTGTCCTCTTCTTCTACGGGGATTAAGAACTAGGCTGCTCATCAACCTATCAGGATCACGTTAATTGCAGATTCAACTCTCAATTCAGTTTCAAGTACTTTGGTTTGATAAACAGTTGGTCTCAGAACCTTGACATTATGATGTTGAGTGGTTATGCTACCTATTTTCATGGATCTAAAAATCTTTTGAGCATTTATAGTTGTTATGTTGTCCGAGTCATCCCAGTTTTCTAAACAATTTGATGCATTTCCAAATCTTTCCTCCCTGTTTTTAATGTCCTTTTAGGCGTGATTAACCACACTAGTCGGTGTGTTGACATACTCCATTGCCTCGACATAGTTGTTGAAGCTATCAGGAAACTAGGACATCATAGATAGTCACCCAGTAACGCCAACCTTGTGTTGTGCTCTCAGTGTTATGGCCACCCTTTTTAAAAGCATCTCGTGATGCCATTTAGTTAGTAGGTATTCTATCTCTGGGTTCTTGAATCAAAGATTCACTCTACTTACTCTCTGTTGATAGTGTTTGCTCGTCCCTTTAGGATATTAGTAACCTTTGCGATAGTCCTCAAGGTCCGTGGTCTTTCCTTCTTCCAAATACCATGAACTGCTTATGGCCGAAGTTCTTGAACCAGAAGATCACAACAAGAGGGCTCTTGATGAGTTCTCGATTTTATGTTGTGACTCTGCCAGTCCTACCTTTCTGCATGGGTTATCCGCAAGAAATATGTTGAACTAGTTCGACATTCTAATCTATGCATCCACAACATAGAAAGTTATATGTTTCCTTTAGTTGTCCCTCTTTATTTGTTTTACGACCTTCATCTATCAGTTGATAGTCAGGAGTAGTTGTGCATTCGTGTTCCTCGATGCCTTTTACTCTTGTGGTCCATCAAGCCATACTATTACAGAATGACTAGGAGAAACAAACTCCAGTACCTTATCCATATCCAGGATTGGGTTAAAGCGATCCAAAATTCCTCTTGGATGCTCTAGACCATTGACGCCTAACTAATTGGAAGATCACAGTCTTCAAAGGTAACAAGCGTCGGTTCCACACATGAACATTCTCTTCAGGGATGCTCAATAACTTTGGGGTTTTAGGTGTTGTTTTTTGGGTTTTTCCTCACTTGATGATTTTAGCTCAAAGTCCTCGGAGGATGGGTTCCTCTAACGACAAGTGTCAGTTTCTCTCGGAGCAGCCAACTAGCTAGTGGTTGTAGGGGGCAGCTATTTATAGCCTAGGGAGCAGCCCGACATGATAAGACATAAATGCCCTTAAATGATATGACCGTTAGGTGGATAAGATATTTTGGGACAACCGGCGCATAGCACATCAACGGTAGAAAATTGAACTCTCAAATTCCTCAGGGCTATCATGTTCCTCACTTGTAGCCAATCTGCACTGGCGAATTCCTAACTCCTTAGTCAGAACAAATTTCTCAGAGATCAAAAGAACTTTGTCTCTGTCACTGAAGAAATTGACTGGAACATATGATATTTCCAATGGCTACACTCGAAAGGATTCGTAGTGTAGGCTTTGAGATGAGCATCACTTGAAAATATGTTTCCTTAGTTTTACCTCGACCCCCTTTAACTGTACGGTGTTTCCTATGACTCAAGAAAGAGAAAATGAAAATACAAAAACAAAATTCTTCACTCTTCATAGTCCTCACATGAATATCCAAATCTTCAATGTCGCACCAATTTCTTCATTTTCAAAGTCTTCAAGAAAGCCAAAGTCTTCAACTAAGGACATCAATTTTGAGGAGTCGAGTTTCTTCATAAATATCAAACTCCTCATAGACTTATAATACCTGTGTACACTCACAAACACATTAGTTCCTTAACCTATAAGTCTTCAATACACCAAAATCACTAAGGGGCACTAGATGCACTTACAATCTCCCCCTTTTTTGTGATTGATGAAAAATAGGTTAAGTTTTCAACGGGGATAAACATATGAAGTGTGACAACTGATATTGAAGAATTTGATTAGAAGATATAGAAGATCTCCCCCTGAAGATGTGCACTTTTGAGGATTTTGCTTGAGTTAGCAAATGCACATTGTAGAGTAATGTCATGGAGATCTCCCCCTATATCTTGTAATTCATACACGCATTTCACATATGATATGAAGAATTGAAATGCATGCTGAAATATGGAGTCTGACGATATTAAGCATGCATGCATTAAGGTACTTAGGAAATGAGCATGCATAAAGAAGTTCAAAAAGTGTCAGACCACCATCGGACTTAAGTTTACAACTCATCAGAGCAAACACCTCAGAAGAACGAGAGTTGTAACTTAACGAAAATAAAGCCCATATATAGACCCGCTTGAAGACTAACTCAAATTTCTCCCCCTTTGTCATCAAATGACCAAAAGGGACGAAAAATGAGGAATAACGCCCCTGAAGAATATCATCATGATGTCGATGGAGGAGCGCCAGCATTATTGGGGTCCTCCATTGATGTAGGGCCTGCCACAGTGTCATCCAAATCTTTAGCTTCATCCGTCGCACGTGATGAAGAAAATGAACTTGTGATGAGCGGAGGAACTTTGACCTTCCTGAATTTGTTCGAAGGTGGCGGAGACCAGTCAAAATCCTGTTGGAAGTCCATCTCCTTGAGTTCTTCAACATTCAAAGTGATGTGAAAGAATAGCCCAAGTGTGATCGAAGATTTCATGCGCATAGTAGTGATTCTTCTTCACAGTGTTCTGTGTGACAGTCATGTTCTGAAGAATTGCAGCAAACTAGCGCTTGACCCACTTGTGATTTCGATCAACTTTCTGATGAAGACTTAGAAGAAGCTCACGTTCAGTCATCACTCGAGGAACATTTGTTTGAGAAATTTGCTTTGAAGCATTTGCGGTAGTTTCTTGGGTTGCAGAATCATCGTTGGTAGAATAAGATGCAGCTTTGCGAATCTGGCCATCCAAACGACGAGTACCTTCATCAATGATAGTGTAAGTGCATCTAGTGCGCCTTAGTGATTTTGGTGTATTGAAGACTTATAGGATAAGGGACTAATGTGTTTGTGAGTGTACACGGGTCTTATAAGTCTATGAGGAGTTTGGTATTTACGAAGAAAGTCGACCCCTAAAAATGTATGTCTTCAGTTGTATACTTTGGTTTCCTTGAATACTTTGAAACTGATAAAATTGGTGCAACCTTGAAGACTTGGATATTCATGCGAGGATTATGAAGCATGAAGACTTTTGTTTCTGTAGTTTCATTTTCTCTTTCTTGAGTCATAGGAAATAACATACTGTTAAAGGGGGTCGAGGTAAAACTAAGGAAACATATTTCCAAGTGATGCTCATCTCAAAGCCTACACTGTCGGCATCCTGGGAATGGGGGTACCCAGACCTGCCTACCTACGGCCCGTGACGTGGCTCCGTCAGCGGTCTGGTATGGCCCAACTTCAGCAACCGAAACTCAATACCCTCACGAGGGGCCAAGCCTTGCGAGGAGGGCGACAGCAAGACCTCCCTTGGGGCAGTCTCTCTAGGCTGGCTCCCGAGGAGCGGAGATACCTATGCAAGGTGCAACTCATGAGGTTTGCATGACGTGGGCCATGATGACCAAGGCCAGGCATGCGCCAGCAGGCGTAGTGTACCAGTTTCCTCTTTGGTTCTAAGAGCGAAAGTGCAGGCGTGGAGTTCCGAGGGATCAGGCAAAGTTTTCCATATCGATGCAACAAGACCAAGGACCGTCAGGGCTGCAGAATGGAGGTCATCATGGAGCCCGGCGCGGCGTCACCACAAAAGCCTTTGGCAGGCGAAGACCATTTTTGTGAGGATAAGTTGTACTAGTTGTTCCCCTTCAAATTTGATCATTGTGGGATCCTTTCCCGCCGATATTTGGGAAGAGGACCAAGTCCACTATAAATAGGACCTAGCCACCACCATAGAGGGGATCTGATTCATTCCACCCCGACCATTCCACAAGCTCATCCAAGCACAAGAACACCTCCCCTTAGGAGCCTGTTCATCCCTTGTACTAGTTCATCCTCAGCCATACAAGGCAATCCACCACACACACTGGAGTAGGGTATTACACCACAGGGTGGCCCGAACCAGTATAATCATCTGTGTCCCTTGTTCTTTGAGTTCGTTGAGCTAGGCCGTGGAATCGTAGGGTGAGCCCGCTGGGGAGAGAATGTTCTTCGTGCGCACCCCAGAGTTCGAACCTCTCAAGGATTTCCGGAACGCGAAATCCGACATACACTACCAATCCTTTCGAGTGAAGAAATTGGAAATCTCATACAGCTTAGTCAATTTCTTCAGTGACAGAGACGAAGTTCTTCTGCTCTCTAAGGAATTAGTCCTGACTGAGGAGCTAGAAATTCGCGAGTGCGAATTGCATACAAGTGAGGAACATGATATCCCTGAGGAATTTGAAAGCTCAAATTTCCGACCGTTGGTGTGCTATGAGCCAGTTGTCCTAAATATGCTATCCACCTAACGGTCATATCCTTCAAGGGCATTTATGTCTTATCATGTCGGGCTGCTCCCTAGGCTATAAATAGCCGCCCCCCTACAACCACTAGTTGGTTGGCTGCTCCAAGAGAAACTGACACTTGTCATTAGAGCAACCCATCCTCCGAGGACTTTGAGCGAAAATCATCAGGTGAGGAAAATTCCAAAACCTAAACACCTAAAACCCCAAAGTGATTGAGCATCGCTGAAGAGAGTGTTCCTCTGTGGAGCCGAAGCTTGTTACCTTTGAAGATTGTGATCTTCCGGACGGTTAGGCGTCAAAGGTGTAGAGCATCCAAGAGGAATTGTGAATCGCTGAGCGACCAAGTCTATGAAGGTTTGGAACTCACTTGTGAGACTTACCACGAGTGATTGGGCGAGGTCTGTGTGACTTTAGCTCAAGGGGAATACAGTGAGGACTTGGTGTCTTGGACTATGTGTCCAGGATTTGTTGTCCTCGGGTTTAAATACCTAGCCGCCCCAACAAGACATACAACTGTCACAGCAGTTGGAACTGGTTCAACAAATCATTGTCTTCACCAAGATTACTGGTTCTATTTCCTCAACCCTTCCGTTTACTCATTCATGTGTTGATGAACTTGATATGTACTGTTTGAAGACTTTGTCTGAAGACTTTCTCAATTTCCTCAACCAAATTTCTTCATTCTCAGTCTTCAGCCTGCTTATCCTGTTTACACGCTACATGTACTCTGTGCTTGCTTTCATTTCATCATGATGACCATGCTACTGTTTTGTTATGCATGCACCTGAGTGTCTATTCCGCTGCTAAGTTGTACGTTGCTTAGGAAATTCCTCAGCTAGAATTTCCTTAGTGACAAATTTGTAAAAATCGCCGATTCACCCCCTCTAGTTGTTATAACGTACTTTCAATTGGTATCAGAGCAAGGTACTCCCTTGTTCTGTGTGATTTTGGTTTAACCGCCAGGAGTTCTAGTTATGTCGACCACAGGAATCAAGACGGTGTCTTGCCCCATTTTTTACGGTCATGATTATCCAAAGTGGAAGGCCACGATGAAGAAGTGCCTCATGGCGATGAACAACGAGCTGTGGACCGTCACTGAGATTGGTCTTACCGATCTATGCAAGATTACAGAGGCTGATGATATTTGCATGTACACTCTACTCAACCTAACGGCGAAGAACATCATATGTTCCCGTCAGTCCCAAAATCAGTTCAGGAACATTATGCATCTCAGCCATGCGAAGCTTATCTGGGACCGAATTTCTGAGGTTTATGAAGGTCATCGAACTCGTCACGATCCCTGGTTTGAGGATTTCAAGGAATCTCTCAAGGCGACGACTTTCGATCCAGAATCATCATCCTCTTCACCATGCCATATGGCAAAAGGTGCCAAGGTAACTGAATGCTATCTATCTGAGTCTAGTGATGATGAATCTGGTGATGAATTTGGACCCAGCTATACCAAACTTGTTTCGCTTGCCACTAAACAACAAAAATCTTTGGAAAAAGTTCAAAATATGCTTAATGAACGCGATGATATGTTGGTTGAAGAACTGGATCTCACCAAAATCTTGACTGAGAATCTTGACAGACTTCAGTCCAAGTTTGATAACCTTTACATATTCATAACACTCTCCTAGCACATCATGAGAAACTTTCTAATGAATTTCTTCAAAGAAAGAAAGATCTTGAAAACTTAAGGTGAGTTATGAAGATCTTCAGAAGGAAAATGATTCATTACTTGCTTAACAGATCAGCTCCGCTCAGGAAGAATTCATTTCACCATGTCTAAAATGCATTGAAAGTGAAACTGCAAATTCCCCACCTGAAAGTTCAAATGCTTCTACTACTACAAAAAATTTAACTATTTCTGTGGTGACAATTTCCTCAACTGAGGAAAACACCGATGCTACTGACGAAAATGTAGGGTTGAAGGAATTGTATGTGACAGGCATGTACAAAAGCATATTATGAACAGGAATGCTGGGAAAGAGGGTATTGCATTAGAGAGGAAACTCAATGTTGATGGGACCTACTGCAAACCTGAGTAGTATCCCAAAACCTCATGAGTAGCTGCAAAAGGACCCCCCATAGATCCATCTACCTTATCTGGCTTTACTTGTGAATCTTCACATTCTTCTGATGAGTTGTTTGACTCCAACTCTAAACTATTCAAAAATTGGAATGGTGAAGTATTTGCTAGATATGTTGGAACTAACTGCATGAATGGTCCCCCTATGAAGAAAATCTGGGTCCCGAAGAAGCACCTTGAAAATCTTCAAGTGAATGTCCTCATGACACCACCTGTGAAGAACAGGAACCCCAGATCAAATTCTTCATATGGATCAAAATCTTCATACGAAATCAAAATCTTCATATGGATCCAAATCCTCATATGGACCAAATTCCTCAAGTGGATCAAATTCCTCATATGATCATCATCGTGCTAACACATATGTTTCGCAGGGAAAGAATAAGGATGATGAATGTGTGCCTTATTCTTCAAATCATTATGTCCATAAGTCCTCGAAGAATTTCTCTGCTTACGCATATTCATACTCTAACCCCCTCTCCTATGAAACATAGTGCAATTGCTTCAATGCCACCATTCTCGATTGTTGCTCGCCGAATGATGAAATCTTTGCCACCCCTCCAGATGTGGGTGGGGAAGAAAAAGAACTAAGGTCTTATGTAGGGTCAGGTCTCCAGACGAACTTAAACGTCTGAAGAATTTGCTGGAGCCTGAAAATGCTTGAAAGAACGCAAGCTAATCATGTAGAAATGATTCATTCGTTCCTCACGTCCTCATTCTTCATATATTGCTTCTATTGATGAAATTCATTATGATGAAATTGATGTCAAATTCTTCACTATTAAGCATATGAGTTGTAAGATGCACTAATGCTTCTACAAGATGACTCCCTCAAAGCTACTGAGTGGGTCCTCGACAGTGGATGCACAAATCACATGACCGGTGACAAGAACATACTGATGGACTCTACTTTATCTCCATATCACCTGAAGCATAGTACCTACGCTGACAAAGGAAAAAGCAAGGTATTGGGTCTAGGTAAGGTTGCAATTTCAAAAGATCGACACATGGACAAAGTCATGCTTGTCGAGTCTATTGGATTGAACCTCATGTCTGTCTCAATGCTTTGTGGTCTTGATATGGTTGTTTTCTTTGGCAAATATCATTGTGTTCCAGTCTTAAAATCTTACTATTCTAAAGTCTTCGAAGGCTTTAGGAGAGGACACTTGTATATTGTTTATTTGTCTACAGGACCACAGCCTGCCACATGTCTACTTGCAAAAGCTTCAGAAGGATGGCTATGGCATCGACGACTCGGTTATGCTGGCATGAGGAACTTGCACACCCTTGTGAAGAAGAAGCATATCCTTGGAATTGAGGGTGTCAAATTCCTCAAAGATCATCTTTGTGGGGCTTGCTTCACATGGACCTCTTCAGTCCTACAGATTACTCTGCATTCACAAATGCAACATCTCTTTATGGCTATGTCATTGTTGATGACTATTCTCATTATACATGGGTGCATATCATCACATTTAAGCATGAACTGCAGGAAATCTTCAAGCGATTTTCCTCAAGGGCATCGACGAATTTTGGTGTGAAGATCAAGCATATCCAGAGTGACAATAGGACCGAGTTCAAGAACACTGGTCTTGATGACTATCTTGATGAACTTGGTATTACTCATGAGCTATCAGCCCCTTACACTCCTCAGCAGAACGGCATTGTGGAGCGCAAGAACAGGACTCTTGTTAAGATGGCTCACACTATGCTTGATGAATACAAGACGCCTCTTCAGTTCTGGCCTGAGGCTATCAACATTGCGTGCCACATCATCAACAGGGCATATCTTCACAAACTCCTCAAGAAAACCTCATATGAACTACTCCTCACAAGAAACCCAATGTGAGTTATCTCAAAGTCTTTAGTGCTAAATGTTGGGTTAGAGATCCTCATCACAGTTCCAAATTTTCACCGAAAGCAAATAAAGGTTTTATGCTTGGTTACGAAAAGGACTCGCACACCTACAGAATCTTCATCAATCATCTCCACATGATTATTGAGACTGTAGATGTGCGGTTTGATGAAACTAATGGCTCGCAACGAGAGCACCTACCTCCTGTGACAGGTGAAATACCTCCTGAGGAATAGATCATGTTCAAAGCTACTAAAAATATCATCCCAAGTGAAGAATCAGCTAAAAAATCATTCCTGACAATGAATAAAATCATTCTGGTGCTCCTAAAGAAACTGTTGCTGAAGAAAATGCTTAGCCAGACCAAATTCATCAAACAACTCATCCTCGTGTGGCAAAAGAAGTGCAGATCGAGAAAATCATCGACGACATCAATGCACTAGGTCCTCTCACACGCTCTAGAGCTTCACACTTATCTAACTTTTGTGGGCACTTTGCTTTTGTCTCTACCATAGAGCCCACCAAAGTTGATGAGGCATTTCTAGAACCTGAGTGGATTCATGCTATGTAAGAGGAATTGTATCAATTCGAGCTCAACCATGTGTGGGAACTCATCAAGCCACCAGATCCTCGGAAGCGCAATATTATCGGCACCAAGTGGATCAATCGAAACAAGCAAGATGAAAACGGCCTTGTGGTGAGGAATAAGGCTCGTCTCGTAACTCAAGGCTACACACAGGCTGAAGGAATTGACTTCGATGAAACTTTTGCTCCTATTGCTAGACTTGAAGCTATTCGCATATTACTTGCTTATGCTAACCATCATAATATCATGTTATATCAAATGGATGTGAAAAGTGCATTCCTCAATGGTAAGCTTGAGGAAGAAGTATATGTTGCTCAACCCCCAGGTTTTGAAGATCCTAAACATCCTGACAAAGTCTTCAAACTCAAAAAGGCCCTCTATGGCCTCAAGCAGGCCCCTCGGGCATGGTATGATACTTTGAAGGAATTCCTCATGAAGAAAGGCTTCAAACCCGGTTCACTTGACCCAACTCTTTTCACTAAATCATATGACGATGAATTATTTGTGTGTCAAATCTATGTGGACGATATTATTTTTGGCTGTACTGGTGAATGTTACAGTGACGAATTTGGCTACATGATGCATGAAGAATATCAAATGTCCATGATGGGAGAGCTGAAATTCTTCCAAGGCCTTCAAATTCGTCAACAACACAATGGCACCTTCATATCTGAAGAGAAATACCTCATGGATGTTGTCGGTGTCCTGGGAACCAGGGTACACAGACTTGCCTGCCTGCGGCCCGCGACACGCACCTACTACGGCCTGGTACGGCTGAGCTGATCGCCCAGCTGCTCAAGACCCTCGCGAGGGGGCTAAGCCTCAGGAGGAGAACGACACCAAGACCTTCTCAGGAGCGGCCTCGGCTAGGCTGCTCCGGAGGGGCGGAGAGCTCAAGGTCAAGCCTTCCTCAGGAGGAGGCAGTGACGCACCGCGCTAGCGGGTGCTAGCGCGTGCCAGCGGTGCAATTGCTATGTTGGTGCAAAGGAGACAACACAGGCGTAGGTTCCCGTGGTGCGAGACAAAGGTTTACCCTTCGGTGCAACAAGACCGAACACCGCAAGGACGACAGGGAGGATGTCACCACCGAGCCCACCACCGCGTCATCATCTGATCCCTTTGCAGGCGAACACCGCTTTTGTCAGGAAAGGAACGTCCTTGTGTTCCCGCTCAAAATGGCCGTTGTGGGATCCCTTCCCGCCCAAACATTTCGGGGGAAGAGGACCCTGGCTGCCTATATAGGTAGACAGGGTTCTCACTATGGAGCCAATCTAATCTGATCGGCAGAGGAGAGACCTCATCTCGAGCACCCCACCTTCACTTCAAGGAACAAGAACACTTGCCAATTGAACCTCTTGAGATCTCCTCCTGAGCTCAAGAACCACTGTACTTGTTCATACTCAAACCCTCCAGAGGCTAATCCACTCAATCAGGACGTAGGGTTTTACGCCGCAAGGTGGGCTGAACCTGGGTAAACTCGTGTGTGCTTTTACTTGTTGCTTGCTTGAATCTCACCACCGGGCGAGGGCGTGGCGCTAGGTAGACGTGAGAGGGAGAGATCTTTGTTCATGCCCCTGTGTTCGAACTTCTTTGTGTTTGCGGAGCCCGTAATCCAACATTTGGCGCGCCAGGTAGGGGGCGTGTCAAAATCTCGCCTCTCCGACGACCTCGTCCCGCTCTCACTCGTCGACCTCGCTTCACCGCCATGGTGGACACACGCCGAGCGCGCGCCACCCGCCACGCTGCCAACGTCACTCAAACGGCGCCTGCGGGCAATGGTGCTCTGCTCCGCCCCAACTCGCATGTCGCCAACGCTGCCACCGACTGAGCCGTCCACGAGCAGCAGGACTCGTCGCTGCCGCTGTCTGTGCGGCGTGATGGCCGCACGGCGACACCATCACCCTCGCTGGCCGCGGCGTCGTCTTCACTAATCCGCCGTGGGCCGGTCTACCAGCACCCTGCGCTACTAATGGCTCCACGGCCTCTATGACGAGTGGCTCCACGGCATCACCGAGCTCGTCAACGCCGCCGGGGAGGTACCTGCATCGACTCACTCCTCCCGTCCTCAATCGCTCATGGCGGGGAACGTGGACCACGGCATCCCGGCTCCACCTCCACTGCACGGCACTGGTGGGGGGCTCAGACGCGAGGCTCCATGGCATGAGCAGCCCCGCAGGGCCCCTGCGCGCGACGAGGAGAGCTGCCAGGTGGTCCCGCATCCCCAGGCAGAAGCTCGCAGGCTCCCCGTTCCGCAGCACCAGAACCGCGCACTACAGGGGGTGGTGGCGCCTGTACCCCTGGAACCAGCACCACAGGTGCAGGGGGCGCCTACAATCATGAGCGTGGCTGGATGTCGCACCCTAGCTCCAAAGCTGCGGCGCCTCGTCTGGCCCGGCAAGTTCAAGCCGGATCTGCGTGCGCGCTAGGATGGCACCGCAGACCCCGCAGATTCGTCCAGCTCTATGAGCTGAGCATCAAGGCGTCCAACAACATCGAGCAGGTCATGGCGAACTAGTTCCCCATGGCCCTCAAGGACGGCACTCGCTCCTGGCTCCTGAACCTCCTCGCGGGATCCATCTCCTCCTGGGGGAGCTTCATGAGCGTTTCATCGCCAACTTTCAAGGTACCCTCGACCGAGCCCCGGCGGCCGCGGATCTGCGCCGCGTGAAGCAACAACCTAGGGAGACCCTGCAGAAGTACATCCAGCGTTTCAACACCGTGTGCCTCAGGATCCCCATGGTCTCGGACGAGGCAATCATCTCGGCATTCTCCGACGGTGTCCGCGACGTCAGGATGAAGGAGGAGCTCGCCATCCACGAGGACCTATGCACGGCCCTGGAGATGTTCAACCTCGCGGCGAAGTGCGCCAGGGCAGAGGAATCCTGGAGCTGCCTGAAGCAGAGGCTGACGACAAGAAGGACAAGGCCAAGGAAGCAAAGCGCAAGGGACCCGCCGTGCTGGCTGCGGAGCCAGAAGTGAAGCGTGGTTGCGGCTACAACGAGGCGCCCTCCACCCTCGCATAGGGAGGCGCGCTCGGCACCCCTCTCAGGACAGGCTCGGGGGCTCTCCTCTGGAGTGCCTCTAGTCTGACCAGCGTCACGAGGGAGGTGTTCGGGCACCACCTACAGACGTGTCTCGACGCGCGTTTTTGTGAGCCCAGTGTGAGCCATACAGCGCTGGGGGCTCAGGACTTCATCGACCAGGCTACCGAGGAATTTCCGTACGCAAGGCTCATACGCGATGGGCACAACCGCACGGCACCAAGCTCACCTATCCGCAACCCAAGCAACCAATTTCGCGTCTGCGTCGACATCGCAGGCCTCAACCGAGCTGCTTCTCTGGAGCCCTTCTGGCCGATGGCTGTCGGCTGGAGGAGGACTCTCCTCTGCAGTTACATTCGCACGCTCTTCGGCTTCCGTAACGCAGCTGCCACGTTCCAGTACCTCATGCGATGGGCTTTGGGGGCTCAGGAGGCTCAGTGGCAGGCGGTCCTTACGGAGTAGGAGCCGGACCACCATGACCACTAAGGGCCTCCGCAGTCCCTGGGCCTCAGGAGCTTGGCGATCCTCAGGAGCGACCCGCACGACTCGCGTCTTCAGCTACCCCAACTCTTCTTCGACGACAAGTATCAGGTGATGTCTCAGGTATTCAATTGAGCGCGCCCCCCGGGCTGCATCACCCTCGAGCTGCTGGGGGCTCACCCCCACAGCTGTCTCTTTTGCACATAAATCAAGGCTAGTTGATTCTTCCTACTTGCATTATGTATATTCTTGGCATCCTCACCGCCACTAAGGCCATGAGCCCTTGCGAGCCCGCCTGCTAGCGCCCCATGATTAAGGATTGGCACGGCGTCTGTGCTTGGGTCCGTCCCTGTAGCATCGCTAAATCCAAGGGCTGAGCTCTGTCTCGCAAGCCATTCCCGTGTTGTCACATCCCTAGTCAGTGCTTGCATTAGGACTAGCTAGAGTGTGCATCATGTTTACTTTTTGCAGAAACTTGAAATGGGGATGACAGAAGCCCCAGCACGCCTCTTTTATCAACTAGGGTTTAATAAAATCTTTTCCAATGAACCCAAAATGCCCTTCAAAAATGTTCATCATCTTTGCCTTGGTCTTAAACCTCTGACAAAAATGGTGCACAATTTTCTAGGACATCCAAAGGTCACTGGATTAATTCATATTGTATTCGCATTTGGGCATTTAAATGCTATAAAATATTTTAGGTGCCCAAATAATCATAAACTAAAATGTTCCATGTTGTTCATATTATGTAAAGTGGGCATGAGTAGTTTTATGATTTATAAAAATGTTCAAGAATTTTTATTAATTCAACAAAGTTGAAAAAGAAACAAAACATAAACAAAATTAGAAAAAGGAGAGAGAAGGAGGGACTTACCAGCCCGGCCGAGCACTGTGCTGGCCCAAGCCACCCAGCTGCTTCGTCCAGCCAGGCAGGCAGGTGACGCCGGCACACGGCTGTGCGCCACCGCGGCAGCTGCTTGCCGTCTGGCCGCCGCTTGCCGCCTCAGGACGTCTGGACGACCTCCACGTCGTCGCCCAGACCGCCACGACACCCGAGTTCCTCCCTGCCTCTCTCCCTCGCCCTCCCCTCGCCATGGCCGACGCTGGCGCCGCCGTTCTGCCGCCGTAGCAGCAGCCACCGTGCTCCCCTCGCCTTCCCTCCGTGTCTGAGAGCTCCGTCTTCGTCCGCCACTTCCCCTCGACCGAGCCCCGAGCGCTCGCACGCCCTGCACCGCCTGCACCGACCCCGTCTTCGTCGACCACCGCCGGAGATCCCCTCCGCCGTCGCCGTCGCAGCAGACCGTCCCCGACCTCGCCGTCAGCTCCGTCATAACCACCGTGAGCTTTGCCACCTCCCCATCCTCTCTGTTCCCCCTCTCCAGCCCCGTAGCTTTTGCACGTAGCTCACCCGCACGCGCCGCCGCGGAGCTCGTCGCCGACGAGACTCCGGCCACCATTCCAACACACCACTCCACGCACCTCGCCGTGCCTCCTAGCGACGAGCCCGAGCTCAACCGAGCTCCGGCAGCCGCAAAGGTCGTCGTCGGCGCCTTTTCCGACGACCCCGAGGCCAACCACCACCACCACTGGATGCGGGTCACTCCCCGCATCACGTAGATGTGCTTCGCCGTCGTTTTGGTCGTCGGAGCACGAATCCCACACCGCACCATCGCATCTCGCCAGTTTGACCCCCTTTGACCATGGGTGGGCCCAGTTTGATCCCCTGGAGTCAATGACAGGTGGGGCCCAGCCGGCTAATTAAGCTAGGGTTAGCACTAATTTAATTAGTTAAGCTAATGACACTAACACGCGGGACCCACTGTCAGGTTTGACCTAGACCAGGACTGCTGACCTGCTGACGTCAGCATGATGTCATGCTGACACAATAAAGGCTTTTTTGGAATTATTTGATTTAAAACAATTCAGGAAATTCCAGAAAATGCTTCAAACTTCTAAAAATCATATAAATTCAACAGTAGCTCAGATGGAAAAGTTTTATATATGAAAATTGATCAGAAAAATTCAATATTTCCATTGGTACTGGTTTCATGGATGTTTAAGCAAGTTAACCTTGATGTTCACATCAAAACATGATAATGCACTTTAATTAATTATAGTTTGTTTATAAATTTGAATCTTTGATTCAAATGAGCTCAAACCTTTCTATTTATAGTTGCATTAGGTCAAAACACATTCATCTTGCCATGTCATGAGCATGCATCATATTGTTGCATTTGTTTGTGTATTGATTGTATTATCGGTGTTCTCCGTCGTAGGTCTTGCTCCCGAGAATACATCTGCATATCCAACTGAAGAGCAGTACCCGACAACCAATCTGTCAGGCAAGCAACCCATTGATCATTCCGATACAAACCCATCTTTTCGCTCCTGCTCTCTTTTACTGCATTAAGGCAACAGCGTGTGAACTGCTACTTGCTGCGATAGATGAACCCCATTCCTTTGCATGACCTATCGTTGCCATAGTACATAGTTGAAACCCACTAGCATGTGTATGAGTTGATTGAGCCATGTGATGTGTGTTCTACCATGCTATTTGTTTATGTTGCCTGCTATGCTTAGAGTTGTGTCAGGTCTGGTTCATCTGGGAGATGGATCAGAGTGAAATGATCATGTCTGGTAAAGAGAGTGAAGTGTGGAATATGCTTGGTAAAGGTATCGATGAAAGGCCATGTAGGAGTACATGGTGGGTTGTTTCATTGGAACCGTCCATAGGACCTGAGATCTGTATGTGTGATTCAAGTTTCAGCTACTACCACACATTGGGCTCCGGGCGCTCCAAGCTCTCTCGACTTATTAACTGCCCTTGTCCTCTGTCCAGGAGTTGCAACTAGTTTTTGGTGTTTGTAGTTTACTGGTGGCCGTGCACAACGCTGACCCTTGGGTGGGCTGTGATGCGGCAGGTACGTGGCATGGTGTACCGATCGCCCATTTGGTGACTCGGGAACCCTGTACACATTGTTTGGGGCCGTGAGTGACACCCCGGCCGGATCTCCCCACGGATGGAACCCAAATAGGTGATAAACATGGACTAGGGACTTGTGTGGTTAGTCAGGTCGTGGCCGACACCCTCGCTGGGCTTCCGCTTGAAGGTTGCCGAGTACATGTCGACTAAACGGCGATAAGTGGTGGAAGCGTGTGTGAAGAAGTACACCCATGGAGGGTTACCAATCTATTCGAATAGCCATTGTTCGCGGTTAAGGACCACTTGGTTGCCTATAAAGTTCATAGACAAGTTAATGGTTACTCCTAAAAGTCTCAAGACAAGTGTGAGTGCCGTGGATGGCCATTCCATAGGATGACGGAAGAGGATCCATGGTAGTGTATTGTTGTGGTGAGTAGAGGACTCGTGTGCGTAGTCTCATCTTGCAATCTGCTGAGAGTTGTAGAATAGGTTAGCCAAGAGTCAAAGCTGGCTTGCTGCTATAAACTCCACTACCCTTGTTGGTAATGATGCATGTATGATAGGTTCTGATGTAAGTCTTGCTGAGTACCTTTGTACTCATGTTTGCTTAATAACTGTTGCAGAGGAGAACCCTGCCCCTTCTGATGGGTTCTACATAGACGTTGACGTCGACGAGTAGCTTGCTACCTAGACGGTGATCCTGAGCTTGTGAAGGGCCTTGTAGATAGTCATGCTACACCAAGCTTGTTTTTCTTTCCAAGTTGTCTGTACTCAGACAAGTTAGCTTCCCCTTGTTCTTGTATGCTTGTATGACTTGAGTGTTGGGTCATGCGACCCCTATCTGTATGGATATGTTCTGTATGGCTCTTTGGAGCCTCTTAAATAAAGTACTTTGAGTCATAGAGTTCTGTTGTGATGCAATGTTGTATTTGCACATATTGAGCATATTGTGTGTATGTTATTGAAATGCTTGATATGTGTGGGATCCGACTCCTAGTTGTTTACCCTTGTTAGCCTATCTTACAGGGAAATGCCTCCTAGTGCTTCCACTGAGCCTTGGTAGCTTGACACTGCTCCGGAACACGTAGGCTGGCTGGCATGTGTCCTTCTTCGTTCCTGTGTCTGTCTCTTAGGGGAAATGTCACGCATTGTTCCTTTAAGTCCATGTAGCTTGCTACGACTTGGGTTCATACGTTGATGACCGATACGTTCGTTGCTGGGTCATGGATGCCTGTCTCTGTAATTTAGTGCCACTTTTGGTTTATAACTAGCCATGTCGGCCCGGGTTCTCTGTCATATGGAAGCTAGCAACACTATCACATACGTGTGCCAAAATGCGCAAACGGTCTCGGGCCAGGTAAGGTGGCACCCGTGGGGATACCGTGCGTGAGGCCGCAAAGTGATATGATGTGTTACAAGCTAGATCAGTGTGACTTAGGATCAGGGTCCTGACACGTGACGTCACCTCCCGTGGTCCTTGGTGCCTTGTTCTCGCATGGGCTAATCGTGGATGGTTAAGTGGGGGCTCGTGGCAGGTGCCTCGCTCACACGGGAACCGCATGCTGGTTATCTTTCTTTTGGATCGTTGCATGAGAAGACTAGGCACGGCGTTTGTGCTCGGGTCCGTCCCTGCAGTGTCGATAAATCCAACGGCTGAGCTCTGTCTTATGGGCCAGTCCCGCTAACGTCACCTCCTAGGGTCGTTAGTGTTGCGGCCTTCTCATGCGATGCCCTCTAGAGATGCACTCAGTGCAGGTCGACACAACGCATCTCTTTTCACATTTTACAGAAGAAGACTCAGGCGCAACCCGCCACAGGGTAGGGTCCCATGGGTGATGCGTAAGCTCACGAGAACTTCCTCACAGTCGTTCAGGTCGTCTTGAGGAGGGCTGATATACACCTTGGCTGTCCTGTCATGCAAGCCACGTGTCAGGACGGGGCTGTACACGCCCCGGAGTCTCTCCCGGTGGGAGGCTCCCTCCCACGGTCCAGTGGAAGTACCATGCTCCGATATGGTAGAACCAATAGAGGAGCGATTTTGCCCATCAACTAGTGGAAGCACCAAGCTCCGCGCTGGCCGCTACGATCGAGGCACGGTTATGCCCACACTCTCTGCAAGTGTGGTAGCTCTATGCTCGGCGCTAGTTATAAACAACTGAGGGCGGCCCCCAGTGGTCGCACCAACCTCAGGGAGCTTTTCAGCTCACGACACTCACAACTTCTCCTAGGATGGGTGTCGCGAGGGGGGCTAGGCACGGGGGCTATTCTCAGGTCACGCCTGGCAGACGCCACCCTACCAGGTGCCTAGACACCTGGCTTTCTCGCGCCCCCATCCTAGGCGAAGGCTCGTGAGTAAGTTATGGTGCTCATTCTCCCTCATGAGAGACGTTCGCACGTCAAGGGGGACCTCTGGGCATCCCGACCCAGGGGCCTCACTTGTAACGTAGCCCGTCACTCCTTGAGCCCGGTGCTCAACAACGGTCGAGGTGTGCGCGGGGCTAGGCCCTGCCGACGCAGAATGCAAACGGGATCGCTTGAGCGTTAAGGGGGACCCCTGGGCATCGCAATCCAGGGACCTCACTAGCCACGTAGCCCATCATTCCTTGAGCCTAATTACTACAATAACCCCAGTGACACGGAGGGCTCAATGGCGATCGAGGTATGCACGGGGTTCGGCCCTGCCGACGTAGAGCACCTAAGCAAACATAAAAGGAAGCAAGCACGGAAATCATTAAGTTCAATCCTAGTTATTACAATAACATCAAGTTCTCCAAATTCAAGCGAGTCCTTACGCCTCCCCGAGGCACTTGCATTTCTCTCATCTTGACAGGGACATGTCAAGCATCGCCGAGCGCGCCATCACAAGCCTCCACCTCCTCGGCCGCGGCAGCAGCGACCCGGAGGAACGCCTCCACCAGCCCCTTGACCTTCTCCTCCAGGGCCTTGGTAGCCGCGCCCTCTACGCTCGCGGTCATGGGCTCGGACAGCGAGGCCAGTTCAAGGGTGGGGTCGCGGAGACAGAGGTGGCCGCACACCCGCGTCAGGGCCAAGGTAAGGACCGTGCGACTCTCGATGTCTGCTAACTAGCCAATCGCAGTCGCAACCTCACGCAGGGCCTTCACGAGCGCGGAAAGGAGCCCGGCGGAGCCATCCTCCGGGGTGGCCAGCGGCTTCTCGAACCCATCCCCGTAGGCAATTTGCAATGTCGTGCGGGCCTCGAGCTCGAAGGTGGCGAGGGCCTCGCGACCCACTGCTGCTGAGGCCGCGAGGGCGTCCTCCTTGGCCCTTAGCTCGGAGTCACGTGTAGTTTGGGTCGCCTTTGCCTGCTCGGCCTCAGCCTTCAGCTTCTCTAGGCTTGCGCGATCAACGAGCTGCTCCTGCTTTAGCCGAGACGTCTCAGCCTTCTAGGCCTCAAGCTCCTTCTCTAACCTTTCGAGCTCCAGGGCGCGCCTGCTGCCTTCCTCGCGAAGGGCCTTCAGCTTGCTCTCCACCTCGTGGCAGCGCTTCTCGGAGGATGTTGCGTCGGCTCACGCGGCTTCGCGTGCCCGCGCGGCTTCCGCGGCCTCCTCTTGACCCTTTGTGGCAGCCCCTAAGGCCTGGCTCTAGGAGGCCCGGGCAGACTCTTCTGCCAGGAGCCACCCAGAGATCAGGCCCAGGCATCCTTCCATCGCGCGGCCATCACCACCCAGAAGATCGGCGCGGAGCCGACACTGCGCAGCGGAAACGGCCTCCAGGGTCTCAAGGCCAGCCAACACCGGCTGGCGGATGGGTGCCACCACAATCGCCTACTCGACCAGGGGCTCGGGTGCTCTGGCTCCCCTCGCTGGAGCGGAGGGAGCAGGAGTCGCTGCGGCCTCGCAAGCAGCGACGACGCCCTCAGGTGACACCGCCACCGCGTGCTCGGTAGCCTGGCTGGCCGAGGCACACAAGGCTGCGGCACCCTTCTCCGCGGTGACAACAACAGCAGGTGGAGTAGGGCACCGCAACGTGGCCTCCCCCTTCGCCTTCTTCATCATGCCACCCAGGCTGCTGCACCAAGAGAAATATGTCAGGAAAATATCGATCAAGGAATGACGGGAGACAGCACAATTACTCATCGGAGGCTAAGTGTCGGGGGAAACTGTCCACCACGAGCACCTATGGGACCGGAGCCCCTTGTCGTTGCGGTGAGGGAGCGGAGGGAGCACAAAGAGCAGATCGTGGAGAGCACGCGGGCAGTTTACCCAGGTTCGGGCCGCGATGGACGCGTAAAACCCTACTCCTGCTTAGATTGTATTGAATGTTGGAGCTCGGGAGCTTGAAGAACTAGCTACACCAAGCGAATGAGCGATCTAGGTTCCGAACCCCTTCTACGTTGTGCATGGGCCTCCTTTTATAGCTCAAGGGGTCACCGACAGGTGTCAACGTAGGAGGAAGGGGTAAAAATGTAACTTTGATGGTAGTTGTAACAGTGCGAGAACAGTGGACGAACAGTGGATGAACAGTGGTCATCACCTACTTTGACAGTGGGGGACAAGAGCATTAAATGCCCGTCGCCGTCGACCCCAAAAGCGCCCGCCCTTGCGTCTCCGTTCGCCACGGTGGTAGCTTCGTCACCGTGGAGTGCCATCGTGTCCCCCAGGCTGCACAGCCATCTGCCACGCGTCCCTGGAAGGGCCCCAGGGCGACGCGTGGGCCGATGAGCTGGAGCGCGGGCACACAGTGTAAACTTCCCCCGGCAAGCAGCTTGCCGGGGGCTTGATCTTGTCGGGCCAAGAAGCTTGTCGCTCCCCGGGTCTTGCCGGGGCGCAGAGTGCGTCGAGGCTCGTCTTCTAGATACAGTCTTCTGGTGTTCCTGGCAAGCTCCTCTTGCCAGGGCCTTGCGTCAATGACATAGTCTTTAGCCTGGGACGGCCTTCCCGGCAAGCTCCACTTGCCGGGGCCTTGATCTTCTGTCTTGTATACTTTGTTTTTGAAAGGCTTAATAAGGACCAGAGAGGTTTCCGGCAAGCTCGTGGTAGACCCTGCCGCGGGAAGCTGCTACTGCCCGTGCACAAGTTGGGGTACTAAGGTACCCCTATCTTAGTACACCGACAGGAGCCCCCGGGCCTGGGCCACACACGGTGCCGAGCGCTGTTGGGCCAGGCCCAAAACAGTGCACGGGCCCGCGCGGCCCACGGCGAGCCGTAACTCCCCCTCCGCATCCGCCGCGGCACGCGTCGATTGCGGCGTCGTGGGAGGGAACGTGGCCACGTTCTTTAATGGGAAATGCGGAACGTCCCCCACTTCCCCCTTAAAAGCAGAGGAAGCAGGGGCCGTTACCTTACTTCGTCTTCATTGCTTCTTCCACCTCCAGAAATCCCCCTTTGCGCTCCGTCTCCTCACCTCCTCCGCCGTTTCTCGCATCTGCGGCGCCGCCGGACTCCTCGTCTCCTTCCCTCGCCGCCTCCGCCATGGCCCCGAAGACCGAGAAGGCGAAGGCGGAGAAGGCCAAGAAAGAGAAATCCGAGCAGGCGGCGAAGCTTGCTCTCCTGCGGAAGAGGAATGTCGTCTTCGCGCCAAGGCTCAGCGCGCGGGAGCTCTGGAACAAGTACTATCTGTTCTGGGCCAAGAAGACAAAGGCGCATCCCCGCACCCGAGTCTACCCGGCCGCCGCCAGAGATCTGTACCCCAGCGGGTATTTCTTCTTTGCTGCTTTCTTCCACTGCGGCCTTTGTCCTCCATTCTCTGAATTTTTCTGCGACATTATGAACACCTACAACCTCCATCTTTTAGACTTCACCCCCAATGCCATCCTCACGATGGCGGTTTTCGCACATCTGTGCGAAAACTACATAGGGATCTATCAAACGTAGCACTCTTTAGGCACTTCTTTATGCCTAGAGTAGAGGCCGACACTCCCCTCTCCGGGGGGATCTCTTGGATCTTCCGCTTGAACAAGAAAGAATCTTATCTGAAAGGGGAGCTCCGCGGCAAGTGGGAGGAGTGGCGCGCGGATTGGTGCTGGATAGTGGAGGACGAGCCACAGCCTTTCACTGCGCCGCGCACAACTGCTATAGTGCGCGGCAGGGACTGGAGTGATTTGGCTGCCGATGACATCAAGCTCAACGTTGCCCTCGTCAGGATTCTTCGTCTTCGGGTAGCCAAGTTGACCATCGGAGAGGTAGGAGCAGACTTTCTCCGCCGCCGCATTGCTCCTTTACAGGAAAGGAAAAGGCCAGCATGGGAGTTTGGCAATGCGGCGGACGTAATGAGGTTGCGCCCGGGGCTGAATTACAACTTCACGGCGCTGGAGCTGAAGGGAATGCTTCGGGAGCTTTTCAAGCACGACCCAGCTCACCCAGAGTGGTTTAGATCTCCCCGGGGAGTAGTACCTCTATGCAACAGCACCGCCCGGGACGCCTTGCGGGCGATGATGCCCGCATGTGACTCACATGGCGTCGACCCAACATGGATAGTACCCACGCCAGACGCCATTATGAGCTTCTTCGATAACTTGGTTGAGGTGCCGAAGAACACCGATGAGATCAAGGGTCTTACCCGGGCCACCACGGATCGGGAGATAGCTTATATCGCTACCCGGGTAGAAGAGGCCGCCGCAGCCGCAGCGGTAGGAGAATTCGGGTTCACCGTCGACGAGGCAGAGGCCGAGGACGCGTCGTGCCAGGCCGAGGAGGCAGAGATCCGGAGACTTCTCAACCTTCCGGCCGACGAGCTCGCCGGGGTCCCTTCTCTGAGGCATGCCGGGATCCCCGGAGTGGTGAGCGAGGCCGCGGCAAGAGGCGAGGTTGCCGGAGGGAGCAGAGGTGCCGGAGGGGGCGGAGCTGCCGGAAGGAGCAAGGCCGCGGGGCAGGGTGCTGGGCCCAGCGAGCCCACCGATGAGGAGGAGGAGGAGGACGCCGGAGCCGACGAGGATACCGGCGGATCTCTGGGGCTCGACGATGACATCTCCTCATCCTCGGAGAGCTCCCCGCCCCGGGCAAGCCCCAAGCGAACACCGCCGAAGCGCCTCCGCAAGGCGGCTACGGCGACGAGGACGCAGGCGCCCCGACAGCAGCCCGCTCGCCAGGCGACGCGCGCCACCAGAGCGAGCCAGACCGCGACGGAGGCGCCCCGCACACCAGCGCCAAGCGGAGGAGGAGCCTCCCAAAGCGGAGCGGCTGCTCCGCCTGCTCCCCGGGCATCGGCGCCAACAGAGGCTGGGGCTTCGCAGCCCCCAGCCCCGGGGACCACCAAGCGCCCGAGGAAGCCTTCTCCTCCCGCTCCTCGCGCGGAAGCGCCTCAGGTGGAGTTCGACTTCTCCGCCCTGAGCGACAACGACGACGAGGAACAGGAGTAAGGACTTGTATTCAGTAGCTTCTTCAATTCTGTCTTGATTCTTTCGTTGACGATTCTGATCTTGCTTCTTGCTTTGATTTCAGGACCCTGGCCCAGCGAGCGGCGAAGAAGGCCAAGGTTCCCGTAGTCGAGGTCGAGGACGACTCGCCCGTCGCGGCGACAGGGGACGCGCCGGCGACGAGCTTGCCGGACCCAAGCGCTGCTCCGAGGAGCAGCCCCCAGCGCAGCGCCCAGCGTAAGTCTGGTCTTGAACTTTCCGCTCGTCGGGCGCGCCTGAAGTTTCTGCCTTGTACTAACATCTTGTTGCTCTGTTCGTCTTGCTTGTCTTGTGCAGAAACGGAGCCGCAGCCGCAGGAGCGCCCGGAGACCACTCCCGAGGAGCCGCAGGCCCCGCCGTCCCCGCCAAGGACGAACTCTCCGGCGAGGGAGAGCGCTCCGCCAAGGGCGGGTACTCCGCCAAGGGCGAGTACCCCGCCAAGGGCGAGCAGCCCGGCGAGGGCGGCCACCCCGCCAAGGGAGAGCTCCCCGGCGAGGGAGCCTATCATCGATGAAGCCCGCGAAGGTAAGTCTTGCAACCTCGTCTTCTTGGACTCGTCCTTTTTGGATATTTGCTTGAACTTTTTCTTTTCTTCTTTTCTTCTTCTTCTAGACCCTCCCGCGTCGGAACGGATGGAGACCGAGGTCGTCGGCGAGGAAGGCGCGCAGGGCGACGGCGGCAACGCCCCTGTCGTCGAAGACATGGCAGGAGCCGACGAGCCTACGGCTAAGGAGACTGCCCAGGCTGCAGACGCAGCGGCCGGGGAGGGGGACGGCGGCCACACTGCCGGCCTGGAGGCGGTAGGAGCGTCCAGCGCTGCGCCGGCCGCCGATCCCTCCACCGAAAAGGAGCAGTCCGCCTTCTACCTTGAGGCTCCCAACGGCGTCTTCATACAGGTGCCATGGGGATCCTCGTCGCGAGCCCCCGAGGAGGGAGAGACCTTCGATGGGGAGGTCCTCGCCTCCGCGGGGCTGAAGATCGTCGAGGCGCCTGGCGGGAACGACGAGCCCGAGGAGGAGAAACTGCTTCACCGGCTCCTGGCCCTTTACCGGGCCAGGCAGGCGAAACTTGAGTCTCGGGAAGCCCTCGCCGCCAAGGCCGCAGCAGATATGGAGAAACGCGCCGCGGAGCTCCGTGCCGCCAACCAGGAGGCCCTCCGCGACTTGGCGGAGGAGCGCGAGAGGCTTGCTGGAGAGTACCAAGAGTGGCTCCTGGAGAAGGCTGAGGCCGAGGAGCAGCAGCGACTCGCCGGAGAAGCGCTGTCCCAGCGAGAAGGAGCGCTCATCCAGCGGAAGGTCGACCTCGACTCTCACGAGGAGGACCTTGCCGCCCGGGAGCAGGCCCTTGGCGGAGAGCTGAAGGAAGCGAAGGCCGCTGCAGCCACCGCGGAGACCGCCAAAAAGGACCTCGAGGCTAAGGTGGTGCAGCTGGAGGAGTACCTGAAGGCGAGCTCGGAGAGGGTCACCGCGCTCAACATAGAGCGCGAGAAGGATGCCCATACCAATTCCGAACTCCAGGTACGCCTTTCCAAGCAAGGCGACGAGCTGAAGGCCGCCAAGGACTCGATTGCATATCTGGAGCTGAAAGTCTCTACGCTGAAGGATTCGCTCGACGCCGTCCGGGACCGTGAAACCAAGCTGAAGGACGAGCTCCGCAAGGAGCGGAGCCTGGTGGAGAGCGCCGCCACTTCAGCTGAGAACTTCTGTCGGACCGTCGAAGTATGGACCGAAGATCTGGTGGCTTCTGCAGCTAGCATCGACAAGGAGCTGATGGCGCTGAGGGTTGAGCATCTCATATACTCTCCGGATCCAAATCTCCCCCACAGCGCCAAGCTCAGTCTCTTCTTCAGAGGGGTCGCGCCGGCACTCGCAAGTCAACAGAAGAAGCTCCCCGCGCAGCTGGCCGAGGAGTCACGCCAGCTCTGCGCGGGTACCCTGGAGCGCGTTTTGACCAAGATTGTTTACCGCAATCCTGGTATCAATCTCGTCAACGTCCTCCGCAGCTTGCCGGCCGACGCGGATCAGGAGGCACTGAAGGCGCAGGTCGCCCACATCATCGCCAAAGTGAACAAGATCTCCAGGCGCGAGGGCGACCGCGTGGATTAGGCCTCTTTCTTTCTGTTTCCTTTGCTGCTGCAAAGTGTGCCATAGACATGAATTAATTAGTGATTGCGACAAGTTATCCCCTGTAATATATTATCTTATTTTTGAGCAATCGATGCAACGTTATCTCCCTTGCTTTGGTCCTTTACTTTGTATGCTTTTAACCCTACGCTTCTAGGGGACTTGTCGGCAAGGGGCCTTTGCCGCGAGCGCTGAGTGCTGGACTCTGAGCAGCCTGCTGGCCAAGGTCTTACCGGCAAGTAACCTTGCCGCAGCTAGTCGCGACGCACCTAGCTTGCTGAGCGAACTCGGAAACGAAGCAAGGGCGCGACACTTGTCGCAGCTCACTTAAGTCGTTGAGCGTACTCGAAAACAAGATAAGGGTGCGGCTAGCCACGGGTAGGTTCCTCCGCGCACAGGTTTTCCATACAAAGTGTGGTTGTTCAAGGAAGATAACTAAAAATTTAAAAATTTGAACTGCTCAAATGTAACTTAGCTTTCGTATATTGCTTGCTTCCCCGACAAGGCTTCTCTTTCTTGAACAGCACTTGGTTCATCCTCCATCTCCTTCCCCCCCGGCAAACTTGTGCACGAGGAACATTCCTTGTGCTTAAGAGGAATGAAAAAGAGGAGGGAAAACAAGTATAGGGCCTTTCGGCGCGCTAATTCTTACCGGGTATGTGTGTTGCACAAAATGCCAAATGATGCATGCAAATAACAAAGAAAAGCACGAGAATGGCAAATAGTGCGAAAACACAAAGCTTTACTGATGCGCGGGATCTGCGCCCGGCTTTGTACAAAGGTTTACATGCGACAGCGGCAAGACTCGTACAAAAGGTGGTTGCCGGAGCGGATCACGGCAACCGCGCCTTATGGGTGAAACTTTCAAAGATGCTCTATGTTCCAGGAGTTGCTCACCGGAAAGCCTTCTTCGGTCTCAAGGCGGACAGCGCCGGGCCTTGTTACTTGTCTCACCCGATAAGGTCCTTCCCACCTCGGCGTCAACTTGTTGGAGTTCTTGGCGGACTGAACGCGCCGAAGAACAAGGTCGCCTTCCTCGAGACTCCTGGCCTTAACCTTGCGGCTATGATAGCGACGCAAGGCTTGCTGGTATCGGGCGTTGGGGTCCACTCAGCTATAAATTCTGCCAAAGCTCTGCTCTGTATAGTTGAAGTACTTTCAAACTTAAGACCAAAGCTTGACAGCTCCAGTGCCCACTCGACGATCATGCCTGTTGCTTCTGGATTCTGCAATATCCTCTTCAACGGAAAGCGAGTGACCACTGTTATCTCGTGGGCTTGGAAGTAATGGCGCAGTTTTCTCGAGGCCATGAGGAGACCGAAAAGCAACTTTTGCACCCCAGAGTATCTTGATCTAGCTCCCTGCAAGAGGGAACTCACAAAATACACCGGGCGCTGCACCATCTTCTTCCGCACCTCTCCTTGCTTCTGCGCAGAGTTGTCCTTGTCGGGGCCAGAGCTTGTCGGAGCAGCCCCCTGGTTGTCGCTGGATTCGCTTGCCGGTGGTGTAGACTCCTCATCGGCCTCCCTCTCCGCTACTAACGCAACACTAACCACTTGATTGGTTGCTGCTAGGTATAGCAACAACTTCTCTTGTGGCCTAGGTGCGACAAGTATTGGAGTCGAGGATAGGTATCCTTTCAAGTCTTGCAGCGCTGCCTCCGCTTCCGGAGTCCATTTCATAGGACCTTCCTTCTTCAAAATTTTGAAGAAAGGCAGGGCGCGTTCTGCAGACTTTGAAATGAACCTACTGAGGGCAGCCACACAACCTGCAAGTCTCCTTACGTCCTTGATGCGCTTCGGGGCTTCGATCTGCTCGATGGCTTTGATCTTGTCGGGAGATGCTCAACCCTCAGCGCCATCAGCTCCTTGTCGATGCTAGCTGCAGAAGCCACCAGATCTTCGGTCCATACTTCGACGGTCCGGCGGAAGTTCTCAGCTGAAGTGGCGGCGCTCTCCACCAGGCCCCGCCCCTTGCGGAGCTCGTCCTTCAGCTTGGTTTCACGGTCCCGGACGGCGTCGAGCGAATCCTTCAGCGTAGAGACTTTCAGCTCCAGATCTGCAATCGAGTCCTTGGCGGCCTTCAGCTCGTCGCCTTGCTTGGAAAGGCGTACCTGGAGTTCGGAATTGGTATGGGCATCCTTCTCGCGCTCTATGTTGAGCGCGGTGACCCTCTCCGAGCTCGCCTTCAGGTACTCCTCCAGCTGCACCACCTTAGCCTCGAGGTCCTTTTTGGCGGTCTCCGCGGTGGCTGCAGCGGCCTTCGCTTCCTTCAGCTCTCCGCCAAGGGCCTGCTCCCGGGCGGCAAGGTCGTCCTCATGAGAGTCGAGGTCGACCTTCCGCTGGTTGAGCGCTCCTTCTCGCTGGGACAGCGCTTCTCCGGCGAGTCGCTGCTGCTCCTCGGCCTCAGCCTTCTCCAGGAGCCACTCTTGGTACTCTCCAGCAAGCCTCTCGCGCTCCTCCGCCAAGTCGCGGAGGGCCTCCTGGTTGGCGGCGCGGAGCTCCGTGGCGCGTTTCTCCATATCTGCTGCGGCCTTGGCGGTGAGGGCTTCCCGAGACTCAAGTTTCGCCTGCCTGGCCCGGTAAAGGGCCAGGAGCCGGTGAAGCAGTTTCTCCTCCTCGGGCTCGTCGTTCCCGCCAGGCGCCTCGACGATCTTCAGCCCCGCGGAGGCGAGGACCTCCCCATCGAAGGTCTCTCCCTCCTCGGGGGCTCGCGACGAGGATCCCCACGGCACCTGTATGAAGACGCCGTTGGGAGCCTCAAGGTAGAAGGCGGACTGCTCCTTCTCGGTGGAGGGATCGGCGGCCGGTGCAGCGCTGGACGCTCCTGCCGCCTCCGGGCCGGCAGTGTGGCCGCCGTCCCCCTCCCCGGCCGCTGCGTCCGCAGCCTGGGCAGTCTCCTCAGCCGCAGGCTCGTCGACTCCTGCCATGTCTTCGACGACAGGGGCGTTGCCGCCGTCGCCCTGCGCGCCTTCCTCGCCGACGACCTCGGTCTCCATCCGTTCCGGCGCGGGAGGGTCTAGAAAAAGAAGAAAGGAAGAAAAGAAAAAGTTCAAGCAAATATCCAAAAAAGACGAGTCCAAGAAGACGAGGTTGCAAGACTTACCTTCGCGGGCTTCGTCGATGACAGGCTCCCTCGCCGGGGAGCTCTCCCTTGGCGGGGTGGCCGCCCTCGCCGGGCTGCTCGCCCTTGGCGGGGTACTCGCCCTTGGCGGAGTACCCGCCCTTGGCGGAGCGCTCTCCCTCGCCGGAGAGTTCGTCCTTGGCGGGGACGGCGGGGCCTGCGGCTCCTCGGGAGTGGTCTCCGGGCGCTCCTGCGGCTGCGGCTCCGTTTCTGCACAAGACAAGCAAGACGAACAGAACAACAAGATGTTAGTACAAGGCAAAAACTTCAGGCGCGCCCGACGAGCTGAAAGTTCAAGACCAGACTTACGCTGGGGGCTGCGCTGGGGGCTGCTCCTCGGAGCAGCGCTTGGGTCCGGCAAGCTCGTCGCCGGCGCGTCCCCTGTCGCCGCGACGGGCGAGTCGTCCTCGACCTCGACTACGGGAACCTTGGCCTTCTTCGCCGCTCGCTGGGCCAGGGTCCTGAAATCAAAGCAAGAAGCAAGATCAGAATCGTCAACGAAAGAATCAAGACAGAATTGAAGAAGCTACTGAATACAAGTCCTTACTCCTGTTCCTCGTCGTCGTTGTCGCTCAGGGCGGAGAAGTCGAACTCCACCTGAGGCGCTTCCGCGCGAGGGGCGGGAGGAGAAGGCTCCCTCGGGCGCTTGGCGGTCCCCGGGGCTGGGGGCTGCGAAGCCCCAGCCTCTGTTGGCGCCGAGGCCCGGGGAGCAGGCGGAGCAGCCGCTCCGCTTTGGGAGGCTCCTCCTCCGCTTGGCGCTGGTGCGCGGGGCGCCTCCGTCGCGGTCTGGCTCGCTCTGGTGGCGCGCGTCGCCTGGCGAGCGGGCTGCTGTCGGGGCGCCTGCGTCCTCGTCGCCGTAGCCTCCTTGCGGAGGCGCTTCGGCGGTGTTCGCTTGGGGCTTGCCCGGGGCGGGGAGCTCTCCGAGGACGAGGAGATGTCATCGTCGAGCCCCAGAGATCCGCCGGTATCCTCGTCGGCTCCGGCGTCCTCCTCCTCCTCCTCGGTGGGCTCGCTGGGCCCAGCACCCTGCCCCGCGGCCTTGCTCCTTCCGGCAGCTCCGCCCCCTCCGGCACCTCTGCTCCCTCCGGCAACCTCGCCTCTTGCCGCGGCCTCGCTCACCACTCCGGGGATCCTGGCATGCCTCAGAGAAGGGACCCCGGCGAGCTCGTCGGCGGGAAGGTTGAGAAGTCTCCGGATCTCTGCCTCCTCGGCCTGGCACGACGCGTCCTCGACCTCTGCCTCGTCGACGGTGAACCCGAATTCTCCTACCGCTGCGGCTGCGGCGGCCTCTTCTACCCGGGTAGCGATATAAGCTATCTCCCGATCCGTGGTGGCCCTGGTAAGACCCTTCATCTCATCGGTGTTCTTCGGCACCTCAACCAAGTTATCGAAGAAGCTCATAATGGCGTCCGGCGTGGGTACTATCAATGTTGGGTCGACGCCATGTGAGTCACATGCGGGCATCATCGCCCGCAAGGCGTCCCGGGCGGTGCTGTTGCATAAAGGTACTACTCCCCGGGGAGATCTAAACCACTCTGGGTGAGCTGGGTCGTGCTTGAAAAGCTCCCGAAGCATTCCCTTCAGCTCCAGCGCCGTGAAGTTGTAATTCAGCCCCGGGCGCAACCTCATTACGTCCGCCGCATTGCCAAACTCCCATGCTGGCCTTTTCCTTTCCTGTAAAGGAGCAATGCGGAGGCGGAGAAAGTCTGCTCCTACCTCTCCGATGGTCAACTTGGCTACCCGAAGACGAAGAATCCTGAAGAGGGCAACGTTGAGCTTGATGTCATCAGCGGCCAAATCACTGCAGTCCCTGCCGCACACTATAGCAGTTGTGCGCGGCGCAGTGAAAGGCTGCGGCTCGTCCTCCACTATCCAGCACCAATCCGCGCGCCACTCCTCCCACTTGCCGCGGAGCTCCCCTTTCAGATAAAATTCTTTCTTGTTCAAGCGGAAGATCCAAGAGATCCCCTCGGAGAGGGGAGCGCCGGCCTCTACTCTAGGCATAAAGAAGTGCCTAAAGAGTGCTACGTTTGGATAGATCCCTATGTAGTTTTCGCACAGATGTGCGAAAACCGCCATCGTGAGGATGGCATTGGGGGTGAAGTCTAAAAGATGGAGGTTGTAGGTGTTCATAATGTCGCAGAAAAATTCAGAGAATGGAGGACAAAGGCCGCAGTGGAAGAAAGCAGCAAAGAAGAAATACCCGCTGGGGTACAGATCTCTTGCGGCGGCCGGGTAGACTCGGGTGCGGTGATGCGCCTTGGTCTTCTTGGCCCGGAACAGATAGTACTTGTTCCAGAGCTCCCGCGCGCTGAGCCTTGGCGCGAAGACGACATTCCTCTTCCGCAGGAGAGCAAGCTTCGCCGCCTGCTCGGATTTCTCTTTCTTGGCCTTCTCCGCCTTCGCCTTCTCGGTCTTCGGGGCCATGGCGGAGGCGGCGAGGGAAGGAGACGAGGAGTCCGGCGGCGCCGCAGATGCGAGAAACGGCGGAGGAGGTGAGGAGGCGGAGCGCAAAGGGGGATTTCTGGAGGTGGAAGAAGCAATGAAGACGAAGTAAGGTAACGGCCCCTGCTTCCTCTGCTTTTAAGGGGGAAGTGGGGGACGTTCCGCATTTCCCATTAAAGAACGTGGCCACGTTCCCTCCCACGACGCCGCAATCGACGCGTGCCGCGGCGGATGCGGAGGGGGAGTTACGGCTCGCCGTGGGCCGCGCGGGCCCGTGCACTGTTTTGGGCCTGGCCCAACAGCGCTCGGCACCGTGTGTGGCCCAGGCCCGGGGGCTCCTGTCGGTGTACTAAGATAGGGGTACCTTAGTACCCCAACGTGTGCACGGGCAGTAGCAGCTTCCCGCGGCAGGGTCTACCACGAGAGGTTTCCGGCAAGCTCGTGGTAGACCCTGCCGCGGGAAGCTGCTACTGCCCGTGCACAAGTTGGGGTACTAAGGTACCCCTATCTTAGTACACCGACACTAGGCGCGCCCTCCTCTTCATCAGCAGGCTAGCCGCGGCCGCCGGTGCCACGGGCGCGCCAGCAGTCCGGATGCTGGCAAGGCGCGAGACCACGGACTTGGGCGCGGCTGCGGCCACTGGCTTCGTTGGCGCAGCGCTCCTCAGCGGGGTCGCCGCATCGCTCCCTTCGTACGCAGCGCGCCAGGCTCGACGCGGAGTGGTTGTCTGGGGCTGCCCAGCAGCGTCTGCGCCCGGCACCGCTTCCTCAGCGGACGGCTCGGAGGTGTCCTCCTCGTCAACCTGGTCCCCGTCGCCCATCGTCTCCTCCGAGTCCTCCTCCTCGTCGCTCCCCTCCTCGACACCGGAGGACACGTCGACCGTGGCCGCAGTAGGCACGGGCGCCCCGAAGCCTGACACGGCCTTCAGCAGCTTGGCCTTGTTAGGATGGCGGTACAGCGCCAGATGAGCCCCTTAGAGGTCCTCAGCAACCATCCCTAGGAGAGCGTTTGAGATGAGGCCCAGCTCGACCTCGGCCAGCGTCCCCGAGCACAGCCGAAGCCTGTCATCGTCTTCCATCAGATCCCACATGGGGCGCGAGTGTGCCTAGAGCGGCACCCGCCGCTGCCTCAGGATCTCCTTCACAATTTGGGCCCCTTCGAGCCTCGAGCCCATGTCGGCCATGATCGTTGCCAAGACAGGCTCGGCAAGTGGGCCGTTTGAGCTTTGCGTCGCCCTAGTAGGGGCGTTTCTCCGGACGGGCGGTAGGCAGCGTCAGCAACGGGTGAATATGCTGGGCATCCAGATAGACCCACCTCTTCCGGTGGGTGTCTATCTTCTTCCCGACTGTTATCGGCCTGCAGCCCTGGCGCTAGAAGACGAAGGAGACGCAGCCCAAGCACGGACCCTCATCATACCGCTGCACGGAGAAGAAGTGGCAGAAGAGGGTGACACTCGGTTTCACCCCGACACACGCCTCGCAGTAAAAGGCGAAGAGCGACCTGACGAATATGGAGCGAGGCTGGATGTGGAGGGCGTGCACCTGGTAGTGATTCAAGATGGCATAGAAGAACTCCGAGAAGGGCAGCACGAGCCCGACCGAGATGTTGTGGAGGAAGAAGGGGTAGCAAGACTTTGGCAAGGTCCGCACCGCGGTGGACCCAACCCGAATCTTTGTTGGGCCATGCTCGTTGTGGTCGCTCGACAAGAAAGACTGGACCTTCGAGTAGTCCTCCTCCTCAGTGATGATGGACTCCTCGAGCGCCTCCTCGGGGGAGGAAGCAGATCCAGACGCCTGCGCGGCACCCTTGCCTTTCTTCACCATTGCTGTAGGCGCTGGAGGATGCAGGTGATTTGGGAAGGCTGGGGGCGAAGGAAAAGGGGATCTGAGCAGGAAGGAAAGGAAGCGATAACCCCTCTGTAGCAAAGACAGTCCCTTTTGTCAAGTTGCATGGTCACCAAGACTGCGTGGGGAGCGGAGTCGCCCACTTCCCATCCAACAGTCGCGCGCCAGCCTGGCCCACAGTCTTTTGGGGCCCGCGCTGCTTCTTCCTCGACTAAGGCTTCGCCCCAAAGCCAACTCCGTGCGTGCCTTGTGCCCGGGGGCTACTGTCGGCGTCCTGGGAACCAGGGTACCCAGACTTGCCAGCCTGCGGCCCGCGACATGCTCCTACTACAGCATGGTATGGCCCAGCTGATCGACCAGCTGCGCAAGACCCTCGCAAGGGGTCTAAGCTTGACGAGGAGAACGGCACCAAGATCCTCTCAGGAGCGGCCTCGGCTAGGCTGCTCCGGAGGGGCTGAGAACTCAAGGCCAAGCCTGCCTCTGGAGGAGGCAGTGACGCGAGCAGAGACGCACCACGCCAGTGGGTGCCAGCGCGTGCCAGCGGCGCAGTCGCAGTTTTGGTGCAAAGGAGACAACACAGGCGCAGGTTCCCGAGGGGCGATACAAAGGTTCCTCTTCAGTGCAACAAGACCGAAGACCGCAAGGATGACAGGGAGGAATGCACCACCGAGCCCACCACTGCGTCATCGTCTAATCCCTTTGCAGGCGAAGACCGCGTTTTTCAGGATAGGAACGTCCTTGTGTGCCCACTCAAAATGGCCATTGTGGGATCCCTTCCCGCCAAACATTTCGTGGGAAGAGGACCCTGGCCGGCTATATAAGTAGCTAGGCTTCCCACTATGGAGCCAATCTAATCTGATCGGAAGAGGAGAGACCTCATCTCGAGCACCCCACCTTCACTTCAAGGAGAAAGAACACTTTCCTCCTGGCCCTCTTGAGCTCTTCTGAGCTCAATAAAAACTATACTTGTTCATACTCAAGCCCTCCGGAGGCTAATCCACTCAAGCAGGACGTAGGGTTTTACACCGCAAGGTGGCCTGAACCTGGGTAAACTCGTGTGTGCTTTTACTTTTTGCATGCTTGAATCTCACCACCGGGCGAGGGCGTGGCGCTAGCTAGACGTGAGCGGTAGTGATATTTGTTCACGCCCCTGTGTTCGAACTTCTTTGGGTTTGCGGAGCCCGTAATTCGACAGATGTTTTGAGGAAATTCGACATGCACGCTTGCAAAGGAGTCAAAATCCCTATGCCCACAAATGGCCAACTGTGCACCAATGAAAATGGGGTAAAGACTTCGATCAAAAGGTATACCGCTCCATGATTGGCTCTTTATTGTATCTATGTGCATCTAGGCCAGATATTATGCTTAGTGTTTGCATGTGTGCCCGATTTCAAGCTACACCGAAGGAATCACACCATAAGGTTGTGAAGCATATTCTTCGATATCTAGCTCACACTCCAACACTTGGATTATGGTATCCCAAGGGCTCTTATTTTGAACTAATTGGATATTCTGACTCTCACTATGATGGTGATCGAGTGGATCGCAAGTCTACATCCGGCACATGCCATTTCCTTAAACAATCCTTAGTATGTTTGTCCTCGAAGAAACAGAATTGTGTATCACTCACCACTGCTGAAGCTGAGTACATAGCTGCTAGTTCATGTTGTGCTCAATTACTGTGGATGAAGGAAACACACAAGGACTATGGTGTCAACATGAAGAATGTGCCATTCTATTCTGACAATGAGAGTGCCATCAAGATTGCTCACAACCCAGTTCAGCACTCGAAGACAAAGAACATCCAGATCCGTCATCATTTTCTTCATGATCATGTATTCAAGGGCGACATCTCCATATACCATGTGAAGACTGAAGATCAGCTCGTAGATATCTTCACTAAGCTCTTGGATGAGAAGAGATTTTGCATGTTGTGGTGCGAGCTAAATATCTTAGAATCTTCGAATGTTCTTTGAAAGGACACACATCCTAACACTTATGCAAAATTGATGACTTTGATGTGCAACACACGAAGTAACATTTTTCTTCAATCAATGAAGACTAACCCTCTAAGTGTGAAGAAATTAATGTACAATTTGGTTCTCAGAACCATACGATAATTGTCCGATGTGTCTTAAATCATCATTCTTATACGGTGGGTCACGCACCAACCAAAGTTGGAATTTGAGTTTTTCTTTAATTTGAAATTCTTCAAATTTTCAAATTCCTCAAATTTTGTAATTTCTTCAACTTCTCTTGGTGTTCTTCATTGGATATATATATTTTTTGAGTATTTATGTCCTCTACAGCATCCACTTATTGCTAATTCTTCAAGTTGATTTTTCCTCTAAGTGAATGTGATCGGACACTTCCCTCTCTATGCTTAACTCAATCCAGTCTATTCACAATTTCTTCGTATGCATTCTATTTGAAACTTGTTCAAAATCTTCACTGTGTCCTTGACAGCTGAAGAATTTGTGAACCCAACGTTAAATTTTTCTTATCCAAAATTTTCGGCTTTTGCCGCTCAAACCATTCCGCATCCCACGATGGATTAAACAACTCTCCCACGATCTCCACTATCTTTACTCCTCAGAACATGGGTGACACATGTCGCTAGGATAGCAAAGGGCAGGGGCACGTTCTTCCAATTTCTTCGAGCGAGCAGTTTTTCACAGTGGCTATAAATACCCCTCCCCTTTCACCGGACCTCATTTACTTCACTCGACCTCCATCTCGCTCGAGCTCTCAGACCTAGCGTCGCCACTACTCTCCATCGACGTCGGTGTTGAAGAGCTTCGCTGCTCGACCTCCTCGTCGTCGTCCTCGCGCTGGCTAATGAAATCTTCACTCTGCCGCAGCCGTAGCTGTCTCCTTCTGCCAAGTTAGGGCGTCGGCGATCTGGACCGATGGGCTTCACCAAGGCTCGTCCAGTTCGTCGTGTTCTTCACCAAGGGTAATGAAAATCTAATTTTACTGCTCTTTCTTGATTCTCGTGTTTTTCACAATTTCTTCACAATGTGTTTATTCTTGAACTTCCCACTACCTAAACACCTCAATCTATCTGTACTTCATTTGTTTCTCTATGTTGTGTTTTTCTTCATGATTCCTCAATTGTGTGGACTTTTGATCGATACAACTCTGGAACCTAAAGCAAGAATGCTTAGTGAAAGTCTTCAAGACTCCCATGGTCAAATTCCTCAAACTTGGTACTTTTGAAAAATTTCTGAGAATGCATATGACCTCTCCAAATTCTTCGCACATGTACTATGTTCACAGGTACAAATGTCTGCTGCTGAATCTCTAGGTTCTCATCAACTTAAATCATTTGCACCATTCCTCAAAGAAAATTTACATACATCCTTAGAAACCTCAATTGTTCAAAATCCTCAAGTGAGGAAAATGGCAGAAGGCAAGAGGCCACGGAAGGGAGGAAAGAGACGTAAGACAAATACTACGTTTGAAATCCCGGAAGACATCTATGATGAATATTGCACACCAGATGAGGAAACTCATGGCAAACAAAACAAAAATCAGCGCAAAGTGCGCATTCAGAGGATTGAGAGTAGATGGGCAAAGGAATGGAGGGAGTACCGCTATGTTACTCCAAGGTAAATGAAGAAATTCGCAGTAAACCCTACTTGCACAAGACCTCCTTTGGCACCTGGCCAAGTTGCAGATCCCTGAAGCGTTAGGGGTGGTGAGGAATTCCGAAGGAATGGGCCAAGCGTGAAGGAAAGTTTCAACGTGCAACCAGACAAGCAGTGAATAAATTCAATGAAGACTCTGCTGCTGCTGCCTCTGCTGCTGAGGCCTCTGCAAGCAAGCCCAAGAAGGCCATGCTGAAGAAATCGGCCGTCAAGGCAAATTCCTCAACAGCAATGCCTTCAAGGCCAAGTTCCTCAAAGCCTTCCGGACACACTCCTCAGACAACTTCCTCAAAGGCCGCCTCCACTGCCTTAGTTGCGGCACAATCTTCAGCTGCTGCTGCAAAGTCCTCAACTCTTGTACACCTTGTAACATCTCAACATACCGCAGGGTTCTCAATTGCTTCAGGAGCCTCTGCAAGTTCATCAGCTCCACCTGGTCCAACTTTGTTGAAAGTGAAGACCACTCCTGGCCGTGGAAAGAGGTCAAGTCCTCATAAGAAAGTGGCCTTTCAAGTCCCCTCTAATGACAATGAAGCTGATGATGAAGAACTTGTTGCAATAATTGGGGATAGACATATGAAGGCCGCTAGAGCCAAGGGTAGTTATGTGCCTCTCATGCTGGATCCTAAGAAGATCCTCTATACATTGATCTATGGCACAAGGATCCCAATACCCCTCTCCCTGACTTGAATCTCACTCCTGGTCAAAGTCACATGTTGGCTGCTTTCATTGGTGAAGAAAAATGGAAGTTTTCACAAGCCAGAAAGGCCAAGAAAGATCAGTACAAGAAGGAGCGACTTCTGAAAAAAAACATTCTGAACATGTCTCCTGAGGATTTTGTGAAGCTACAGTCCGAGATCAATGACCTCAGTGATGAATTTGACAGATACCGCGTTGATTGGCTAGGAGCCAAAGTCAGATTTGTCAAGCTCTCCAAGTCACTCAAACTTTGTGGTGACAGTTCCTCACAAGAAGCAATTCATCTTGATGAGGAAACCGAAAACGCAGCTGACAATGTCACTGCTGAAGAAACTGAACATGCCAGGACTGATGAAGAAATTCCAGTCGTTGAAGAAACTGCGAGGCAACTTCAAATGTTGCGCCTGAAGAACAACCCAGGGCTGCTGAAAAACTGAAGCAGCGCCTGAGGAAACTGAGAAAGCCAGGGTGACTACAATAGTCGTGCCTGAAGAAACTGGACCAATGTCATCTGCACCTCCCGCAAAGTCTTCACCTGTGAAGACTATCAAAGTTCCTTCTCCATCAGAAGTGAACACAATCAAAGGCTGCAGAGAAGGCTGCTATGAAGAAAATGAAAGCATCATCAACTGCAGAATCCTCAGCTCAACTTTGATAGTCTTCACAGGTGAAGACTTTGATGGAGGTGGAGATGACATTTGTTCAGTTTCTTCAGGCTCGACAGTTGTAGTCGCCCTAGCATTCTCAGTTTCTTCAGCAGCCCTGGGTTGTTCTTTAGGTGCAACATTTGAAGTTGCCCTGGCAGTTTCTTCAGCGACTGGAATTTCTTCATCAGTCCTGGCATGTTTAGATTCTTCAGTAGTGACATTGTCAGCTGCGCTTTCAGTTTCCTCATCAAGATGAATTGCTTCTTGTGAGGAACTATCACCACCAAGTTTGAGTGACTTGGAGAGCTGGACGAATCTAACTTTGGCTCCTAGCCAATCAACACGGTATCTGTCAAATTCATCACTGAGGTCTTTGATCTCAGATTGCAGCTTCACAAAATCCTTAGGAGACATGTTCAGAATGTTTTTCTTCAGAAGTCGCTCCTTCTTGTACTGATCTTTCTTGGCCTTTCTGGCTTGTTCACACTTCCATTTTTCTTCACCCATGAAAGCAGCCAACATGTGACTTTGACCAGGAGTGAGATTCATGTCAGGGAGAGGTGTATTGGGATCTTTGTGCCAAAGATTAATGTAATTGAGGTTCTTCTTAGAATCCAGCATGAGAGGCACAAAACTTCCCTTGGCTCTAGCGGCCTTCATCTGCCTATCCCTGATGATTTCAGCAAGTTCTTCATCATGAGCTTCATCGTCATCCGATGGAACTTGAAAGGCCACTTTCTTTTGAGGACTTGGCCTCTTCCCACGGCCAGCAGTGGTCTTTCCAAATTATGCTCAACTCAAAGCCTACACTACCCAATCCTTTCGAGTGAAGCCATTGGAAATGTCATATAGTTTAGTCAATTTCTTAAGTGACAGAGATGCTGTTCTTCTGGTCTCTGAGGAATTTGTTTTGACTAAGGAGTTAGGAACTCGCACTGGGCACTAGATCAATATGTTAGTCACAGAAAATAGTATAAAAAGTTGCCAAAAGTATATGAAAGTTGTAGAATATTGGCATGGAACAATCAAAAATTATAGATACGACGGAGACGTATCAACATCCCCAAGCTTAATTCCTGCTCGTCCTCGAGTAGGTAAATGATAAAAAAGATAATTTTTGATTTGGAATGCTACCTATTATAATCTTGATCATGTAATCTAATCATGGCATGAATATTAAGACACGAGTGATTCAAAGCAATAATCTATCATTTGACATTAAGACAATAATTCTTCATGCATACTAATAAAGCAATCATGTCTTTTCAAAATAACATGGCCAAAGAAAGTTATCCCTACAAAATCATATGGTCTGGCTATGCTCCCTCTTCACCACACAATGTATTTAAATCATGCACAACCCCGTTTTTAGCCAAGCAATTGTTTCGTACTTTAGTATTCTCAAACTTTTTCAACTTTCACGCAATACATGAGCGTGAGCCTTGGACATAGTACTATGGGTGGAATAGAAGGTGGTGATAGACAAAAGGAGGGAGAAATTATCACATCAACTAGGCAAATCAATGGACTATGGAGATGTCCATCAATCGAAATCAATGTGAGTGAGTAGGTATTGCCATGTAACTCATGCAATAGAGCTATAAGTATATGAAAGCTCAAAAAGAAAACTAGTGGGTGTGCATCAACTTGCTTGCTCATGAATACCTAGGGCATTTGAGGAAGCCCTTCGTTGGAATATACAAGCCAAGTTCTATAATGAAAATTCCCACTAGTATATGCAAGTGACAACATAGGAGACTCTCTATCATGAAGAACATGGTGTTATGATGAAGCACAAGTGTGGTAAAAGGATAGTAACATTGTCCCTTCTCTCTTTTTCTCTCATTTTTTGGAGGGGATTTTCTCTTTTCTTTTTTTAGCCCCCCTCTTTTTTGGGCCATCTCCTTTTTATTGGCCTTTCTCTTTTTCTTTTTTTCCTCACACGGGACAATGCTATAATAATGAAGATCATAACACTTTTATTTACTTACAACTCAAGGATTACAACTCGAAGCTAGAACAACATATGACTCTATGTGAATGCCTCTTGCGGTGTACTGGGATGTGAAATGATCTAGCGTAGAAATGACATCAAAAAACGGACAAGCCATGGAAACATCATGCTAGCTATCTTACAATCATGCAAGGCAATATGACAATGATGGTGCGTGTCATAATAAACGGAACGGTGGAGTTACATAGTAATATATCTTGGAATGGCTATGGAGATACCATTATAGCTAGGTATGGTGGCTGTTTTGAGGAAGGTATAAGGTGGGTGTACGGTACCGGCGAAAGTTGTGATGTACAAGAAAGGCTAGGAACGGTGGAAGGGTGAGAGTGCGTATAATCCATGGACTCAACATTAGTCATAAAGAACTCACATACTTATTGCAAAAATTTATTAGCCGTCCAAACAAAGTACTACACGCATGCTCATAGGGGAAGGGTTGGTAGGAGTTAACCATCACGCGATCCCGACCTCGACACAAAGGATGACAATCAAAAAATAAATCATGCTCCAACTTCGTCACATAACGGTTCACCTTACGTGCATGCTTTGGGAATCACCAACCTCAACACAAGTATTTCTACAATCCACAACTACCCGCTAGCATGACTCTAATATCACCATCTTTATATCGCAAAACTATTGCAAGGAATCAAACATATCATATTCAGCGATCTACAAGTTTATGTAGGAATTTGTTGACTAACCATATGAATGACCAATTCATGTCAACTCTCTAAGTAGATATAAGTGAAGCAAGAGAGTTTTAATTATTTCTACAAAAGATATGCCCATGCTCTAACAAATATAAGTGAAGCAAAAGAGCATTCTACAAATGGCGGTTTTCTATCTAAAGAGAAACAGGCAATCCAAACTTCAAATGATATAAGTGAAGCACATGAAGCATTCTATAAAGCCATACTCAAAAGATATAACTGAAGTGCAAAGAGCATACTATAAATCAACCAAGGACTATATCATACCAGCATGGTACATTTATTAAAAGGAAAAATAAAAAGCACATGATGCTCCAAGAGTTTACGCATAACATGTGAATGAAACGAATCCGAAAACATACCGATACTTGTTGAAGAAAGATGGGATGCCTTCCGGGGCATCCCCAAGCTTAAACGCTTGAGTCTCCTTGAATATTTACTTGGGGTGCCTTGGGAATCCCCAAGCTTGAGCTCTTGCCTCTCCTCCTTCTCCTCATATCGAGACCTCATGATCTTCGAACACTTCATCCACACAAAACTTAACCAAACTTTTAGTGGCGGGGTTAGTGCATATGTTCAGTAAAATACCATCATGTACTGCTCTAACATTATTGTATAAAACAAACATTACCCATAGTATGCTATATCAATTCTATGGCCCCAAGTCAAGGAGGCTTCAATAAGAATTCAAACGTATGCAAATAATGAAGCTATAACAGCAATCTGTGAAAACAGGACAGTCTGTAGTAATCTAAACATTAACCATACTTTTGTGCCTCTAAAAATTCTGTCAAAATTAGGAAAAATAAAAAAATTGTACATAGAGAATTTGCAAAAAGTTTCAGATCCTTTCAACGTTCCAGTAAAAAAATTAAAATCGCGCACTACAACAAAAGTTTCTGTTTTTGCACCGCACAAACCAACAAGTAGTTTAATCATCCTAAAGGAAACTCTTGGCACATTATTTTTATAATACAATGGAATATTACAAGGGGATAATTATTTTGGTTGAAAAGTTTCTGTAATTTAAGATTTTCAAAGTTTCCATGGGCATGAACAAAGTTCAAGGAGCTACCCCGTTTCAATGGTGCTCGTCCTTCTTACTTTCACTTTTCTTTTTGAAAAAAATTTAGGTTCCCCTCTTTATTTTTTTATTTTTTTTAAACTTTATAAAAGCAGACAACAGAAATAAATGACTCTCTAAAACTTTCGGGTTTTCTCCCTGGCAGCGCTTTCTTTAAAGCCATTAAGCTAGGCATATAGTGCTCAAGTAATGGATCCACTCGGATCCCAAAGTATATGAAAGCCAATTTTAATTAGCAATGATTTGGCATTTAGTAGTGAGCACAAAGTGATATTTGTCATCCAAGAACGAAGTCTAACTCTCTTCCTATGCATAGGCATGTCATACAAGAACAATTCATGCACATTAGGTAAAGGCCAATGCATAGTATAAGCACTTTCCTGCAATTTTATCGTGTTGGAAACAAAGAGAGGCGGAGATGTAGTTCCTCTCTCATAATAATTACAGGTAGGAGCAGCAAGCACATGCATATTATACTCATCAAAATCATCATGTATAATGAAAAAAGGCAACCCATCAATATAATCCTTAATAAGTGCGAACTTCTCCAATATAGTGTAGTTTAGAGAATTCAAAAAGATAATAGGACTATCATGTGTGGGTGCAATAGCAACTATCTCATGTTTAACATGAGGAACTATAGCAAGTTCATCTCCATAGGCATAATTCATATTGGCATCTTGGCCACAAGCATAGCAAGCATCATCAAAAAGGGATATTTCAAAAGAATCAACGGGATCATAACAATCATCATAGCATTCATCATTCGGTAACCACGAAGGGAAATTAAACAATGTATGGGATAAAGAGTTACTCTCATTAGAAGGTGGGCACGGGTGATCAATCCGCTCTTTCTCCTTTTGTTCTTCGCTCTCCTCCTCATCTTTTTCATCCAATGGGCTCACAATGTCATTAATTTCTTCTTCCATAGACTCCTACAAAATATTAGTCTCTTCTTGGACAGCGGAGGAGTCCTCAATATATGGTTTAACATAGGCATTAGAAGCGTAATTATCATAAAAATATTTAAATATGGAAAAAAATTCAGATTTGTAAAGAGTAGCATCATACTTTTCAATCAAAGAAGCAATTTCATAAGCACCCTTAAAAGGAACAAATTCTTCAATTTGTTGGACATCATAGTAACTATAAACACCCTTAGCATACGAAGATACGATTCCATATCACTAAACTCACATTGGTAGGGAAGGTGTTTCGTAGGGTCTTCAGAACAACAAGTAAAATAATATATTTCACATAAATTCCAAGCATAGCATTGCAAACGATGAATTTGATACAGTAAAAGTTTCCATTTTTCAGATATGCGGTGTCGCACATAACAAGCTTGCTCATCTAAAGATTTTCCCTCAACTAAGCTAGTTGGGGCTTCAGCCCGAGCACATAGGGATCGAAGATGATCCAAGTAATAAGCTTCAGTAGTGTGATAGATTTTGAGTGGTTCTTCAACCATTGGTTCAGTATGTACCACTAACTTTCTTTGGTATTTTGCATTTCCTACCAATAACTAAAGACAGAAAACAACTTAGAACAGCAAATAAAATCTACTTAGTGATAAAGCAAACAAGCACACACGAGAATATTTAGCCCACGCTATTGCTCCACGGCAACGGCGCCAGAAAAAGGTCGTGATAACCCACAAGTGTAGGGGATCAGTTGTAGCCTCTTTCGATAAGTAAGATTGTCGAACCCAACGAGGAGCTAAAGGTAGAACAAATATTCCCTGAAGTTCTATCGACCACCGATACAACTCTACGCACGCTTGACGTTTACTTTACCTAGAACAAGTATGAAACTAGAAGTACTTTGTGGTTTTTGTGGGATAGGTTTGCAAGATAATAAAGAGCGTGTAAATAAAAAGTAGGGGATGTTAAGATAAGTACACAACTAAATTAGTTTTAGTAGAGAGCTTTTTGTCACGAGAAAGTTATTTGTCCCTAGGCAATCGATAACTAGACATGTAATCACTATTGCAATCTTATTTGAGGGAGAGGCATAAGCTAACATACTTTCTTGTCTTGGATCATATGCTTATGATTGGATCTCTAGCAAGCATCCGCAACTACTAAAGATCATTAAGGTAAAACACAACCATAGCATTAAAGTATCAAGTCCTCTTTATTCCCATACGCAAACACCCTACTTACTCGGGTCTGTGCTTCTGCCACTCATGCCACCCACCATAAGCAAATAATGAACATATTGCAAACCCTACAGCGGGGATCCCTCACGCTTGCGCGACATGGAGAGCACCATAGGACAACACCAATAATAAAACATGCAACTCAAACCAATCACGATCATCAATTAACCCATATGACAAAACAGATCTACTCAAACATCATAGGATAGCCATACATCATTGGGAAATAATATATAGCGTTGAGCACCATGTTTAAGTAGATATTACAGCGGGTAGAAGAAGGGTTACACCGCTGCATAGAGGGGGAAGAGTTGGTGAGGATGGCGCTGAAATTGTTCGTGTAGATTGCGGAGACGATGAAGGCCCCGGCAGCACTCCGGTGCCACCGGAAGCGAGGGGGGAGAGCCCCCCTCCTTCTTCTTCTTCCTTGACCTTCTCCCTAGATGGGAGAAGGGTTTCCCCTCTGGTCCATGGTCTCCATTGCGTGGGAGGGGCGAGAGCCCCTCTGAGATTGGATATGTATCTCTGTCTCTCTCTGTTTCCGTGTTCCCAGATTCTGGCCCTTCACCATTTATTAAATTCCTGGAGGTCCATAACTCCGCTTGGGATGAATTTTGGACATGATTTTTATCCGGATATTAGCTTTCTTGCGGCGAGAGAAGGGCATCAACCACCTTATGGAGTGGCCACGAGGGCCCAGGGTGCGCCTGCCCCCCTGGGCGCGCCCCTCGCCCTCGTGGGCCACTCGGGCATCGTCTCACGTTGGCTGCGCTTCCCAAAATTCACATATATTCCAAAAAAATCTCCGTCCGTTTTATCCCGTTTGGACTCCATTTAATATGGATATTCCGTGAAACAAAAAACATACAACAAACAGGAACTGGCACTAGGCACTGGATCAATATGTTAGTCCCAAAAAATAGTATAAAAAGTTGCGAAAAGTATATGAAAGTTGTAGAATATTGGCATGGAACAATAAAAAATAATAGATAGGATGGAGACGTATCAAACCTCAGAAGGGAGGGAAGAAATTGGAAGTCAACACTACTTTGGAGATCCCTGATGACATCTATGAAGAATATTGCACACCTGATGAAGCCACGCATAGCAAAGAGACCAAGAATCAGCGCAAGGTGCGCATTCAGAGGATAGAAAGAAGATGGGCCAGAGAATGGAGGGAATATCGCTATGTCACATCCAAGTACAGGAAGAAATTCGTTGTACGCCCTCCATGCCCACGACAACCATTGGCACCAGGTCAAGTTGCTGAACCCTCTAGCATAAGAAGAGGAGAAGAATTTCCGAAGGAATGGGCCAAGCGTCAAGCCAAGTTAACTGGGATGGGCAAGGAGGTTGTGAGGAAATTCAATGAAGACTCTGCTACTGCTACTGCTGAAGCCTCTGCTAGCAAGCCCAAAATGGCTATGCCGAAGAAACCTGCTCGCAAGCAAGCACCTCAGCAATGCTCTCACGGCCAGTTCCTCAAGCTGCTTCAGCTCCATCAAAGTCCTCAGCACCTGTGCATCTCGCCATGTGCCAAAGAACAACAAGCATCTCAATTGCCTCAGGAGCCACTGCTAGTTCTTCAGCTCCTCCGAATTCCTCAACTAGCCCCACTCTGTTGAAATCCAAGGTCACTGCTGGACGTGGTCCTAGACCAAGTCTTCCCAAAAAGCATGTTGCCTTCCATGTGGCGTCGAGTAATGGTGAAGCTGATGATGAGGAACTCGCCCAAATCATCAGAGAAAGACAAGAAAGGGCCGCTAGAGCCAAAGGCAGCACTATGCCATTGATGCTGGATCCCAAAGTGATCCTTGACTTTATCGACCTATGGCACAAGGACCCCAACACTCCTTTGCCTGAGATGAATCTCACACCTGGTCAAAATCATATGCTAGCCGCCTTTATTGGTGAAGACAAGTGGAAATTTGAACAGGCCAAAAAAGCAAAGAAGGACCAGTACAAGAAGGAAAGATTGTTGAAGAATAACATCGTGAATATGTCTTCCGAGGAACTTGTAAAGCTGCAAGCTGAAATCAAAACCCTCAATGTTGAATTTGAAATCTATCGTGCTGATTGACTGGGAGCCAAAGTCAGATTCGTGAATCTGACCAAGGGATTTACCTCAAAAGTTGCAGCACCAACGCAACATGAAATTCCACAGGGTGAAGCATCTGCTCAGCCCACTGAAGAACATGCCACTACCGCTAATGAAAATCAGGCTACTGAGGAAACTGAAGTGACCAAGACTAATGACTCTATTCTAGCTTCTGAAGAAATCCTCAAGGGCAACCACTAGTGTTGCGCATGAGGAACAAGCCAGGCCAGCAGCTTCAACCGCTGTGTCTGAAGAAACTGACCTAGCCAGGTAAACTGCAATAGTTGTGCCTGAGTAAACTGCACCAATCTCCTCTGCTCCTCCTGCACCAACACCAAGTTCAGTTCTTCCTTCTGCATCAGAATTGAGGAAAACAAAGGCTGTGGAACGAGCAGCAGTGAAGAAAAGGAAAGCATCTGCTTCTTCAGAGTCTGTCGCACCGAAGAAGCTGAAAAAATTGACAAGTTCTGTGAACAATCCCATTGATGTTGTTCTTCTCTCAAGCATGGCATCAAAGGAAATCATACCTTTTGGCAAAGAATATGTGATCCCAAGTGGATTAGATGACGATCTTCCTTCTGCTGCTTCTTCAGAGCAGTTGGACGAATAAATTGAAGTGGATAGTATCCCTTCAACCCCAGTGATCTCATCGCCATTGCCCTAGTTCATAGCTGAAGAGGCTGGCATTGAAGAAATGAGTGACAACGATGAAGACGTGGACATTGGGAGCACAACTCATGTACTGGACGATGACTTTTGGGACAGTATGCACCCCAATTCTCCATTGTTCACACCGCGGCAGCAAATTCCTCAGTCCCTAGAGCGTACTGAAGTTCATATGGGCTCTGAAGAACCTCGCACCACTCGCTCCGTCCATGAAGAAATTCCAGCCACTAGTGTTGATGAAAAAGCTCATGAAGAAATTCCAGCAACTAGTGTTGATGAAAAAGCTGCTGACGAAATGAAGTCTCCAATTGCAGCTGAAGAAAAAACAAAAATTCCTCAGCATGCGATTCCTGAGGCTGTGATGAAATTGACTGACAATCCTCAGCCCAAGCCTAAGAATCCATTCTCTAAGAAGCAAAAATTCAAGGCTGATGACTTCTTCCATGAGCATGTGGTCTTCACTAACTTCAATCCATATGACTCTACTCGCTTAGACGGAAGCGTTTCTGGACCACCAGCCAAGCCAACTTCTATTCCTCACTGCTTTTTGGAAAGGACAAAGTCTTCAACCATGAGCATATTCCTGATGTGTATGGAAATCCTTGCCTTGCTTCACACCGGTCCTCGGCACTCTCTTCGATTCTGGATTGCTCTCCCTCTACACTGACATACGCGACTGGAATGAAGAGCTCATTATTCAGTTCTAAGCAACATTGCACATCACCGGAAAAGCTGAAGATGTGAACTCTTGGGTGCTGGACTAGATGTCAGAAAATACTCACTTCATGGCACCAGCCTATGAATTGCTTCAGGCCCTGTCCTCCCCTTGAAGGTGCACGAGGTGTATACCATGATCCTGAACTTACTGATCAATATCTGTAAGTATTGATGAAACCGCTGAAGCTGGTCAAGCACCAAGAACCAAGTTCCTCGTGAAGGAATTGCTATATGAGCCTCAGACTATCTATCGAATTCTAACCAAGACTTTGAGTCCAATCAAAGGCCACAACTCAAATGATGAGGAAATCGTTGGCATCATGAAGAATCTACTGTTCTATATCATGCATGGGATCCCCATCAACTATCATGATTTCTTCATGAGGACTCTGGCAAATGTGGCACTGTCTGCTTTCAACCCGAAGCCTTATGCTCCCTGGATCATGAGATTCATCAGAACAAGGTCTTCTATTGATTACAAGGCTGACTTTCAGAATCATCTCAGCTATCTGCCTCCTCTTGATGTCCTCAAACGGACATATTCTTCAGTTGATGGAAAAGGCAAAGCTGCATTCATTGATGAACACATCCGTCCATTGGATGGTCAAATCCGCAAATCCGCATCCTACTCTACCAATGATGACTCTGCCACTCATGACTCTGCCACCAATGCTTCAAAGCAAAATCCTCAAGGCACAACTCCAAGGGTGATGACTGATCGTGAGCTTCTCCTCAGTCTTCATCAGAAGCTCGATCGCAACCATAAATGGGTCAAGAGGCAGTTTGGTTAAATTCTTCACAATATGACTGCGACATATAATGCAGTGAAGAAAAGCCATTACTACCTCCATGAAGTTCTCAATCGCACGTGGGCGGTTATGTCTAATCTCTAAAGTGAAGAAGATCTGAAGCAAATGGGCTTCAAGGAAGACTTTGAATGGTGTCATCCTCTGGCAAAGAAATTCAAGAAAGTCAAAGTTCCTTCCGTGGTGGCCAGCTCATATTCTTCATCACGCGAGACTGACGAGTATGAAGATTTGGACGACACTGTGGCAGGCCCTGCTCCAACAACCGACCCCAACAACACTGGCGCCCCTCCATCGTCTTCGTGGTATTCTTCAGTGGCGTTAGTTCTCATTTTTCGTCCCTTTTGGTCATTTGATGACAAAGGGGGAGAAATTTGAGTTAGTCTTCAAGCGGGTCTTTATATATGGGAGTTTTTTTGCTAAGTTACAACTCTCGTTCTTTTGAAGACTTTGTTGGATCAAATTGTAAACTTAAACCCGATGGTGGTGTGATACTTTCGCTATGTTCTTCTTCATGCTACTTCCTCATATATGTTAATGCACGCATGCTGAATTACATCAGTCACCATATTTCATCATGCATTTCAAATTCGTCAAATTATATGTTGAATGCGTGTATGAATTACAAGATATAGGGGGAGATCTCCATGATATTACTCTTGAAATGTGCATTGCTTCAAAAGCAAATTCCTCACTATGCACATCTTCAGGGGAGTTCTTCCATATCTTGCAATCAAATTCCTTTGCGTGAGATGAACCTCACTCCTGGTCAAAATCATATGCTGGCTGCCTTCATTGGTGAGGAAAAATGGAAATTTGAACAGGCCAGAAAGGCAAAGAAGGATCAATACAAGAAGGAATGATTGCTGAAGAACAATAGAGTGAATATGTCTCCTGAGGAACTTGTGAAGCTGCAAGCTGAGATTAAAACCCTCAATGATGAATTTGAAAGCTACCGTGCTGACTAGCTGGGGGAAAAGTCAGATTTGTTAACCTGACCAAGGGATTCACCTCAAACGTTGCAGCACCAATGCAACATGCAACTCCTCAGGCTGACACATCTGCTAAGCCCACTGAAGAACATGCCAGCATCGCTGATGAAAATCAGGCTGCTGAAGAAAGTGAAGTTACCAGGATTGATGACTCTATTCCAGCCGCTAAAGAAATTGCCAGGGCAACCACTAGTGTTGTGCCCGTGGAACAAGCCAGGCCAGCTGAGTCTTCACCCGTTGTGCCTGAAGAAACTGACCAAGCCAGGCAAACTGAAACAGTTGTGCCTGAGGTAATTGCACCAATTTCTTCTACTCCTCCTACACCAATAACAAGTCCAGTTCTTCCTTCTTCATCAGAAGTGGGGAAAACAAAGGCTGCGGAACAAGCAGTAGTGAAGAAAAGGAAAGCATCTGCTTCTTCAGAGTCTGTCACACCTAAGAAGATGAAGAAATTGACTAGTTCGGTCAACAATCCCATTGATGCTATTCCTCTCTCAGGCATTCCATCAAAGGAAATCATACCTTTTGGCAATGAATATGTGATCTCAAGCGGATGTGATAAAGATATTCCTTCTGCTGCTTCCTCGGAGCAATTGGACGAAGAAATTGAAGTGGAAAACATCGCTTCAACCTGAAAGTGCAACTAATCCCCGGGTGGTTTTGGTTATTAATAACAACATATATATCATTGAACTAATAGTTAGTTGAGAATCATTTCAGAGAAGTTCAGTGATATGGGTATGGAAATGACTGAAGAAGTGGACCCCTCAAAATGCTAAGGCAAGCATTGGCAAAAGCTCAAGACTCCATTTTTGGTTTAGTGATCAAAGATCACATTGAGTCCATAGGAAAAGCCAATACTATTAAAAGGGGATGAGGTTGTGTTGATGATCTGGTTGCTCAAGTGCTTAGTGATTTAGCTCCTTCAACTATCAGCAACTTTCACTACTATACACACTCATAAGTAATCTCGGACAAACCGATTCTTCCAACTCAGTCCCACCGAGATGAACCACCTCAGCCATAAGCCAAACCCTAGAAATTTCGGTCAATCCGAGTTTGAGATCGGTCTCACCGAAACATGGACTGCCAACCTTCTGTAACCGTTTGTCATCATTTCGTAATATCCGAGTTGTTGATTTCGGTCCCACCGAATCTGGCAAGTTCCTATCTTTGACTCAAATCGGACAAACCGAGATGGTATTTTCGGTCCCACCGAAAACCCCAACGTTCACTATATTTGAACTTTCGGTCTGACCGAGTTTCCACTTCGGTCTCACCGAGATTGCTCAATTATGTGTGTAACGGTTGGATTTTGTGTGGAGGCTATATATAACCCTCCACCCCCTCTTCATTCGTGGAGAGAGCCATCAGAAAGAACTACCACTCCTACCTTACACTTTCTGAGAAGAGAACTACCTACCCTTGTGTTGAGATCAAGTTGCTCCATTCCTACCATATGAAACTTGATTTCTAACCTTCCCAAATTGCTTTCCACTCAATCCTTTCTTCCACCAAAGCCAAATCAGTGAGGAGAGTTGAGTGTTGGGGAGATTATCATTTGAAGCACAAGAGCAAGGAGTTCATCATCATCTACAACATCTATTACCTTTTGGAGGGTGGTGCCTCCTAGATTGGTTAGGTGTCGCTTGGGAGCCTCCGTCATCGAGATGTGGAGTTGAACCAAGAAGTTTGTAAGGGCAAGGAGATCGCCTACTTCGTGAAGATCTACCCCGAGTAAGGCTAGCCCTCCGTGGGCGTAGGCCATGATGGAATAGACAAGGTTGCTTCTTCGTGGACCCTTCGTGGGTGGAGCCCTCCGTGGACTCGTGCAGCCGTTACCCTCCGTGGGTTGAAGTCTCCATCAACGTGGATGTACGATAGCACCACCTATCGGAACCACGAGAAAAATCTCCGCGTCTCCAAATTGCGTTTGATCTTCTCCACCTCTCTTTACTACATGTGCAATTTACTTTCCGCTGCTTATACTCTAGAATTGCATGTGTAGGGTGATACTTGACTTGATCATAATTGTGAAACTGCCAAAAACTGTTCATGATCAAAAGGCAGAATTTTTATATTTACAAGTAGTCTAATCACCCCCCCTCTAGACATACTTTCGATCCTACAAGTGGTATCAGAGCTTTGGTCTCCATTGTTTTGGTTTCCATTGCATTGGACTCCATAAGCTTGGTTTCACAACCTAGGAGAGTATTGCGTCTAGTGAGGGTAATTATCGTAGAGGTCCTTACTTTGATGGTACAAATTTTGCTAGTTGGAAGCATAAAATGAAAATGCATATTCTTGGTCATAACCCAGCCGCATGGGGCATTATTTGTGTTGGTATGCAAGGTGAATTCTTCGAAGAAGGAAAAGTTCCGGATCGCGAAGCTACACCGGAAGAGTTGCGGATGTTGCAAAACAATGCTCAAGCTTGTGACATTCTCTTCAATGCCTTGTGTCCCGACGAGTTCAACAAAATCAGCCGTCTTGAGAATGCTAAAGAGATTTGGGATACTTTGGTTGAAATGCACGAAGGTACTGAATCTGTGAAGGAATCAAAGCTAGATATTCTTCAAGGTCAACTTGACAAGTTCAAGATGAAGGATGGTGAAGGAGTCGCTGAAATGTACTCTAGGCTTGCTCTCATCACAAATGAGATTGCCGGCTTAGGAAGCGAAGAAATGACCGACCGATTCATCATTAAGAAGATTCTCAGAGCTTTGGATGGAAAATATGACACCGTGTGCACTTTGATCCAAATGATGCCAAACTACAAGACTCTCAAGCCAACTGAAGTCATTGGAAGAATTGTTGCTCATGAGATGACACTTAAGGATAAGGAAGAGCTTCACAACAAGTCAAGTGGTGCTTACAAAGCTACAAGTGATGCTCCCACAACCTCAAGTGACAAGATAATTTCCAATGAAGAGATAATCCTAATGGTTAAGAACTTCAACAAGTTCTACAAGAATAGAGGCAAAGAAAGAAGCTCAAAATATAGATCATATGATGAAAAGAGATCTTCTAGTCGTGATCGAAACTGCTACAATTGTGGAAGACCTGGACACTTCTCAAATGAGTGTACGGCTCCCCACAAGAGAAGAGAAGAATCTCCAAGAAGAAGATCAAGAGATGAGTCACCTCGGAGAGAGAGAAGGAGTAGAGATGATCGTTATGAACGAAGACCCTCTCGGAGAAGCAAGGATTCGGAAAGGAAAGACAAGTCATCGAGGAGCTACACAAGAAGAAGACATCAAGCTCATGTAGGTGAATGGGTCTCCGGCTCCAACTCCGACAATCAATCCGATGGAAGCTATCACTCCGACTCCGACTACAGTCAAGATGAAGGTGTTGCCGGTCTTGCTCTCGTATCCTCCAACTCCAACTCCTACGACTTATTTGATTCACCAAATGAGGGAATTGGAAGATGCTTCATGGCTAAAGGCCCCAAGGTAACACACCCTGAATTCATTGACTTTGATAGTGATAAGGATGACTTGCTTGGTGAAGATGAGCTCTTGCATGATAAATCTAGTGAGCTTAGTAACGATGAAAATGCTAGTAGTCTTTATAGTCGAGAAGAGTCGAATGACAATGCTATGAAGGAGATTGAGCGTCTAACTAAAGAACTAAACACTCTTAAGTTAGCTCATGAAACAACTCAAGAAGATCATAGAGAGCTCCTAAGATCTCATGAGAAGCTACGCTTCGAGAAGCTCACTCTAGAGCAAGAACATGAGTTTCTAAAAGCGATCAATGACGATCTTCGAAAGAAGAGTTCTTCATATCTTGCCAAACGACTTCTCTTGTCTAATTTCTTGCCACCTATTAAAACTAAGCATGACAAGCATAAGAAAAATTCTTCCTCTAGTAGTAACAATAACCATGTTAAATCTAATATTGTTGCTTCTAGTAGTTCTCTTGATTCCACTAACAATGTTTCAAGCCAAGTTACACTTGAGCAAGAAAATAGCTTATTGAAGGAAATCATAGAGAAAGGTGTCTACAAGAGTCTTGCCGGAAGCAAGAACTTTGAGGAAATTGTTCGCAAACAAGGAAGGCACCGGAAGAATCAAGGGATTGGTTTTGAGCGAAAGTTCAACGCCGAAGGTGTTGAGTGGGAAGAAGGTCAATACCCTACTCCACAGTTTGTTTCTCAAAAGGAGAAGTATGATCCTACTTCTTCCAATGTGGAACAAGCTCAAGATGACCTTCCACCACAAGACCACAAGCTAAAGGCCAAGGACAAGCTTCAAGAGGAGATTGATGCATTCATTGAAGCACCTCAAGCCATGGTCAAGTGGGTTCCCAAGGACACGTCAAGTTCTACTTCGTCAAGCTCAACTACAACCCCAAGGATTCCCATCAAGATGATGTGGATCCCGAAGAAGAAGAACTAGAAGGTTCTTGAGGGTGACTCCGCCAACATACTTCACTCATATTCATTTTGGCAACTTGTGCAATCAACTTCCACATCATGCACTAGTTCATGGAGTCACAAACCCTCTTGTTGGTAAGTCAAGGGACAAGGTAATCATTGCTTTCATGGACATCATCTATTGTGAACTTCAATCTATGTCTATGGATATCCTTGTTTGTTCCTTGTCGGACTAACCCATGTAGGTATTGAAAGTGCCCTAATCCAAAGGATAGCTCCCAACTCTTGATGATCTACATCAACATTAAGCATCCACATCTTCAACATCTACATGAAGTCTTCTACGACAACCCAAGGTTAGTTTGACCCTTTAAAAGGGGTTCTCACATCTAGGGGAGCTTTGCTCTAAAAATTGAGCTAAAGCATCTCCAAATGATGTGAACACATCAATGCTTTATGTAAAAGTGGTAACCCCACTTGTGCTTAAACGATGAGTATGACCTATGATCAAATGTTCTCATTTGGCTCCTAAGTCAATATACTCGTATATAGATGACCTAGTCATCGGCAAATTGTGTGCTAGTAGCTAGAGTTTTTGGTTGTGCATGTTTGACACATATTTTATTTGCTATCTTATTGTGTGAGCATGTTGAATGCATGACTGTATCCATTCAAGGACATCCATTTGTAGTTTTGATTGTTTGATTTTTTTGGCCAAATGGATGGACAAGAATGCCTAAGCACCTTCCCTAGCTATCTATGCTTTCTTGTCTCAAATTCTATTCATGCTCAAATCACAAACTTTGAACAAGTCATTTTCGGACCCTCCGAGTGAGGAGCACTCGGAGCCACCGATCCGTCTAAGGCTGACTTCCAAAACCTTCTAAGTCAATTTCGGTCAGACCAACTTCTCCCACTCGATCCAACCGAAACGCTTAGACTGATCTAGGTTTCATCTCGGTGAAACCGAGTTCTAAATCTCGGCGTGACCGATATGCGTAAATGCACAGCAGTTATCCATTTCGGTGTCACCGAGTTTTTCAACTCGGTCCCACCGACAGCAAGGGGATATAAATACTGATGGCAGCGCGCGATTTTTCCTTCAAACCGTTTCGCCCCCAAGTCCCCTGCTGCCGTCGCCCTGATCTCCGGATCGTCGCCGTCGTCGCCTGTGCGCCCTCGCCGCAGGTCTCCGCCGCCGTCAACGGTTTTCTTCTCCGCGTCGTGGCCGCCGTAGAGGGACTCTACCAAGTTAGGGTGAGTCTCAATCCCTCTCGTGCTCCCCATCTGATTCTTGCACGATTGGTTTGCCCTGCATCTAGCCACGTTTGAAAAATTCCTTTACATCAGATCGGTTCTTGTTTCGAGCAAAATTCTTAGGTTTAGGTTTCCACGGAACACATCTCGGTGAAGCCGATTTTAAATTCTCGGTGTGACCGATTTGGCCTCTGGCCATTGCACTGCACTTTCGGTCTAACCGAGTTGTGCAAATCGGTGTGACCGAAACTCAGTTTTAGTGAAACCCTAGTTTGTCGGCAGGACCGAAACCCATTTCGGTCTGACCGAAAGTGGTGTGTAAGTTTCTGTTACACACTTCGGATTCACCGAAACTAGAAATCGGTTTGACCGAAATGCATTCTGTGAAAACTCAAAACTAAGATTTGAACTCATTTCTTTTGCAAAAACTCTGCAGTTTGTGATAACTCTTCTACTCTGCCTATACCTTATCTATTCACAGGTTGTCAGCCATGTCAGATGCCAGTGACAGCCAGAACAGGTCTGAGTCACCTTTTGCAGAGATTCCTGAGGCAGATACTAGCCCTGAGGCTAGTAGTCCTAGTGATGATGGTGAGAGGAGTACCCCTAGTGGTTTGCCTCCTGCAGCCACCAGAACCAGAAAGCAGAGAAATTCTGATGATGAGGACTCTGACTTCATTGCTGAGGAAGTAACCTCCAAGCCCAAGAGAAAGGTTGTTGCCAAAGAGCACGAAGGGCAGCAGTCGAAGAAAGGCACCAGCAAGGTCAAGCAATCAGCTGTTGCCAAGAAGCTGAACTTGGGAGAGCCAGCCCCAAGTAAAGTGAAGAAAACTTCCAAGAGGAAGAGAGTTGTGTATGCTGAACCTCATGTAGAAGCAGCCGTTGAAGAAGAAGAAGAAGAAGCACCCCAGCCTGCTCCTCAGAAGCAAAAACTCATGGGTGATGCGATTAGGGCTCAAGCCACTTCTAAGCCCAAGAAGCTTGCTCAAGCTAAGGCAGCTCCAACAAAGCCTTCTACCAAGCCCAAGAGGACAACCAGGAACATCCCAGCCTCTGAGAAGAACAAAGGTGATGTGCCACCGTCTGAGTCTGAAGAAGAACATGTGTTGCTGAAGCTCCGTCCGAAACTGCCGCTCCACAACGATGCTCATCCTCAAGCCGAGGATATGAAGGCAAGGAAGGACAGAGGTCTCAGGCTATGGAGACAGTCTGATCCATATGCCGTGAGGAGAAGGACTGCTGTGGACCCCAGATTCCACACCAGAGAGCAGCAGGACTTCTATGAGACCGTGCTGATGGATAAGAAGCCTATTGTTGCAGATACCAGATATGTTGACTGGAAGTACATTGACAGTGAAGAGCACCGAGACTTCTTTCCCCATGTGCATGAGAGCTTCACTGCATGTGGAGTTGATGAGTTTGTGGGTCAGAAACTGACTGATTGGAATGATGAGATGATTATGCAGTTCTACGCCACAGCCCACTTCTATCCTGATGGGAAGATCACCTGGATGACTGAAGGTCAAAGGTTTTCTTCGTCTGTTGAAGAATGGGCAGAACTTTTGAATGCTCCAGTGCAGAGAGAGGACGATATTGATGTCTATGGGATTCCTAAGAAGAACCATGATTCCATGAAGAACATGTACAAGGAGATCCCCGCAGCAGATTTGGAAGGGTGGAAGCTTGGCTCAGTGTACTATCTCCAGGCAGGTCTACCTACCACAAACACTATTCTGAGGCATACCTTGATGCCCAAGTCTGGAGACCACCGCATGATCCGAGGCTATTCTATCAACATGCTGCACATTCTTGATGAGAAGGCACCTTTCAAGGTGATGGACTTAATGGTAGAGACCATTAAGAGGACTGCAGCTGGCCAGAAGAGGTCGTGTGGATTTGCCCCGCAGATTCAGATGCTTATCAATGCCAAGTTTGGCACGGGAAAATTCATGTTGGATAGGAAGCACTTACCACTGCAGCCAGAGCATGAAGATAACGTTGTTGTGATGGATGAGGAGGATCCAACTTCTGTTGAAGGTCAAGCCAAGATTGAAGCTGCGAAGAAAGCCAAAGCTGATAAAGAGGCAGCAGCAGCAGCAGCTAAATCAAAGAGCTTCGGAGAGCAGATTCTTGAAGCTACCTAGAGGATTGAACAACGCCTGGCCAGCATTGAACAATCTCAGGAGAGCTTGGAAAGGATTGTTGACGAGAAGGTCCACGCTCTGGACGTGAAGCTGACTGAACTTCAGGTGACCGTCAACAAGCTTGAGGCAGACATGGAGGAAGCTAGGCAGGACAGGGCAGAGCTCATGCAGGATGACCTAGTCCAGGACACTCATCGCCAGACTGCTCCGGTTCCCAGAGGATCCTGATCAGCTGCTATCCCAGTGACTGACTCCAGGACTACCACTTCAGCACCTCCCACAGCTCCAGCATCCACTCCTCCAGCGCAGACATCAGCTGAAGTCTTCGCCGATGCCGTCATATCTACTCCGACATCTACCCAGACGGGAGCCGCCAGCAGAGCCCACAGTGACGTTTAGCTCTATGCTTTTTCAAACTTTTTGGTAACTTGTTGCCAAAGGGGGAGAAATTGTATAGATCATAGGGCTTCGAGAGAGAGAGTGCTCTTTCGTTCTTTTGCCGGTTTTCTTTGAGATACATTTGGTTCTTTTGGTTCTTGAAACTTTCAGTGTGCTTGATACTACGTTTGATGCTACCTTAATGAGTGCTTAGTCGTACTATGCTTTAATATGTGCTTAATGCTTATCATATGCTATTCCTTCTTGTATGGCTATTTACTCATGTCTTGGTGATTGGGTGCATGTTATTCTTTCTTATCATTTTGTGCGCTCCACCAAGATGTATGTGACATGGAAGAGTGACCCATAATCCTAATCGATTGTGCATTTGCATTCAGATGCAAATTTTAAATAATGCACAAATTTAGGGGGAGCTCTTGTTTATCACATACTTCTCAAAGCGACGATATTATTCATTGATTATATCTTTTGTCGAAGCTTTGATCTATATGTTGTCATCAATTACCAAAAAGGGGGAGATTGAAAGTGCAACTAATCCCCGGGTGGTTTTGGTAATTAATAACAACATATATATCATTGAACTAATAGTTACTTGAGAATCATTTTAGAGAAGTTCAGTGATATGGGTATGGAAATGACTGAAGAAGTGGACCCCTCAAAATGCTAAGGCAAGCATTGGCAAAAGCTCAAGACTCCATTTTTGGTTTAGTGATCAAAGATCACATTGAGTCCATAGGAAAAGCCAATACTATTAAAAGGGGATGAGGTTGTGTTGATGATCTGGTTGCTCAAGTGCTTAGTGATTTAGCTCCTTCAACTATCAACAACTTTCACTACTATACACACTCATAAGTAATCTCGGACAAACCGATTCTTCCAACTCAGTCCCACCGAGATGAACCACCTCAGCCATAAGCCAAACCCTAGAAATTTCGGTCAATCCGAGTTTGAGATCGGTCTCACCGAAACATGGACTGCCAACCTTCTGTAACCGTTTGCAATCATTTCGGAATATCCGAGTTGTTGATTTCGGTCCCACCGAATCTGGCAAGTTCCTATCTTTGACTCAAATCGGACAAACCGAGATGGTATTTTCGGTCCCACCGAAAACCCCAACTTTCACTATATTTGAACTTTCGGTCTGACCTAGTTTCCACTTCGGTCTCACCGAGATTGCTCAATTATGTGTGTAACGGTTGGATTTTGTGTGGAGGCTATATATAACCCTCCACCCCCTCTTCATTCGTGGAGAGAGCCATCAGAAAGAACTACCACTCCTACCTTACACTTTCTGAGAAGAGAACTACCTACCCTTGTGTTGAGATCAAGTTGCTCCATTCCTACCATATAACTTGATTTCTAACCTTCCCAAATTGCTTTCCACTCAATCCTTTCTTCCACCAAAGCCAAATCAGTGAGGAGAGTTGAGTGTTGGTGAGATTATCATTTGAAGCACAAGAGCAAGGAGTTCATCATCATCTACAACATCTATTACCTTTTGGAGGGTGGTGCCTCCTAGATTGGTTAGGTGTCGCTTGGGAGCCTCCGTCATCGAGATGTGGAGTTGAACCATGAAGTTTGTAAGGGGAAGGAGATCGCCTACTTCGTGAAGATGTACCCCGAGTAAGGCTAGCCCTCCGTGGGCCTAGGCCATGATGGAATAGACAAGGTTGCTTCTTCGTGCACCCTTCGTGGGTGGAGCCCTCCGTGGACTCGCGCAGCCGTTACCCTCCGTGGGTTGAAGTCTCCATCAATGTGGATGTACGATAGCACCACCTATCGGAACCACGAGAAAAATCTCCGCGTCTCCAAATTGCGTTTGATCTTCTCCACCTCTCTTTACTACATGTGCAATTTACTTTCCGCTGCTTATACTCTAGAATTGCATGTGTAGGGTGATACTTGACTTGATCATAATTGTGAAACTGCCAAAAACTGTTCATGATCAAAAGGCAGAATTTTTATATTTACAAGTAGTCTAATCACCCCCCCTCTAGACATACTTTCGATCCTACACAACCCCAGTGATCTCATCGCCTATACCTCAATTCACAGGTGAAGAGGCAGGCGTTGAAGAATTGAGTGACAATATTGAAGACGTGGACATTGGGAGCACAACTCTCTGTGATGTAAGATGACTTCTGGGATAGTCAGCACCCTAACTCTCCATTGTTTACGCCATTGCAACAAATTCCTCAGTCCCCATAGCATACTGAAGTTCAAACGGGCTCTGACGAACCTCGCACCACCCCTTCCATACATGAAGAAATTCCAGCCACTAGTGCTGATGAAAATGATGCTGAAGAAATGAAGACTCGAGTTGCAACTGATGCAGAAACTAAAATTCCTCAGCCTGAAATTCATGAGGTTGTGTTGAAATTAACTGATAATCCTCAGCCCAAGCCAAAGGATCCCTTCTCTAAGAAGCAAAACTTCAAGGCTAATGACTTCTTCCATGAGCATATATTCTTCACTGACTTCAACCCATATGACTCTGCTCGTCTTAGAAGGAAGCACTTCTGGACTACCAGCCAAGCAGACTTCTATTCTTCACTGCTTTTTGGCAAGGATAAAGTCTTCGACCGTGCGCATATTCCTCATGTGGATATGGAATCACTGCCTTGCTTCACGCCGGTCAACAGCGTTCTCCACGATGCTAGACTACTTACCCTCTGCACAGACATATGTGATTGGAATGAAGAGCTAATTCTTCAATTCTATGCAACACTACACATCACTGGAACTGCTGAAGATGTGAACTCTTGGGTGTTGGACTGGATGAAGGAAAACACTCACTTCAACGCACCGGCCTCTGAATTGCTTCAGGCCCTGCCTCTCAGTCCTCCCCTTGAAGGTGCACGGTGTGCATATCATGAACCTGAACTTACTGACCATTATATGCAAGTATTGATGAAGCCGCTTAAGCCTGGTCAAGCACCAAGAACCAAATTCCTCGTGAAGGAATTGTTATATGTGCCTCAGACTGTCTATCGCATTCTGACAAACACATTGAGTCCAATCAAAGGCCATGACTCGAATGATGAAGAAATCGTTGGCATCATGAAGAATCTGATGTTCTATATCATGCATGGGATCCCCATCAACTATCATGATTTCTTCATGAGGACTTTGGCAAATGTTGCACCGTCTTCTTTTATCTTGAAGCCTTATGCTCCCTGGATCATGAGATTCATAAGAACAAGGTATTCAATCGCATACAAGGCTGACTTTCAGAATCATCTCAGCTATTTGCCTCCACTTGAAGTCCTCAAACGGAAAAATTCCTCAGTTGACGGAAAAGGCAAAGTTGCGATCATTGATGAAGGCATTCGTCCATTGGATGGTCAATTCCGGAAAGCTGCATCCTACTCCACCAATGATGACTCTGCCACTCATGACTCTGCCGCCAATGCCTCAAAGCAAAATCCTGAAGGCACAGCTCCAAGGGTGGTGACTGATCATGAGCTTCTCCTCGGTCTTCATCAGAAGGTCGCTCGCAACCATAAATGGGTCAAGAGGCGGTTTCATTCAATTCTTCCCAACATGACTGCTACATACAATGCAGTGAAGGAAAACCACTACTACCTCCATGAAGTTTTCAGTCGCACCTGGGCTGTTATGTCTTATCTCTACAACGAAGAAGATCTGAAGCAAATGGGCTTCAAGAAAGACTTTGACTAGTCTCAACCTCCGGCAAAGAAATTCAAGAAAGTAAAAGTTCCTTCCTTGGTGGACAGCTCATATTCTTCATCACGCGAGACCGATGAGTATGAAGATTTGGATGACACTGCGACAAGCCGTACTTAAACAACCGACCGCAAAAACACTAGCGCTCCTCCATCGTCTTCGTGATATTCTTCAGGGGCGTTAGTCCTGATTTTTCGTCCCTTTTGGTCATTCAATGACAAAGGGGGAGAAATTTGAGTTAGTATTCAAGCGGGTCTTTATATATGGGCGTTTTTTGCTAAGTTACAACTCTCGTTATTTTGAAGAGTTTGTTGGATCGAGTTGTAAACTTAAACCCGATGGTGGTATGATACTTTCGATGTGTTCTTCTGCATGCTATTTCCTCATATATGTTAATGCACGCATGTTGAATTACATTTCTCGCCATATTTCATATGTTTATCCCCATTGAAAACTTAACCTATATTGTCATCAATCACCAAAAAGGGGGAGATTGTAAGTGCATCTAGTGCCCCTTAGTGATTTTGGTGTATTGAAGACTTATAGGTTAAGAGACTAATGCGTTTGTGAGTGTACACAGGTCTATAAGTCTATGATGAGTTTGATATTTAAAGAGAAAGTTGACACCTAAAAATGAATGTCTTCAACTGAAGACTTTGTATTTCTGAAGACTTTCTGAAGATTTTGAAAGTGATGAAATTGGTGTGACCTTGGAGACTTGGATAATCATGCGAGGATTATGAAGCGTGAAGACTTTTGTTTTCGTTGTTTCATTTTCTCTTTCTTGAGTCATAGGAAACACCGTACTGTTAAAGGGGGTCAAGGAAAAACTAAGGAAACATATTTCCAAGTGATGCTCAACTCAAAGCCTACACTACCCAATCCTTTGGAGTGAAGCCATTGGAAATCTCATACAGTTCAGTCAATTTCTTCAGCGATAGAGACGAAGTTCTTCCGGTCTCTGAGGAATTTATTCTGACCGAGGAGTTAGGAATTCGCCAGTGCGGATTGCCTAAAATTGAGGAACATGATAGCCATAAGGAATTTGATACTCAAAATTCCGACTGTTGTTGTGTTATGCGCCAGCTGTCCCAAAATATCTACCCACCATAACGGTCATATCATTGAAGGGCATTTATGTCTTATCATGCCGGGCTGCTCCCTATGTTATAAATAGCCCCCCCCTACAACCACTAGCTGGTTGGCTGCTCCGAGAGAATTTGACACTTGTCATTAGAGCAACCCATCCTCCGAGGACTTTGAGCGAAAATCATCAAGTTAGGAAAAACCCAAAACCCAAACACCTAAAACTGGAAAGTGATTGAGCATCACTGAAGAGATTGTTTCTGTGTGGAACCGACACTTATTACCTTTGAAGACTGTGATCTTCCAGACGGTTAGGTGTCAATGGTCTAGAGCATCCAAGAGGAATTGCGGATCGCCGGGTGATCGAGTTTGTGAAGGTTTAGAAGTCATATGTGAAGACTTACCATGAGTGATTGGGCGAGGTTTGTGTGACTTTAGCTCAAGGAGAATACGGTGAGGACTTGGTGTCTTGGACTATGTGTCCAGTACTGGGTGTCCAGGACTGTGTGTCCTCGGGTTTAAATACCTAGCCACTCCAACCATACATACAACTGTCACAGCAGTTGGAACTGGTTCAACATATCATTGTCTTCATCAAGCCTACTGGATCTATTTCCTCCAACCTTCAATTTACTCATTCATGTGTTGTTGAACTTGATCTGTACTTTTTGAAGACTTTGACTGATGACTTTCTCAATTTCCTCAACCCTATTTCTTCAGTCCTAAGTCCTCTGCCTGCTTATCTTGTTTACACGCTACTTGTATTCTGTGCTCGCTTTCATTTTATATGCTACGGTCTTGTTATGCTTGCACATGAGTATCTATTCCGCTGCTAAGTAGTTCGTTGCTTGGGAAATTCCACAGTTAGAATTCCCTCAGTGATGAATTTTTAAAATTCGCCTATTCACCCCCCTCTAGTCGATATATCACACTTTCAAGGTGGATAATATATTTTGGGACAGCCGGCGCATAACACAGCAACGGTCGGAAATTGAGCTCTCAAATTTCTCAGGGCTATCATGTTCCTCACTTGTAGGCAATCCGCATTGGCGAATTCCTAACTCCTTGTGGGGACCCAGACTCATAAGTCGAGATCACCGAATGCTTGTGTATAGTGATCCTAGAGATCAATGCTCAGTGAACACACAGATGCTGAATAACAAGAGTCTTACATCCATACATACCGTGTTACAAAAATTGTGACCTTTATGGTCAAGTCTTGAGTATATCACTGCAGCGGAGATCTTCAATAACAACTTGGACCCTGCAATCTGCCTTAACCCTACAGGCATTCTGACTGGGAAGCATCCTAGCTCGCATGTTCGTCACCAAGAAATCTTCATCATATCCTGTTCTTTCATCCCTGGCCAATGAAATAACCAGTGGAAAGCCAATGAGTACTTTAAATGTACTCGCAAGCTACCCAAGTGTGATAAAAGAATAATTATGTTGTGCTCTACTACTAAATTGGCATTTTTGCGTAAAGCTTGTTTTTCATATGCAAGTATGATCAACATTTATCAAGGATATGAATGCGTCTATAACAAGTATCAAGAGGTCACAGACATCAATATCGAGGAAGAGTTATAAACAACTCATGATCGAGCTCATCATGACTTCCTCAAGAATCACATCACCAATATCACCGAACCATGTTGTTTTCCTCAGACACACACACCAGGTTTCGCAAACATTGTACGTAGCCCAAGAGCGGTTACCCAACTGACCTTGACCGTGGACACGGCTACTCGAATAGTTTTACACTATGCAGAGGTTGCACACTTTACCCACAAGATCCGGGGAACTTCCGTGTCATCCACAACGTGCGGTACCTCAAGTACCCGGGGTAAGCTCCCGATAACTATCTTTCCCTAGACGACACTAACATAGAGTGCACTCGATTGGTAGCAACCCCCGTGCCCAACATTTCACATCTTAAATTTGTGGAGCCTCGCTCCCATATTCATCACATACCACTGGCACGGGATACCAACGGTGTGTTCGGTGCCCTGTGAAAACAGTCATGGTCGCCTATCCAAGCACGACCCCATCTCGAGAGTGACCTCATGTCACCCCCTTCACTAGTAATGTGGGCACCATGCTAGTATCGGCCTAGGTAATCAATAATTCCCTTTCCCATATAAGGTTAGAGTGGTTGCACATGTAAGGTTGGAATAACGGTCGCAACTTAAACCAATCTGTTTTGAAAACAACACACACACTTGCCTTAGTACACCACTTCGTCATCAAGTGGTTACCCAATTCATCATCTCCCTCGGGCATAAGTGGCACCTGACGGGGTTTTCGAAAAGTCTTTTGAAAGTACTCTTCCTCCATCACCATGCATATTCCCGTCCCATTTGCGTAGCCACTACTATAGCAACCTATCTACTCCCACCCACATAACTTTCATAGGAAGGTAGGGTCATGCTTGAAGCAAGTTTCAATAGGAAAGTAATAAAGGTACCAACCAGAGTGGTCACCACCTCGACATGATTCTGATGCATTGATAATAAGGTTCTATGAGACATGCATAAAAAGGTTTCTCGAACATGGTCAAAGGGTTGCTTGCCTATCTTAACCAAGTCCTTCAGGTCTTCAAATCTTCTGGGCCCTCTCCAAGTACTCCATCTACTTCGTCAACTAACGTAAGAAACAATCACAATAAGCAACACAACAAGGAAAAAATAAAATTGCTGTAAAAATAGGAGTTGGACTTTTCTAGGATACCTCTAGTCATATGAAAAATGACCAAAGTGGTTTCACTGGCATTGGATCAGTGGATAGTTTGGAACATTTCAATATGATGGAATCAAGGAGTTTAATGGATCTGCAAGTTGTCTACATAATTCCTTTTTATAAAAATGAGTAAAAGTACCCATTAAATCAGGCATGATTTTAGAGACATTTAGATATTTGTTTCACATGATTTGGAGTCCAAATGAATATTCTATGGATTCTTGAAGCTGGTTTAGGAGTATAAATGACCTATTTATTAGATCCAGGGGAAACTAGGCAGAGTATAAATGTTCACTATTGCCTTTTAAATAGACACTAATTTATGAAGTCACTAGAAACTTGTATCATCAAGTTTGGACACTATTTGAGTTGTTTAGGCAATTTTGAAGTTGATCGGATAAAGAAAAAGAAAAGAAAAGGTACTACCTTATAACGCGCACTTGGTGTTGGATGGCTACTAGGCCGGCCCAGTAGATTAGCCGCGACGCAGGACGCCACGTCGATGGCGCGTTCTGAAGAATACGCCTTCTACGCGGGGAGGCGCTGATTAGGGATGTTGTCTCCACTTATGCGTGGGCCCGGGCTTTGGGTTGCTTACAAGCGTGCCTCGCCTGGCAGGCTCGTCTCCCTCCTCCCGCTCGAATAGAGGCGAGGTAGGGGAGCCAGGGCCGAGCACTCGCCGGTGTTTCCCCGTCGACTCGGGTCATCCCCATCGATGCCCCGGCCATCGGAATGACCTGCGTGGTGGGGCGCATCCGTAGGGGGTAGCCTGCCCGCCGGTGGGCTCTGGAATGATCAAAGCCACGACTAGGGCAGACGGCTGCTTCGGCTGAAGTTGGGCACGGCGCCACAAACCGCAAGAGATGGAGGGAAACTACGGGGAGGCTTAAGGGAGATCGTGAGGGTCTCTAGTGGTGGTTAGAGGGAGAGGGAGAGGCCGGGGCGCCTGAATTTGATCAGGGGCACGAGGCGGCAATGGCAGCAGAGGAGGAGGAAGAAGGCACAAGAGGGGGAGTGGGTTGGCCCTAGGGGTCTATGGGGAGGAGAGAGAGTCTAGGGCATTGAGAGGGGGACTCAGGAGGGCCTTATGTGGCGAGGTCGCAGAGCACCGTGGACGGCGAACATGGCCGTTGCTTAGGCGGCGCCAGAAGCCAAATTGGCACACATGGCGTTGTCCAGGGCGTTCGTGGGCGTCGTCTAGGCCGAGGGAAACCAGAGGGGGAGTGGGGAGGTGCTAGAGGCTTCGCACGTGTGAGCTCGCCCATTGGAGCTATCGGGCAATCGGGGCGTGTGTGGAGGAGGCAGCAGGAGGAAGAAAGATAAGGGGTTGACCGCGTAGCGTGTCATGGACGTCGAGGCGACCTCGAGAGACACGAGGGGGAGGCCCTAGGTCGTCGGGCAGCTTGGGCAGAGGGCCACTACAGTGCGGTAGTGCACTTAGCGCACTCCCTAGCGCCCATTTGGCATGCCACTGCATGCCCACGGGCTCTGGGCATTTCCCTTCTTATATACTAGCTGCTAGGGCATATGGAGATGCTCTAGGTAGCTTAGGTACTAAGGGATAGGTAGGGAGGTAAAAGAGAGGGGGAAGAGATGCTGCCATGGCTGTCCAGAGAGGAAGAGTGGGGTTTTCACCCACCAATTATAGGTCCATGGCCTTGCAAAACTTACCAGAGGTAGAAGGTGGTTAGGGTCACATGTGGTAAAAATTGGAGGTAAATGGAAATAGTGAAAGGGCTCAAAACAGTGGTTTTGGTGAAGTGGCAGAAGGTGTTTGATGTGCTTTTGGGCAACCAAATGATTTCCAATAGTCATGAGATTTAACATGATGAAATGGCATATAGAAATAGGGTGTTCCACCAAATTTGAGATCATTTGGATATAGTTTCCAATGTAACTTTGGTAAACCCTATAAATCAACATAAATGGATTTTCCAAGATTTAGTCATGCAAATCATCCCTCCTTGATACACCACTTTGTGCAGTGCCATCATGTGGGGCTGTGAGCATGTCCACAAAATTTGAGGTCACAAGTAAAAAGTTGGTAATGTAGAGTTGTTCAAATTTAAATCTGGTCAGAAATGGTTTTGGGGCACTTTGGTCAAGTTATCCTTCTCCAAAACTTGTGCCATTTGGTATAGATACATAATTACATCATTTGAGCATGTGAACCAAGTTTGAGAGCATTTGGACATGTTTGGCAATGTAAAGTTGCTCAAACTTCAAAATGGATAGAAATGGTTTTGAGGGGGTTTGATGATGTTTTCTTGTTCTCCAAGGCACGAGGCTTGGCAAGATCATCAAATATGTCATAACGGACATGCTAGATTTTTTTTGGAATTAATCAAGAAAATTTCCTTTGTAAATCTTTCAAATGCTTGAAATATCCAGAAAGGGTTTTTGAAGAATTTGACCAATATTTTGAACATGACCATGTGTTGAAACTCTTATATATGGACAATATATGTCCTATGAGCTTCCCTAAATTTTATAAAATATTTTTGAAATAGTTAAATAGTTTTAACCTATTAAAGACCATTTCTGGCCTGAAGAAAAAACATTTAAATAAAATAGCAAAATAACTTTGAAAATAATAGTTTTGTGCCTTTTTGGAGTCCTATACCTAATAGGATTCAGATATATTTTTTTTGAAAGATTTTTCACACCCTTAATTAAGTACTTGTAGTGCAAACCTCAATTCAGGGGTTTTTGGAAAACAAAATTAAGAAAATACTTTTTGCCCAAAATATTTTTGTAAGAAAATACTATTATGTTCTACACACATGGCATGATTAATGGGAAAAAGGTTTGGATCAAGGAGAAGGAGTATAAGAGTAGGAGGATTTATTTTATTTTTAGAGAACTTGCGAACATCAACCAAAAATTCTATCAAACAAAGACCAAAACACTCAAAAGTTTTTGTCAACCCATATTTTAGCATAATTAGCATCTTAAGTTTTGTGGCAAGAAAATCAGGGTGTGTCAGACCTACCCCTCCATACAAGAATCTCGTCCCCGACATTCCCAAACTAGGCGTGGAAAGGATTATAACTTGGATCTGGGGTAGTCTTCACGTCCTCATACTGCTTATGCTTCCGAGAGGTGCTCCTTTGAACCTTGGAGTGCTTGATGGTGTGGCTTTGTGTATAACATTCTTCTTGATCTAGATTGAAGAAGGGGCATGTCGCGTAGGTCAGGTCGAGCTAGACGTGGGAATGCTTGGTTCCTTCGAGAGGAGTGGTTTGCAGAGATCAGGTTAGTTAGGAGATTGGAAACCATTCTGGAGTGGTATCTTGTGGAAAAGACGTTGTGCACATTGGGTAACTTAGGTGGTAACTCCAGCTGATAACCGTCTACTCTTCGTCTTGCAGTGATCTTGGAGGAGGCCGATAAATCTTGGTGTGAGCTTCTCTTGACATGGGAATGCTTGGTTCCTTCGAGAGGAGTGGTTTGCAGACACACCTGGTCTTCGACGTGGAACTTCATTTCTTGATGATGGTGGTTGGTGTAGTTCTTCCTTCTTGACATGGCGGTCTTCAAATGTCTACTAACCAGCTAAACGGCTCTTCTTCTGTCTTCAGGTAGTCAAGTATGTTGCCAAATAAAGATGACAACTAACTTGTCCAAGTGCTCCATGTAGTCTATGGGGTACGCAAGGTAGGCTGGGGTATTGGTGGTGGTCTCGGTTGAGTATTGGCAATGGTCTTCTTGACCTAGAGTCAAGGCCCGTGGTCTGGATCTGACCATGTTGTGGCTTGGTGGGGCTTAAGGGTTTCAAGGATTCTAGTGTGCGAGTGAACGTTTATTATCTTATCCTTAATCACAATTCCTGAGATGCCAATAGTCCCACCCAGTCCTTTATACAAATAACCTTATACCACCGAAAGCATCATCTTGCATAGGTCGCTCCAATCATCACTCATGCTATTGATATCCTCATGGCTCCTTAGAGGAGGTCTAACAGAATCATACATGTCTACGATCCCCAAAATCATATGTATGGCTACCCCTAAAAATCCACAGGTAGGGCATACAAGCTACCAAGCAGGAATTAAATATGATAACCAAGTGCTCATCCTATTCTTCCATGGTTCAAGATAATGCATCTCTATCCTAAGGAAACACGTCGTAAGTCAATCCAAGAACTTATTTCCTTCCTATGAATCATCCCCAACAGCCCATTAACTCCCATCAATCACTACATAATCCAATATCTATGGTGGTCCACATGATCTCCTAAAGTCCATATAATCTCAATACCTAAAAGGGCTACCTCTACTATAGTAAGTCCACCAATTTCCCACCATCATGGTCAAGTAAATTCCAAGGTCATGCTTATATAGATCCCTAAATTAACTCAGACAATTAATCCAATCTCCTAGTTTATGGTCCCCCGAGAAACATGGTATCATGATCGAGATCATCAGTATAAATCAAATTTACTCTGAACCATGGAGACATACTCATCACCTATACTCAACTAGAATCAGCTATTTTAATCCAAATCTCATGTCCAATGAGAATTGTTTCCCCCAAGTTATTATCGTAATGTCAAGTATCTCCAATCAATATCCTCCGATGAAGTCAAAACCTTATTCTTCCAAGAGTTTCAGCTTGCGATCATAATTTGTCCTACTAAATCCATGTTACTCTAGGGTGATGAAAGTTACGCTACTCTATTAATCATGATCCCACAAACATGAAAACCTCACAATCCATCAAGGTCTCAGATAATCCCTCAAGGTCACTGATATAAACTCATCAAGTCTTTTACCCTCTATTCATATATCCTCAAATTTGTCTTCCTATGGCATCGTTAGTTCTTGTGCTATATTAGGATGTCAATGTGCTCATTCACTGTGTCCACTAGTTCCATAATGAACCTACTGTTGTGCAAGGTTACAGAGGCTTAACTGGTTCTCTTGTAATTCTATGGGTTAAGCATGTGCTTAAGGACTCGATCTGGGGTATCTCGTGAAGTCTCGAAGGGTCCGGGGATGGGTTTCTAATATTGAGGGGAAACCATAACTCCACGGGGTTGCACTTGGTCGAGGAGGCTGCAGCAAAAGTCTTCCGTGCCAGTTGGTTGCCGAAGTAGAATCCTTGGTACTTCTTGTCTTGCTGGTCTTCAGTTGAGGAGATAGAAGAGAGGGAAAAGTAGCATAGAGGAGGGGTATGCCTAAAGGGGGTTCTATAGTGCAAGTGCATACAAACAGGTGCAAAAAGGACCAACAAAAGAAACAAGGTAAGGAAGGTGATATAGTCGTGTACTTGTTGCCCGGGGCAAAAGTCCGACTTATATCAAAACACAAACAATAAAAACAAGCAACACACAATCATGGTTATACTCGAACCATCATACGGACTCGACTGTGCATAGGGGTACACGACTCATCCTACCCTAGGAGTTCTCGGACTGAGTAGTCATGCCTTGAGCCTCGTGTAGCCTTTTGAGTTTTCCTCAGGTGTTGCTACGTCTCTTGCTTGGTGAAACGACCTGGGTTGAGCCTGAAGAATCTTCAACAACTTTTCGCCTGATGAGGTGATGGGGTGAAGGTGTCTCCTCGTAGCTGGCATTGACTGGTCTTCTACTATCTTCTTATTCATGACAATCCCTTTTGTCTTCTAAGGCGTCGACGGTACCGGGTGGGTAAACCCTTATGCAATGACAATAACAAGGCATAATAGAGGTCCAACATGTCGGTTACGTTGATGAAAACATCAACACCAAGAGAGGGGGATGAAGAGAACCGTTTTCCTGTTCACTATAGTGAGGCGGACCAAATGGCGAGGTTCTCATCCACGAGTGGTTGCCGATACAACAACGATAAGGACATGGTTGCTCTATTAGCGATGTATATCATGTTCTTGCATTACTTACACCCTAATCATCATAGGATAAGGTTGCATCATCCTGGGTCAAATTCAAAGGTGTCACCATTTTTTTGGGTCTGCATGTCCTCTTTCCTCGAGGATGTACCTTCTATTGGTATCGTCTTGTTGTGGTGTCGCCAATCTTTTGTTCAAAAGATGTGGGTAGATGTCTAGCAATGCATCTTCCTTCTAGATTATCCACGAGGATTACATGGAATCCAGTGGTCAGGGGCATAGGGGTTCTAGTGACCAAAAGTTTTGAAGGGGAAGAGATCAATAAGGAAAGTATACCTTAGTTTTTGAAAACTCAGAAGGGAAGAGAAGTATAGATAGGTTTGAAAACTAGTAATAGTTTTGGCAATGGTTTAACCATAACTAACGACCATGCTAACTATGGCTTCCTACAGTCAGGATGGCTCTGATACCAGCTCTGTGGGGACCCCGACTCATAAGTCGAGATCATCGAATGCACGTGTACAATGATCCCAGAGATTAATGCTCACTGAACACACATAAGGTGAATAACAAGAGTCTTACATCGATACATACCGTGTTACACAAATTGTGACCTTTATGGTCAAGTCTTGAGAATATCATTGCAGCGGAAACCTTCAATAACAACTTGGACCCATCCCATCTGCCTCAACCCTACAGGCGTTCTGACTGAGAAGTGTCCTAGCTCGCATGTTAGCCACCAAGAAATCTTCATCATATCAAGTTCTTTCATGCCTGGCCAATAAAATAACCAGTGGTAAGCCAATGAGTACTTTGAATGTACTCGCAAGCAACCCAAGTGTGATGAAAGAATAATTATGCAGGGCTCTACTACTAAATTGGCATTTTTGCGTAAAGCTAGTTTTTCATATGCAAGTATAATCAACATTTATCAAGGATATGAATGCGTCTGCAACAAGTATCAGGAGGTTACAGACATCAATAATGAGGAAGAGTTATAAACAACTCATGCTCGAGCTCAGCATGACTTCCTCAAGAATCACATCACCAATATCACCGAACCATGTTGTTTTCCTCAGACACACACACACCAGGTTTCACAAACATTGGACGTAGCCCAAGAACGGTTACCCAACTGTCCTTGATCGTGGACACGGCTATTCGAATAGTTTTACAATCAGCAGAGGTTGCACACTTTACCCACAAGATTTAGGGAACTTCCGTGTCATCCACGACCCGCGGTACCTCAAGTACCCGGGGTAAGCACAAGATCACTATCTTTCCCTAGATGGCACTAACATAGAGTCCACTCGATTGGTAGCAACCCCCGTGCCCAACATTTCACATATTAAAATTGTGGAGCCTTGCTCCCATATTCATCACATACCACTGGCACGGGGTACCAACGGTGTGTTCGGTGCCCTGTGAAAACAGTCATGGTCGCCTATCCAAGCACGACCCCATCCCGAGAGTGACCTCGTGTCACCCCCGTCACTAGTAATGCGGGCACCATGCTAGTATCGGCCTAGGTAATCAATAATGCCCTTTCTTATATAAGGTTAGAGTGGTTGCACATGTAAGGTTGGAATAATGGTCGCAACTTAAACCAATCCATTTTGAAAACAACACACACACTTGCCTCGGTACACCACTTCACCATCATGTGGTTACCCACCTCATCATCTCCCTCGGGCATAAGTGGCACCCGACGGGGTTTTCGAAAAGTCTTTTGAAAGTACTCTGCCTTTGTCACCATGCATATTCCCGTCCCATTTGCGTAGCCACTACTATAGCAACCTATCTACTCCCACCCACATAACCCTCATAGGAAGGTAGGGTCATCCTTTAAGCAAGTTTCAATAGGAAAGTAACAAAGGTACCAACCAGAGTGGTCACCACCTCAACATGATTCTGATGCATTGATAATAAGGTGCTATGAGACATGCATAAATAGGTTTCTTGAACATGGTCAAAGGGCTGCTTGCCTGTCTTAACCAAGTCCTTCGAGTCTTCAAATCTTCTGGTCCTTCTCCAAGTACTCCGTCTACTTAGTCAACTAACATCGGAAACAATCACAATAAGCAACACAACAAGGCAAAAATATAAGTGCTCTAAAAATAGGAGTTGGACTTTTCTAGGATACCTCTGTTCATTTGAAAAATGACCAAAGTGGTTTCATTGGCATTGGATCAATGGATAGTTTGGAACATTTCAATATGATGGAATCAAGGAGTTTATCTGCAAGTTATCTACAGAATGCCTTTTTATAAAAATGAGTAAAAGTACCCATTAAATCAGGCATGATTTTAGAAACATTTAGAAATAGGTTTCACATGATTTGGAGTCCAAATGAATTTTTTTGGATTCTTGAAGCTGGTTTAGGAGAGTAATTGAAACATTTATTAGATCCAGGGGAAAATAGACACTGATTTATTTAATAAACATTTATTAAATAGACACTGATTTATGAAGTCACTAGAAACTTGAATCATCAAGTTTGGACACTATTTGAGTTGATTAGGCATTCTTGAAGTTGAGCAGATAAAGAAAAATAAAAGAAAAGGTACTACCTTATAACGCGCACTGGGCGTTGGATGGCTACTGGGCCGGCGCAGTAGCTTAGCCCCGACGCAGGAGGCCAAGTCGATGGCGTGTTCCGAAGAATACGCCTTCTACGCGGGAAGGCGCTGATTAGGGATGCCGTCTCCACTTATGCGCGGGCCCGGCCTTTGGGTTGCTTACAAGCAAGCCCCGCCTAGCAGGCTTGTCTCCCTACTCCCGCTCGAACAGAGGTGAGGCAGGGGAGGCAGGGCACAGCGCTCGCCGGTGTTGCCCCATCGACTCGGGCCGTCCCCAGCGATGCCCTGGCCACCGGATTGACCAGCGCGGTGGGGCGCATCCGTTGGGGGTAGCCTGCTCACCGATTGGCTCTGGAACGATCGAAGCCACGACCAGGGCGGGCGGCTCCTTCCGCCGAAGTTGGGCACGGTGCCACAAACCGCCTGAGATGGAGGGAAACTATGGGGAGGCTCAAGGGAGATCGTGAGGGGCTCTAGTGGTGGTTAGAGGGAGAGGGAGAGGGCGGGGCGCCTGAATTTGATCAGGGGCCCGAGGCGGCAATGGCGGCAGAGGAGGACGAAGAAGGCACGAGAGGGGGAGTGGGTTGGCTCTGGAGGTCTATGGGGAGGAGAGAGAGTCTAGGGCATTGAGAGGGGTGCTTGGGAGGGCCTTATGTGGCGTGGTCGTGGAGCACCGTGGACGGCGACCATGGCCCTAGCTTAGGTGGCGCCAGAGGCCAAATTGGCACACAGGGCGTTGTCTAGGGTGTTCGTGGGCGTGGTATAGGCCGAGGGAAAGGCATAGGGGGAGCGGGGAGGAGCTAGAGGCTTCGCGCGTGTGAGCTCGCGCATTGGAGCTCTCGGGCTGTCAGGGCGCGCGTGGAGGAGGCAGCAGGAGGAAGAAAGATAAGGGGCAGACCGCGTAGCGTGTCGTGTACGTCGAGGCGACCTCGAGAGACACGAGGGGGAGGTCCTAGGTCGTCGGGCAGCTCGGGCAGAGGGACGCTACAGTGCGGGAGCGCACTGTAGCACGCTCAAGAGCGCCCATTTAGCATGCCACTGCATGCCCACGCGCTCTGGGCATGTCCCTTCTTGTATACTTGCTGCTGGGGCATATGGAGATGTTCTGGGTAGCTTAGGTACTAAGAGATAGGTAGGGAGGTAAAAGAGAACGGGGGGG
>LR738712.1:407184690-407204047 GCA_902687465.1 Secale cereale
GCCATGGATGTCTAGAGAGGAAGAGTGGGGTTTTCACCCACCAATTATTGGTCCATGGCCTTGCAAAACATACTAGAGGTAGAAGATCATCAGGGTCACATGTAGTTTCCAATGTAACTTTGTAAGAAAATAGGGTGTTCCACCAAATTTGAGATCATTTGGATATAGTTTCCAATGTAACTTTGGTAAACCCTATAAATCAACAGAAATGGATTTTCCAAGATTTAGTCATGCAACTCATCCCTGCTTGCATTCACCACTTTGTGTAGTGTCATCATGTCGGGCTGTGAGCATGTACACAAAATTTGAGGTTACAAGTAAAAAGTTGGTAATGTAGAGTTGTTCAAATTTGAATCTGGTCAGAAAGGGTTTTGGGGCACTTTGGTCAAGTTATCCTTCTCCAAAACTTGTGCCATTTGGTATAGATACAAAATTACATCATTTGAGCATGCGAACCAAGTTTGAGAGCATTTGAACATGTTTGGCAATGTAAAGTTGCTCAAACTTCAAAATGGACAGAAATGGTTTTGAGGTGGTTTGATGATGTTTTCTTGTTCTCCAAGGCATGAGGCTTGGCAAGATCATCAAATATGTCATAACTGATATGCTAGAATTTCCTTGGAATTAATCAAGAAAATTTCCTTTGTAAATATTTCAAAAGCTTGAAATATCCAGAAAGGGTTTTTGAAGGATTTGACCAATATTTTGAACATGACCATGTGTTGAAATTCTTATATATGGACAATATATGTCCTATGAGCATCCCTGAATTTTATAAAATATTTTTGAAACAGTTAAATAATTATAACCGATTAAAGACCATTTTTGGACTTAAGAAAAAGCCTTTAAATAAAATAGCAAAATAACTTTGCAAATAATATTTTTGTGGCTTTTGGGAGTCCTATACCTAATAGGATTCAAATATAATTTTTTGAAAGATTTTTCACACCCTTAATTAAGTACTTGTAGTGCAAACCTCAATTCAAGGGTTTTTGGAAAACTAAATTTAGAAAATACTTTTTGGCCAAAATATTTTTGTAAGAAAATACTATTATGTTCTACACACATGGCATGATTATTGGGCAAAAGGTTTGGATCAAGGAGAAGGAGTATAAGAGTAGGAGGATTTATTTTATTTTAGAGCACTTGCAAACATCAACCAAAAATTTAATCAAACAAAGACCAAAACACTCAAAAGTTTTTGTCAAACCAAATTTTAGCATGATTATCATCTTAAGTGTTGTGGCATGAAAATCAGGGTGCGACACTCCTTAGCCAGAACAAATTTCTGAGAGACCAGAAGAACTTCGTCTCTGTCACTGAAGAAATTGACTGAACCGTATGAGATTTCTAATGGCTTCACCCGAAAGGATTGGTAGTGTAGGCTTTGAGATGAGCATCACTTGGAAATATGTTTCCTTAGTTTTACCTCGACCCCCTTTAACAGTATGGTGTTTCCTATGAATCAAGAAAGAGAAAATGAAACTACGAAAACAAAAGTCTTCACGCTTCATAGTCCTCACATGAATATCCAAGTGTCGGGGGAAACTGTCCACCACGAACACCTATGGGACCGGAGCCCCTTTGTTTGTGCGGTAAGGGAGCGGAGGGAGCACGAAGAGCAGATCGTGGTGAGAACGCGGGCAGTTTACCCAGGTTCGGGCCGCGATGAACGCGTAAAACCCTACTCCTGCTTGATTGTATTGAGTTGAGGAGCTCGGGAGCTTGAAGAACTAACTACACCGAGCGAGTGAGCGATCTAGGTTCCGAACCCTTTCTACGTTGTGCATGGGCCTCCTTTTATAGTGCAAGGGGTCGCCGACAGGTGTCAACGTAGGAGAAAGGGTAAAAATGTAATAGAGGTGGTAGTTGTAACAGTGCAGGAATAGTGGAGCTACAGTGGATGACCAGTGGTCACCACCTACTTTGACAGTGGGGGACAAGAGCATTTAATGCCTGTCGCCGTCGACCCCAAAAGCGCCCGCCCTTGCGTCTCCGTTTGCCACGGCGATGGCTTTACCACCGTGGAGTGCCACCGTGTCCCCCAGGCTGCACAGCCATCCGCCACGCGTCCCTGGAGTGGCCCCAGGGCGACGCGTGGTTCGATGAGCTGGAGCGCGGGCACACAGCGCAACTCTCCCCGGCAAGCACCTTGCCGGGGTCTTGTCCTTGCCGGGCCTGGGAGCTTGCCGGGCTCTGAAGCTTGTCGCTCCCCGGGCCCTGCTGGGGTGCACGTTGCGCCGAGGCATGTCTTCGGTAATGTAATCTTTTGGCCTTCCTGGCAAGCTCCTCTTGCCAGGGTCTTGTGCTAGTGAGGTAATCTTGAGCCTGGGACGGCCTTCCCGGCAAGCTCCACTTGCCGGGGTCTCGATCTTCTGTCTTGTATACTTTGTTTTTGAATGGTTTTATAAGGAGCAGGAAGGTCTCCGGCAAGCACGTGGTAGGCCCTGCCGCGGGAAGCTGCTACTGCCCGTGCACAAGTTGGGGTACTGAGGCACCCCTTCCTTAGTACACCGACAGGAGCCCCCGGGCCTGGGCCACACACGGTGCCGAGCGCTGTTGGGCCAGGCCCAAAACAGTGCACGGGCACGCGCGGCCCACGGCGCGCCGAATCCACTTCCGCATCCGCCGCGTCCCTTCGCAACGGCACGCGTCGATTGCGGCGTCGTGGGATGGGACGTGGCCACGTTCTTTTAATGGAAAGAGCGAAACGCCCCCCACTTCCCCATAAAAGCAAAGGAAGCAGGAGCGGTTCCCCTCCTACGCCTTCATTGCTTCTTCTTCCATCTCCAGAGATCCCCCTTTGCGCTCCGCCTCCACACCTCCTCCGCCGTCTTCCGCATTCGCGGCGCCGCCGGACTCTTCGTCCCCCTTCCCTCGCCGCCTCCGCCATGGCCCCGAAGACCGAGAAGTCGAAGGCGGAGAAGACCAAGAAGGAGAAATCCGAGCAGGCGGCGAGGCTTACTCTGCTGTGGAAGCGGAACGTCGTCTTCGCGCCAAGGCTCGGCGCGCGGGAGCTCTGGAACAAGTATTACTTGTTCTGGGCCAAGAAGACCAAGGCGCACCCCCGCACCCGAGTCTATCCGACCGCCGCCAAGGACAACTACCCCGGCGGGTACTTCTTCTTCGCAGCTTTCTTCCATTGCGGCCTCTGTCCTCCTTTTTCCGACTTTTTCTGCGATATCATGCACACCTACGGCCTCCATCTTCTATACTTCACCCCCAACGCCATCCTCACGATGGCGGTTTTCGCACATCTGTGCGAAAACTATATTGGGATATATCCAAATGTAGCGCTGTTTAGGCACTTCTTCACCCCTAGAGCAGAGGCCGGCGCTCCCCTCTCTGGAGGAATCTCTTGGGTCTTTCGCCTGAACAAGAAAGAGTCCTACTTGCCGGGGGAGCTCCGCGGCAAGTGGGAGGAGTGGCGCGCGGACTGGTGCTGGATAGTTGAGGACGAGCCGCAACCTTTCACGGCGCCGCGCACAACAGCTATCGTGCGTGGCAGGGACTGGAGTGAGGTGGACTCGGACGACGTCAAGCTCAACGTCGCCCTTATCAGAATTCTTCGTCTTCGGGTAGCAAAGTTGTCTGTCGGAGAAGTAGGCACAGATTTCCTCCGCCGCCGCATTGCCCCTCTTCAAGATAGGAAGAGGCCAGCCTGGGAGTACGGCAACGCGACGGACATAATGAGGCTGCGCCCCGGGCTAAACTTCAACTTCACGGCGCTGGAGCTGAAGGGGATGGTCCGGGAGCTTTTTAAGCACGACCCGGCCCACCCAGAGTGGTTCAGATCTCCCCGGGGAGTGGTGCCCCTCTGCAACAGCACGGCCCGGGATCCTCTTCACGCCATGATGCCCGCATGCGACTCGCACGGCGTGGATCGCACATGGATACCGCCCAAGTCAGCAGACATCATGAGCTTCTTCGACAACCTGGTGGAGGTGCCGAAGAACAAGGACGAGATCAAGGGGCTCACCCGGGACACCACCGACCAGGAGATTGCTTACATAGCTTCTCGGGTTGAAGAGGCCGCTGCAGCCGCAGCGGCAGGAGAGTTTGGCTTCACCGTCGAAGAGGCGGAGGCTGCGGAAGCGTCCTGCCAAGCAGAGGAGGCGGAGATCCGCAGGCTGCTGAAGCTTCCTCCCGACGAGCTTGCCGGGGTCCCTTCTTTGAGGCACTCCGGGATCCCCGGAATCTTGACCGAGGCCGCGGCGAGAGGCGGCGCTGCCGGAAGAAACAGAGGCGCCGCAGGGAGCGGAGGCGCTGGAGGAGGCGGAGGCGCCGGAGGGAGAGCGGCCGCAGTGCAGGGCGCTGGGCCCAGCAAGCCAGCCGAGGAGGAGGAGGAGGAGGAGGACGTCGGGGCCGACGAGGACTCTGATGGGTCTCTGGGGCTCTATGCCGACGACCTCTCCTCGTCATCGGAGACCTCCCCGCCTCGGGCAAGTCCCAGGCGATCTCCGTTGAAACGTCTCCGCAAGGCGACGATGGGGACGAGGGCGCAGGCGCCCCGACAACAACCAACTCGCCGGGCGGCACGAGCTACCCGGGGGAGCCAAGCTGCGACGGGGGCGCCCGGCGCACCAACCACGGCGGGGGCGACCCGCACACAGGCCACGGCGGGGGCGACCCGCACGCAGGCCACGGCGGAGGCGCCCCGCACGTCAGCGCCAAGCGGAAGAGGGTCTTCACACAGCGGAGCGGCAGCTCCGCCCGCTCCCCGGGCCTCGGCGACCACAGGGGCGGAGTCTTCGCAGCCCCCAGCCCCGGGGACCGCCAAGCGCCCGAGGGAGCCTTCGCCTCCCGCTCCTCGTGCGGACGCGCCTCAAGTGGCGTTTGACTTCTCCGCCTTGAGCGACGACGACGACGAGGAACAGGAGTAAGTATTTGAAGTTTTGTATCTTCTTTAACTTTGTCTTGATTCTTCTTTTGCTGATTCTGATCTTGCTTCTTGCTTTGATTTCAGGACCCTGGCCCAGCGGGCGGGGAAGAAGGCCAAGGTTCCTGTCGTCGAGGTCGAGGACGACTCGCACGTCGCGGCAACAGGGGACGCCCCGGCGACGAGCTTGCCGGACCCGAGCGCTGCTCCGAGGAGCAGCCCCCAGCGCAGCCCCCAGCGTAAGTCTGGGCTTGATTCTTTCGCTCGTCGGGCGCGCTTGAGGATTTTGTCTTGTGCTAATATCTTGATTGCTTTTGTCTTGTGTAGAGGTGGAGCCGCAGCCTCAGGAGCACCCGGAGATCACTCCCGAGGAGCCGCGGGCCCAGCCGTCCCCGCCAAGGACGAACTCTCCGGCAAGGGAGAGCGCTCCGCCAAGGGCGGGTACTCCGCCAAGGGCGAGTACCCCGCCAAGGGTGAGCAGCCCGGCGAGGGCGGCCACCCCGCCAAGGCAGAGCTCCCCGGCGAGGGAGCCCGCCGGCGACGACGTCCGTCAAGGTAAGCTTTGTAACCTTGTCTTCTTGGATTTGTCTCTTTTTGGATATTTGCTTGAACTTCTTCTTCTTTTTCTTCTTCTTCTAGATCCTCCTCCCCCCGAGCAGATGGAGACAGAAGTCGTCGTCGAGGAGGAGGGCGCGCAGGGCGGCGGCAGCGACGCCCCTGTCTTAGAAGACACGGCGGAAACCGCCGAACCTGCTGCGGAGGAGACTGCTCCGACCGCAGACGCAGCGCCCGGGGAGGGGGACGGCGACCGCACGGCCGGCCCGGAGGCGGCAGGAGCATCGAGTGCTGCACCGGCCGCCGGCCCCTCCACCGAGAAGGAGCAGTCCGCCTACTATCTTGAGGCTCCCAACGACGTCTTCATCCAAGTGCCGTGGGGATCCTCGTCGCGAGCCCCCGCGGAGGGAGAGGCCTTTGACGGAGAGGTTCTCGCCTCCGCGGGACTGAAGATCGTCGAGGCGCCCGGCGGAAACGACGGGCCCGAGGAGGAGAAGCTGCTTCATCAGCTCCTGGCCCTTTACCGGGCCAGGCAGGCGAAGCTCGCATCTCGGGAGGCCCTTGCCGCCAAGGCCGCCGCTGACATGGAGAAGCGCGCGGCGGAGCTCCGCGCCGCCAACCAGGCTGCCCTCCGCGACGTGGCGGAGGAGCGCGAGAGGCTCGCCGGGGAGTACCAGGAGTGGCTCTTGGAGAAGGCCGAAGCCGAGGAGCAGCAGCGACTCGCAGGAGAGGAACTGTCCCGGCGAGAAGGAGAGCTCACCCAACGGAAGGTCAACCTCGACTCCCATGAGGAAGACCTTGCCGCGGCTGAGAGCTGAAGGAGGTGAAGGCCGCCGCGGACGCCGCGGAGACCGCCAAGAAGGAGCTCGAGGCCAAGGTTGCGCAGCTAGAGGAATACTTGAAAGCGAGCGTGGAGAGGGTCACCGCGCTCAATACAGAGCGCGAGAAGGACGCCCACACTAACTCCGAACTCCAGGTGCGCCTCTCCAAGCAGGGCGACGAGCTGAAGGCCACCAAGGATTCGATTGAGGATCTGGAGCTGAAGGTTTCCACGTTGAAGGACTCGCTTGACGCCGTCCGGGACCGGGAAACCAAGCTGAAGGAAGAGCTCCGCAGGGAGCGAGGCTTGGTGGAGAGCGCCACCACTGCGGCTGAAAACTTTCGTCGGACCGTCGAGGTATGGACCGACGACTTGGTGGCCTCTGCATCCAACATCGACCAGGAGCTGTTGGCGCTGAAGGTCGAGCATCTTATTTACTCTCCGGATCAAAACCTCCCTCACAGCGCCAAGCTCAGCCTCTTCTTCAGAGGGATCGCGCCAGCGCTTGCAAATCTTCGGAAGAAGCTCCCCGCGCAGCTGGCCGAGGAGTCACGCCAGCTCTGCGCGGGAACCTTGGAGCGTGTTCTGACGAAGATTGTATACCGCAATCCCGGTATAAACCTCGCCAACGTTCTCCATAGCTTGCCGGCCGACGCGGATATGGAGGCACTGAAGGCGCAGGTCGCCCACATCATCGCCAAAGTGAACAAGATCTCCAGGATTGAAGGCGACCGCGTAGATTAGGCCTCCTCTTCTTTTATCTCTTTTGTTGCTGCATAGTGTGCCAAGAACTTATTAGTCATTGCGACAAGTTATCCCTTGTAATATATTATCTTTATTTTGATCAATCAGTGCAATGTTATCTCCCTTGTCTTAGTCCTTTATTTTGTATGCTTTTCACCCTACGCTTCCAGGGGGCTAGCCGGCAAGGGCCTTTTGCCGCGAGCGCTGAGTGCTGGACTCTGAGCAGCCTGCTGGCCAAGGTCTCACCGGCAAGCAACCTTGCCGCAGCTAGTCGCAACGCACTTAGCTTGCTGAGCGAACTCGAAAACGAAGTAAGGGCGCGACACTTGTCGCAACTCACTTAAAACGTTGAGTGTACTCGAAAACAAGATAAGGGTGCGGCTAGCTACGGGTAGGTTCCTCCGCGCACAGGTTTTCCATACAAAGTGGGATTGTTGAAGGAAGACAACTAAAATTTTAAAAATTTGAACTGCTCAAATTCTGATAACTTAGCTTTCACATGCCGCTTGCTTCCCGGTAAGGCTTCTCTTTCTTGAACAGCACTTGGTTTATCTTCCATCTCCTTCCCCCCCGGCAAACTTGTGCGCGAGGAACATTCCTTCTGCTTAAGAGGGAAAGAAAAAGAAGAGGAAAAACAAGTATATGGCCTTTCGGCGTGCTGATGCTTATCGGATACGTGTGTTGTACAAGAAATGCCAAATAACGCATGCAAGTAGCGAAGAAAAGCATGGAAAAGGCAAATAGCGCAAAACACAAAAGCTTTACTGATGCACGGGGTCTGCGCCCGGCTTTGTACAAAGGGTTACATGCAACAGCGGCAAAGCTTGTACAAAAGGTGGTTGCCGGAACGGATCACGGCAACCGCGCCTTATGGGTGAAACTTGCGAAGATGCTCTATGTTCCAGGAGTTGCTCACCAGTAAGCCTTCTTCGGTCTCAAGGCGGACAGCGCCGGGTCTTGTGACTTGTCTCACCCGATAAGGGCCTTCCCACTTCGGCGTCAACTTGTTGGAATTCTTGGCGGACTGAACACGCCGAAGAACAAGGTCGCCTTCCTCGAGACTCCTGGCCTTAACCTTGCGGCTATGATAGCGGCGCAAGGCTTGCTGGTATCGAGCAGCTCGTACAGCAGCCTGGAGACGTTCCTCCTCGAGGAGCAATGCATCATCTTGTCGCAGTTGCTCTTGCTCGAGCTCATCATAAGCGAGCACTCGAGGAGATCCGTATACGAGTTCCGTGGGGAGAACTGCCTCTGCTCCATAGACTAGAGCAAAGGGTGTCTGTCCGGTGGCTCGACTTGGTGTCGTTCTGATTGACCAAAGAGCCGCCGGTAGCTCCTCTATCCAGTTTTTTCCGCACTTGCGCAGCCTGTCAAAGGTCCTTGTCTTGAGTCCACGCAGCACTTCAGCATTTGCCCTCTCCGCTTGACCATTGCTCCTCGGGTGAGCAACAGAAGCGAAACAGACCTTGGCGCCAAGGTCTTGGACGTACTGCATGAAGGTGCGACTAGTAAATTGCGTACCGTTGTCGGTGATGATCCTGTTAGGGATTCCGAAACGGCAAACAATCGACCTGAAGAACCTGACCGCTGACTGTGCTGTCACCTTTCTCACCGGTTCCACTTCTGGCCACTTTGTGAACTTGTCGATTGCGACGTACAAGTACTCAAAGCCTCCGACAACGCGAGGGAAAGGGCTAAGGATATCGAGCCCCCAGACCGAGAAGGGCCAGGACAAAGGGATCGTCTGGAGAGCTTGAGCCGGCTGGTGAATTTGTTTTGCATGGAACTTGCACGCTTCACACTTGGTTACTAGTGCAGTTGCATCTTGGAGGGCTTCTTGCCAAAAGAACCCTTGCCGGAACGCCTTTCCGGCAAGTGCCCTTGCGCCAATGTGGTGGCCACATATGCCTCCGTGGATTTCTGCCAACAGCTTCTGTCCATGTTCTCTGGAAATGCACTTCAACCTGACACCATTGAGTCTTCTTCTGTACAGCTCGTTATCCACGAACTGGTACATACTTGACTGCCTGGTTATCTTCTCTATCTCTTGAGGGTCGTCGGGAAGTTCTCCAGTTTGCAGAAAACGGACGATCTGCTGCGCCCATGCCGGAGCCCGAGGCTCAACGGCAAGGACTAAAGGCATGAGTGTCGCTGCGGGGACCTCAGCTTCTACGGCAAGAACCTCTGGTTCTGCCGGAGCTGATGGTCCCCCGGCAAGCTCGCCGGGGCGAGGCTTGTCGGGAACACTTGCTTCAACTGTACAGATCCGAGGATCTGCAGGAGCAATCTGTTCCTCAGCATTCTGATTGTTGATCTTGGGGACCTTGGCGGCGGTTTCAGGAAGATCCACCGGCAAGTAGTCGCCGGAGACCAACTTTCTCTTCTTGGACTGCCCAATTGATGGTGTAACGGATGGCTGAGTTAGCTTGAGCAAGAAGGTCCCTGGTTCCACAGGTAACTTCATCACAGCACACTTTGAAAGGCCATCTGCAATTTCATTCTGAGCTCTCGGGACGTGCTCCATTTGCAGACCTTCAAAGTGCTCTTCAAGCTTCCTCACTTCATCTACATAAGCTTCCATCAAAGGGCTCTGGTAGCTCTTGTTAACTTGCCGGACCACCAACTGAGAATCTCCCCGCACAATCAGCTTCCTGATCCCAAGTTCGGCCGCAATCCTGAGGCCGGCAAGCAAGCCTTCATACTCAGCAGTGTTGTTTGTCGCTTGCTCCCTGGGAAAGTGCATCTGGATAACATACTTGAGGTGCTCTCCGGTGGGCGCGATGAGTACCACGCCGGCACCGGCGCCTTGCAGCGAGAAGGCACCATCAAAGTACATCAACCATTCACTTGTCGCTTCTTGTACGGGTACACTTGTCTCTGGAACTTCTTCATCGGGCGTCGGGGTCCATTCAGCTATGAATTCTGCCAAAGCTCGGCTCTGTATGGTTGAAGTACTTTCAAACTTGAGTCCAAAGCTCGACAGTTCCAGTGCCCACTCAACGATCCTGCCTGTTGCTTCTGGATTGTGCAATATCCTCTTCAGCGGAAAGCGAGTGACCACTGTTATCTCATGTGCCTGGAAGTAATGGCGCAGCTTTCTCGAGGCCATGAGAAGGCCGAAAAGCAACTTTTGCACCCCGGAGTATCTTGATCTAGCCCCTTGTAAAAGGGAGCTTACAAAATACACCGGTCGCTGCACCATCTTCTTCCGCACTTCTTCTTGTTCCTGCGCAGAGTTTTCCTTGTCGGGGCCAGAGCTTGTCGGAGGAGCCCCCTGCTTGTCGCTGGATTCGCTCGCCGGTGGTGCTGATTCCTCGTCGGCCTCTCTCTCCGCTACTAACGCAGCACTAACCACCTGGTTGGTTGCCGCTAGGTACAGCAGCAACTTCTCCTGTGGTCTAGGTGCGACAAGTATTGGAGTAGAGGATAGGTACCGTTTCAAGTCTTGCAGCGCTGCCTCCGCTTCCGGAGTCCATTTCATAGGACCTGCCTTCTTCAAGATTTTGAAGAAAGGAAGGGCGCGTTCTGCAGACTTTGAAATGATCCTACTGAGGGCAGCCACACAACCTGCAAGCCTCCTGACATCCTTGACGCGCTTCGGGGCCTCGATCTGCTCGATGGCTTTAATCTTGTCGGGGTTAGCTTCAATCCCCCTCTGTGACACAAAGAACCCGAGAAGCTTGCCGGAGGGAACTCCAAAGACGCACTTCTCGGGGTTCAACTTAAGCTGGATCTTGCGCAGATTCTCAAACGTCTCTTCCAAATCCTGGATCAAGGTATCCTTGCTCTCGCTCTTCACCACGATGTCATCCATGTAAGCCTCTACATTCCTGTGGATCTGTGGTTCAAAAGCTGTGTATACTACCCTTGCAAAGGTTGAGCCTGCATTCTTCAGTCCAAATGGCATGCGAATGAAGCAATATGTGCCACACGGAGTGATAAATGCAGTCTTCTCTTCATCTTCCTTGGCCATGAAAATCTGGTGGTAGCCTGAATATGCATCAAGAAAAGAGAGTAACTCACATCCGGCAGTGGAGTCAACGATCTGGTCAATGCGCGGCAAGGGAAATGGATCCTTGGGACATGCTTTATTCACATCGGTGAAGTCTATACACAGTCTCCACTTCCCATTGGCCTTGCGCACGACGACTGGGTTTGCCAACCACGTCGGATGGATCACGCCTCTAACTAGGCCTGTTGCTTCTAGTTTCTTGATCTCTTCGGCAATGAATTCTTGGCGCTCCACGGCTTGCTTTCTGACCTTCTGCTTGACGGGCCGCGCATGAGGACAAACAGCAAGCTTGTGCTCAATCACCTTCCTGGGAACACCGGGGATGTCAGATGGTTGCCAGGCAAACACATCGACATTCGCCCGCAGGAAGGCAACGAGCGCGCTTTCCTATTTGCTGTCAAGTGTGGCACTGATGGTGAAGGTACCACCAGTGCCGTCCTCCTTGACGGACACCTTCTTGGTTGCCGGAGGAGCGGCCATCCCCTTTTTGCACTTGCCGGTGGAGCTCGATGGGACGTCCTCGACGGCAGCGCAGCACTCTGAAGAGGTGCGGTTGCCGGAGTGGGCCCCAGAGCACTTGCCGGACTTGGTCTTCGTCTTCTTCCCCCCGGGAGCTTCAGCGGCAAGTGTGTCCTTCTCCGCTACGGCTGCTGCATCCCGGTATATCTTGTCGGCGCAGACAAGCGCATCTTTCTTGTCGCCATGGACAGTGATGACGCTTATCGGCCCCGGCATCTTGAGTACGTTGTAGGCGTAGTGGGAAGCTGCCATGAACTTGGCGAGGGCGGGACGGCCGAGTATTCCATTATATGGCAATGGAATATCGGCGACGTCAAATGTGATGCGCTCAGTTCTGAAGTTGAGCTCCCCGCCAAAGGTCACCGGCAGAGTGATCTTCCCCTTGGGCTTGCTCCTTCCTGGGTTTATTCCTTGGTCTCTTCGAGCTCGCCATCTGGGATTTGGAGTTTCTTGATCACAGCAGAGGAGATCAAGTTCAGCCCGGCCCCGCTGTCAACCAACATTTTGGTGACCTTGAGGTTGCGGATGGTGGGTGAGACCAGCATCGGCAAGCACCCGACCGCAGTGGTGCGGTCAGGGTGATCCTCAAGATCAAAAATGATGGGCGTGCTGGACCATTTGAGGAGCCTGCGCGACTCCACGGGCGGCTCCGCTGCATTCACTTCCCGCACCCACTGCTTGAGTTGGCGGTGGGAAGTATGCAGAGAGGCGCCACCGTCGACGCACATGACCTCCGTGGCCTTCTGGAACTCCTGCTCGCTGTTATCTTCATCCTCCATGTCGTCGTCGTCGTCTTCTTCGTCCTTGTCGCGGCCCCGGGGAGGTCGGTCACCTTGCCGCTGCTTGGCCTTGCCGCGGCGTCCTCCCCGGCCATTGAACGGCCGCTTCTTGCTGGGCTCTCCCCCGCCACCTTGGGCCTTCTCCTTGTCGCGCCGCTCGTACTCAGCTTTCTGCTGCTCAACGAGGTACTCGACGCGTTTGCAGTTGGAGAGGTCGTGGCCCTTGGTGCGGTGGATCTTGCAGTATTGCTTGTCGGAGCCGTCCTGCTTGTCGGCTGCCGCTACAGGGGCAGGCTCCTTGCCGGAGCCGCCAGCCTGTGTTTGCTTGGCGGGAGCCTCCTTGCCGGACTTCTCGACGGCAAGCACTTCCTTCTTGTTCTTCCTCCTGTTGTTCCGCCGCCGGCTCTTCTTTGCCGGGGCGGCGTCGTCGCTGTCGCTTCCCCCTGCGCCAGCATCCTCCCCGGGGAGTTTCCTCCCCTCTTCTGCGCGCGCGCACTTATCAGCTAGAGCATAAAGCTCACTGACATCCCGTATCTTGGTCATGGCCATCTCCTCACGCATGCGGCGGTTACGTACGTTCTGGTGGAACGCACTGATAACCGCAGCAGGGTGGACGTCGGGGATGTTGTTCTGCACGCAGCTGAAGCGCTGGATGTACTTGCGCAGAGGTTCTCCTTCCTTCTGGGCCAGAATGTGGAGATCACTCTCCTGGCCGTGGGGTTTGTGGCCGCCCGTGAAGGCGCCAACAAACTGATGGCAAAGGTCCGCCCAAGAAGAAATGGAGCCTTCCGGCAAGTGCATAAGCCAAGAACGAACGTTCGGCTTAAGCACGAGCGGGAAGTAGTTCGCCAATATCTTCTCGTCGCGCCCCCCGGCAGCCTGCACTGCGATTGTGTAAATGCTGAGGAATTCTGAGGGGTGCGTTTTGCCGTCGTACTTCTCCGGTACGTCGGGCTTGAAGTTCTTCATGCTGGGCCACTAGACGCGCCGCAGCTCGCGGGTAAACGCAGGGCAACCTGCCGCGTACGGCAAGTCGCCTGGTTCACCGGGCGCGCGCGCGTCGACAGCGGCACCAGCTCGCTGATCTGATTGTCGCCGAGCCTCTCGGCGGCGCTCGATCGTTGTTCGAGCGTCTTCTTGTCGCCGGTCATCAAGGACCTGGCATTGGTCCCGACGAGCCCGCGGATCCGACGACGCTGTGGAGTCGTCGTCGACGTTGATCCGGCGGGGCGGCGTCTTTTGCTTCCGCGGCGGGGAGTGCACGGTAGTTGCACCCCCGGCGGTCTTGTCGCCGTCGGCCTTCGTCTTCTCGACTTGCCGCGGCCGCGAGGTCGCCGGCTGCTGTGGAGAGTCGTTGTTGGCGAAGGCGATCAGGCTCTGGATGGTGGCCCTCCAGTCTTCGGCCTTGTCTGCCGCTGGAGGGAAGTCGAGGAGCAGTGGCGCCCTTGCGAGCGCTTCTGCTGGAGAGGAGGGGAGCGGGGGCGAGCGGCGCGAGGAGCGGGATATGCTCGGACTCCTAACTGGGTTAGAAGGAGCAGGGTCCCGCCCCGGCGACCGCGCCTTGCTCGTGCCAGGACGATGGCCCGGAGCGTCCCGCGAGCCTCCGGTTTGCCCTTGGCCCAGCAAGCGGATGCCACCTCCTGTGGCATGGCGCTGCTGGGTTGTCGTTTGCTGAGATGGACGTGGCGCGTCCACGGAGACCGAGGCTCGGTCGTCTGTCTTGTCCTTGGACTTGGTGGTGGCGCGGGTCTCCTCACCGGCGGCCACCCTTCCGACGGTGTCTCCCCCGCCCACCGTTGGCTCCGGTGGCGGCGGATGAGATGCGGACGGGCCTGCGACCTCCGAAGCCTTCTTCTTCGGGGCCATGGCGGTGTTGTTGATGAAACTGATGAAGCTGGAGAGGTTGATGAAGAATGCGCCCGCGTGAACACCGGATCAGGTCCGCACAACCTCGACGCCACCTACCTGGCGCGCCAAAGATGTCGGGGGAAACTGTCCACCACGAAAACCTATGGGACCGGAGCCCCTTTGTTTGTGCGGTAAGGGAGCGGAGGGAGCACGAAGAGCAGATCGTGGTGAGCACGCGGGCAGTTTACCCAGGTTCGGGCCGCGATGAACGCGTAAAACCCTACTCCTGCTTGATTGTATTGAGTTGAGGAGCTCGGGAGCTTGAAGAACTAACTACACCGAGCGAGTGAGCGATCTAGGTTCCGAACCCTTTCTACGTTGTGCATGGGCCTCCTTTTATAGTGCAAGGGGTCGCCGACAGGTGTCAACGTAGGAGAAAGGGTAAAAATGTAATAGAGGTGGTAGTTGTAACAGTGCGGGAATAGTGGAGCTACAGTGGATGAACAGTGGTCACCACCTACTTTGACAGTGGGGGACAAGAGCATTTAATGCCTGTCGCCGTCGACCCCAAAAGCGCCCGCCCTTGCGTCTCCGTTTGCCACGGCGATGGCTTTACCACCGTGGAGTGCCACCGTGTCCCCCAGGCTGCACAGCCATCCGCCACGCGTCCCTGGAGTGGCCCCAGGGCGACGCGTGGTTCGATGAGCTGGAGCGCGGGCACACAGCGCAACTCTCCCCGGCAAGCACCTTGCCGGGGTCTTGTCCTTGCCGGGCCTGGGAGCTTGCCGGGCTCTGAAGCTTGTCGCTCCCCGGGCCTTGCTGGGGCGCACGTTGCGCCGAGGCATGTCTTCGGTAATGTAATCTTCTGGCCTTCCTGGCAAGCTCCTCTTGCCAGGGTCTTGTGCTAGTGAGGTAATCTTGAGCCTGGGACGGCCTTCCCGGCAAGCTCCACTTGCCGGGGTCTCGATCTTCTGTCTTGTATACTTTGTTTTTGAATGGTTTTATAAGGAGCAGGAAGGTCTCCGGCAAGCACGTGGTAGGCCCTGCCGCGGGAAGCTGCTACTGCCCGTGCACAAGTTGGGGTACTGAGGCACCCCTTCCTTAGTACACCGACACCAAGTCTTCACGGTCGCACCAATTTTCTCATTTTCAAAGTCTTCAAGAAAACCAAAGTCTTCAACTGAAGACATACATTTTTAGGGGTTGACTTTCTTCGTTAATGTCAAACTCCTCATAGACTTATAATACCTGTGTACACTCACAAACACATTAGTCCCTTAACTTATATGTTTTCGATACACCAAAATCACTAAGGGGCACAAGATGCACTTATAGTTGCTATTAGGGATAACAAGATGGGGTTTATTCCTACATGCATAAATCTTGACTACATCATGTGACTGTTCTTATTGCATTACTCCGTTTCTCTGTTACTCCGTTTCTTCATGCATAATCGTTTCAGTCTAGTAATCTTGGACGTGATGCCTATATAATGATCATTGCCATGGATACCGTCATAATTATTTTATCTTCTATCAATTGCCCAATAGTAATTTTTTTACCCACCATATGCTATTTTCTCGAGAGAAGTCACTTGTGAAATCTACGGCTCCGAGGTCTATCTTTTATCATATTGCTTTCCAATCCATTTTTCATCGTTTTTTCTTTCAGATCTATTGTTCCAAAAACCCAAAAATACATTGTTGCACTTTTTATTTGCATCTTTTATTTTATGTTCTTGCACGATATATTTATCCAATCTTATACAAACTAGTCTATCTTTTTACCGAGGAGATATTGACAACCCCTCTTACACATCGGGTTGCAAAAGTTTGTTCTTTGTGTGCAGGTACTATTTAGATAGTGTTGAGTTTACTGGTTTGATAACCTTCATGTAACATCTGAGGGAAATACCTACCATACCTGTGCTGCACCATCCCTTCCTCTTTGGGGAAATACCGATGCAGTTTCAAGCCGCATCAGTCTAGCACGTCATGTAAGAAGAAACTATCATGCAAAACTTACATTCTTGTTACCTTCTTCCTCATATAATACAACTATTAGTACTACTACTCGTTCTCCTTTGAACATTGCACTTGGCATCTCAAAAATATTGACCTTGCGCTTGGCTCTTTGCTTCTTCGGGAAGTCTAACAATTATGGTACCAGTACTGTATATGCTTCTACCTGTCTGATACCGAATGAATTCCTACATGTCCATCGGGTGGGCGAGGGGCGAGGGGCGAGGGGCGAGGAGTATACTTCTAACCGGATGGAGTAGTAAAAGCTTCTCCTCGTTTTGCCAGCCAGCCAGCCAGGGTGAGGGAAAGGGCATAGGCATAGGACTAGTGTAGTTGTAATAAAAAAGCTTCTCCTTGTCCAACGACTCTGCGAACAACCATGCGTGTGGGCGAGGGAGAGGGCTTGGTAAGCAATATTCTCGTCGTTCTGTGAGTTGACGGGACACATCAAAGTCGTATATAAGTGCCTACTTTCCGATATATATGGCTCAATTTGTAATCTCTCTAACCAAAATAGATGGTGAGTGGTGGAGTAAATTTGTTATTATAGTTCGCAAAAGTATTGAACATGTGATGGTGAATGCACGGAGTACGGTACCATTAGTACTACGATTCTTTTGGAAGGTTGTACACTTGTAGTAGTCCCTCCCATTCACATGCTCACATTTCTAGCTTCGATAAAAACATTGCATGCAAGGTTTAAGAGAAAACTCAGCAATGCATGTACTCCCTCAATCCATATAGGGTACAAAATGTGTTTTCGAGGCTAACTTTGAGCACAGGTTAGAGCAATAACATGACATGCAACTTACACAAATCATACCATTCATTTTGTACGTAGTCATTGTACTGCTAACACATGCATGTGTTAAAATTTGTACGTAAGTATATGATAGTAAACACTTAGTATCTTGTATTACTATTTCATTGCTTGGTTTAGATTTGGAATTGAGGCCAATAAACCGGAAGGGAGGGAATATTATTTTCTGGGACCATCCCCATACGGCCATACCTAATGTTTCAGAGAACTGGAGAAGGGTATGCTCCAACAGTATCGTCCAATTCGGGCCAAAAAAAATGTACCATCCAATTCGGATAAAATAAATAGTATCGTCCAATGGAAAAGTATTACTTTCCGAGAGGATTCTGTCGGATCGTGGGTTCCGGCAAACCCTTGAGGTTCGAACACTGGATTGCGCACGGAGATCTCTTTTTCCCGCTCTAGTTCGCTCTCGCACCGATTCCTATGCCTAGCTCGTCAAACCCGAAGAACAAGAGACACGAGGATTTATACTGGTTCGGTCCACCGTTATGGTGTAATACCCTACTCCAGTGTGTTGTGGTAGATTTCCTTGTAGGCTGAGGATGAACAAGTACACGGGAAGAATAGCCTCCTGAGGAGAGGTGTTCTTGGGCTCAGTGAGCTGGTGGATGTAAGGGTGGTCTGAATGATCCTCCCTTCATATGGCGGTGGATGGTCCTATTTATAGAGGCCAGGGTCCTCTTCCCAAATATTGAGCGGGAAGGGATCCCACAACGGCCAATTTTGAAGGGGGCCAGCTAGTACAAGATTTCCTGGCAAAAGGTGGTCTTCGTCTACCAAAGGCTCTGGTGGTGACGTTTTCGTGGGCTCCGTGGTGACCTTCGCCCTGCCGTCCTGCTGGTCTTGGTCTCGTTGCACCGATATAGAAACATTTGCCTGACGCCTCAGGAATCCTCGCATGTGCTTGCCCCTTTAGCACCAAAGAGGAAACTGGCTTCCTGCGGCCGCTGGCGCCCGCCTGGCCTTGGTCGTCATGGCTCACGTCACGCGAACCTCGTGAGGTGTCCCTTGCCTTGATATCTCCGCTCCTCCGGAGCCAGCCTATTGTGGCCACCCCAGGGGAGGTCTTGCATCATCCGCCTCGCGAGGCTTGGCCCCTCGCGAGGGTATTGAGTGGTTGCTAATGAAGATGGGCCGTACCAGGCCACAGGCAGGCAAGTCTGGGTACCCCCATTCCCAGAACGCCGAAAGTAACCCCTGGGCCCAAGGCGTGCTCAGACTTGGCTTCGCGGCGAAGCCAAGGGTCAAGTGTGGAGCGCCGCGGGCCCCAAAAGCCCACGGCCTTGATTAACATGTGGCGACTAACGTGACATGGGCGTCTCCGCTTCCCCATGCCGCCTCGGCGACTGCACGACTTGACGAGTCCCTGCATGCACAAAGACCATCATTACCTGCGAGTATGGAAGCGAGCGATTGGCCTCCTCCTAGCTATAAATGAGGCGATAGGGGGGAGGCCCCGTTGCCCATCTCTTCCTCTATTTCGCCTATTTCTTCTTCTTCGTCCTTGCTCCTTGCTTCGCAGCGACACCCATGACACTGGCGAGGAGGTTCTCGGCCATAGAAAAAGGGAAGGCCTGTCAGGAGGGACCCGACTGACCACCGCTTAAGAGGGGACGAGGCAGCCCTTGCAGGCATGTCGTGACCCCAGCTGTAGCCCCTCGTCGGTGCGGGTGAACCACTTAGGGGCTCGGCGCCGTCCTTGGCGGCCACGGCGGTGGCTCTTCGCGTGGTGGGGATCGCCCAGCTCATGGCAGCCCCGTTGATGAAGGGAGGCATGCCAGGGTCGCCCCGCCTTCCCGGCGACGCATCCACTCGGCAAAGGTTCTGCCAGAGTTCGTCGTGTGGTCGGAGAACCCGGCTTCCGCTCCCGTGCTCCTTCGCCGGCGAACTGCCGGCCGCGGGTCCCGGCGGTCTCTCGCTGCAGGCGGATGGTTGCTACAGCGGGGCTTTGTGGGTCGCGGTGGAGGTCTCCGCCGCGGGCGACATAGCCCTGGCTCGTGGTTGGCAGACGTTCGGCCGCGCGTGTGGCCTGAGCAAGCGGTGCACCCTCCACTTCAAGTACGACGTCAACGCGACCCTCTTCGTGCGGGTATTTGGGGAATACGGTCGCCGCGCCGGGTGCTGCCCCGAGGACAGTGACGGCGGCGAGGTGCTCGGCCTTGGCGACGGCCGTGACGAGATGAGGATGAACTCGCCCTCGACACCGGCAGCGGCTCATCAAGCTATGGCAGCTCCTCCCTCAGCGGCAGCTCCAGCAGTGGTGGCTAAGACCAGCCGCCACGACGTCGTGTCCGCTTCGAGGGCGGTGACGGGTCGTCTCATCGCCGCGCCCCAATTAAGCGCGAGGAGGGCTCTGG